>JAABOM020000001.1:29175680-29191097 GCA_011800125.2 Solanum clarkiae | reverse complement strand
ACAATTTGACGCAATATGATAAGATATAGTAAACAAACAACGCAATTGAGCATCTAAACTTAATAATATATAATATTTTACCTTATATTCTAATTTACTTTCTAACAGAATGGTTATACAATGAAAATCTAGCAAATATATGACTTACAAGTACCGATTTAGTATCAAGTGATATTTATTAATATTTAATATTTATGAAGGGATATAGTAGTAAATTATTATAGTCTTAATAGGTTATCGGTTTACCCAACAACTTAATACTAAAAATCGAAATCGAATCGATAACCCGATAATTTTTTCTGTAAACCATTCAAAACCCATTAAAGATCAATAACAATTATTTTTCGATTCGATTCGATTCGATTTTTGTACATCCCTACTTTATACCAAAAGAATGTAACAAATGAGAATGACAAATTTTAGAGTTGTTTACAGTAAATTTAGGGGTGGGCGTAATCATGCTATAAATATCATTATTAGAAATTATTCATATGGAAAGTTAAAGAAATAGCTAAAAACGAACGATCAAAGACATCTAAATTGTGTAATCGTCCTTCTAAAGATAAGGAGTCATTATAAATAGTGAACATGACAAGAGAATTAATATTGAAAACTAAATAATATACATCAGTTTGATTGATAAAATGAATAACGTGATTGTCGATAAGGTCATTGTGAATAACATATTATTAGACAAAATATGACAATCAATTTAAGAAGTCGACTGAGATTGTATTTCTCTACTTCCACATTTGGCTAGTATATCAACAACTATGGTAATCTCATAGTCTTTTGTTTTGACAAAAGTTCTTCCCATAAAGCTATGGTGATTCTTTTATTGGTTACATTTTTTTTCCATTATTAGAGGGCAATGTGGTTCATCTATAGGTTCTTTTTCACTATGCATTAAAAGAAGTTAAATTCAGTGCTATGCTTTGATTTATGATTTTTTTAGTTTCAAAATAACACTATTCAATATAAATAAACTAATCAATTCATAATATTATGAATGTTTTTGTGTGTGTTTGGTGTGTCGATGGTGATAGTGGTGGGGGAACTAAATTTGTACTTTCTGGTGCATAATATCCTTCTTATGGATGGGTCAGCATCGAAAAATGATAATAATTATAAATGCTTCATGTTAAAAATGAAGAAAATTTAGATGGAGTTAAATATGTAAGATCATAAAATATGGTGCTACACCTCATTTTATATAATATCCCTATAATACTTTTATTAGAAGAATTTTTACTTTTTGAAACAATTTCTACTTATCGAAACAATTTCTACTTTTTCTACGGATCTATCTGTTTTATAAAAAATAATTTCAAAGAATATAAACTAAAAAAATATTTTTTTTTATAAAAGCATAGGATGGATAAGGCAAAAATATGAATGAATTGATTTATTTAATTGCGGTCAAGTTTAAAATCAGACCTGCAATAAAATATTCAATAAATTTTAAATTATCATTTTTAAATTCATTGTTAATTATTAGTCAAACTACATACATGAGTAAAAAAAAGTAGGAAAAAATAAATAAAATAGACCTAATTTGAAATTATTTATCTGTAATAGATTTAATCTAAACTATTTATCCTTAATGGACTCATTACCTAAACTATTTACTTTTTTACCCACTTATCGCTTTTTTATTTTGCGTGCTGACGTTATATTAACATCAACATAAATACTATGAAATATACACTGGCGGTATATATATATCACATCGGTATCATATAGAATGAGCTCAGCTCTTTATGATACTTTGGCGGTATATTGATACCTAATCAATACATATGATCTTTTTTTAAGAAACAAATAAAAAAATTATTAAACTCTAAACTAATATAAAATATATTCGTTATATACTCTGTCGGTATATTTATACCATATCAGTATATATATGATTGAACTTAATCATCTGTGATACTCTGTTGGTATATGTATATCCTATTGGTATATCATACGAGCAGGTGCTGATGTCAGCATGACATTATTGCGCGAATTTTAATATTAGAGGGGTAAAATTTTAATAGCATGGGGTACAGAATGTAAATGGGTATAAATGTAAATAATTTGATTTACAGGGATACAAACTTAGTTTTTCCCAAAAAAAAATAACTAGTGAGATATTTTTTAATTTAAAAAAAAAAACAAACGAATAATAGCTATAATCACACCTTTAGGCAACTTTAATTATTTGAAATTTATTAAATTTATGTACTGACTCTATTATAAATAACTTGCTTTTAGTTAAAATTTACATATTTCGTAAAATTTTCACACGGCGTCCAATGGATACAAGAAAATAAATAAAAAATCTCGCTCGTCCCACCAAAATTTTTATTTCGGGGAGAAAGGAAGAAAGGAAAGTAGTATACAAATCTGAAATCCCACCGAGCTCTCCTTCTCCAGTCAGACAGAGTTCACATTCACACCTTCATTGAAGGATTCTGTTCAGTTTCTTGAAAGAGTACCGAGAGATCTTTTCATCTTCTTATCAACCCATTTTGGTATTTACTTCTAAGAATCATCTCCATCTTGACTCGTTCAAATTTCATTTAATTTTGGTATTTACTTCAATAATCTTGGATTTTTTTTTCAGTCGGTGACTGCAAGTGTGAGCATCTAAGCAAGTGGGGTTTACGTTGAAGTTGCCATGGAAGAGTAAGTAACCTTTAAAATCTCATGGACTAGTAGATCTTGTAGTTGGTTTAAGGTAAAGCTGAACTTCTAAGCAGTTAAGGTGAAATATTCTTGATATGTTAAGGGGATTTTACTGGACTACAATGTGGTGGGTGGCTCCAATTGAATGTGTCTGTATTTGCAGGGAGAACTCTACAGAGCTTCTACAAAGATTTCGGAGAGATAGGTGGATTCTGTTGAATTTCATACTTTCAGGAAGCTTAATCAAGAAAGTGGTAATGCCTCCCGGAGCTGTTTCCTTGGATGATGTTGATCTTGATCAAGTCAGTGTTGATTTTGTCCTCAATTGTGCAAGAAAAGGTAGGGAATCTCCTGCACAAAGTATAGCCTCTACACATTTGCTTAAAATGGACTGCAATCATCAAGTCAGCGTTGATTTTGATTTTCTTTTCTTTCTTCGGTAGGCGGACTACTCGAACTATCTGAAGCTATTAGAGATTTTCATGATAGGGCGCTGTTCCCTCATATGGTAAATTCAGACTTGCACATACATTATTTTCTGTTCAATGGTCACTATTTATGAATGTTCTTGTTTGGGCTTGCACATACATTAATTTCTGTTGAATAGTTACTATTTCTGAATGTTCCAGTTCCCGAGGTTTATCTACTGCAGCTTAGAATTATTTCCATATGGGGTTGTTGTACAGCAGTTTTTACCTATCCCAGAACATTACTTCGTGTGTTCTATTTACATCAATGTTTATTTTCATTCTTCAATAGTTTCCTTTTGGTATAAGAGTAATGCAGGTTCAGCTGATGAATTCTTTCTAGCTACAAATCCTGAACTATCGGGTTCGCCTCCAAGAAGATTACCCCCGCCTGTCCCTATTTCCACACCATCACCCATTTTGGCAACACTGTCAACGTCAGAATCTATTGATACTGAACCATTTGAAGAGTTGTCCAGTTTATCCAAATCTCAGTCTCTCAGATCCACACAACAACAAGAGTTAACAGTTGATGACATTGAGGATTTTGATGACGATGATGATCTAGATCTAGATGAAGTTGACAGCCGAAGGTATTCTAGAAGAGTTCACAATGATGCTGCTGACCTTGTGCTTGGATTACCATCATTTGCTACTGGTAAGCATGCTTATTATAGGTGTATATGCGCATGGTGGACCTGTAACTTCAACTATCAAATGATTTTGGCCATCTTTTGGCAGTATTAGGTTGCAACTGGTTTGCTTAATAAAAGAGTGAGAGAGTAACGGTTACCATTTTTTTTAAAAAAAAGAAAGAAAGAAAGAAAGAAGAAAGAGACTGAGAGAGTAAGAGTACTTTGAGATTTTTCTTTCGTTCTATATTTGTGCCAGTGGTTATTTTGTGCTTATGATGCTGATATGTGATGATGAAATTATTAACAACATTTATGTATGATTTAACTTCTCTAATTTCTGTGCAATTTTCACTCACTAATGATAAATAGATTTTTCTTAATGTAAGGGGATCTGTACTAATACAACAACAACAACATACCCAGTGGAATCCCACAAGTGGGGTCTGGGGAGGGTAGAATGTACGTAGACCTTACCACTACCTCATGAGATAGAGAGGGATCTGTACTAATAAACGCTGTATATTAATGATAAATATATTTCTGTTCTCATCCATGTTAATTGCAGTTCGAGCAATGCACCAATGCCATGAACATAGCATACTTTTATAGTAGCTTGATATTGGGAGAATATCACTCCCCTTTTTATTAGGAGCATAAGAATTCACCTTAATCTCAAGCATACTTATCTGATTTTTGGATTTCCTAACTACTTCCAGTTGATAGGTGTTGCTTTTTTAAAACTGTAATCCTATATGTGTTCTTTCTGTTTTTAGATTAGAAAGAGTAAACACTATTGTGATGCCCTGATTCATGTTTTTCTGACCTTTGACTATCATAAACAAAACTAGTTGTCAGATTATTAATTCTCAGATATTCTGATTCCAACTCTCTTATGCACTCTTTTAGTGCATAAATTTTTATTAGCTCTTTGTTATTTTTTTCCTCTAATCACTTGATTATGTTTATAAAAAGAATCACTTAGATAGTTATATAAATTTAATTCCTGATCTTCAATGGCCATAATGTTTTCATTTGGTGCTTTTTAAGCATAAAGAGTTCCGACAATGTTTTCTTCAACAAAAAGAAAAGCATTTCTTACCCTTCCCCCTGATAACTTCTCTTGTACTTAGTTGCCATAATGTTCAATTTATTGAAGCTTATTCCATCTTTCATAAACCCTAATCAAATGATAAGTTCTGTGCTTGTGTAAAAAACCAGAGTTAAGATGATGTCATTTGATCCTCACTTATTTCTGGCACCTCCTTAGTTTGAAGTCTTTTTGGGGAATATTGCAATAAATGTTAAATATGAACTTGAACAAAATGTTGTCATCATATCCATATAACTATTTTATTTTACCTTTACTTTTTTAACACCCTTTGGTGGGGTGCAGGAGTGTGTTTTGGAGCTTTATATTAAAACCATACTTCTCTTTGCCTTCTGATGTTTGAATTCTTTGGTTTTATACAATGTTTGAAGCCTTGAATTCATGTGTCGGCACATAATAGGCACTTCCAGATTGATTACTTGAGCAAGTATTTGAGGAACAAACAGTTAATATAATACTCTATTCCAGGATTTCCTGATCGGTTACACTACTTCACTTGTAGATTCCACTATCTTCTTTCAAAATGTACTCTTTTCTTGCTTTTATGTGGATGGATAGGAAATACTTATACTTCAGGTTGTATTCTTCCTAGCCATTGGCGATGATGATCTCCGTGAAACAGCATATGAGATCCTTCTGGCTGCTGCTGGAGCTTCAGGGTATTTCCACCTTTTCCTTTTCTTGGCTTGCAATCTCCATCTGAATAACTAAAGACATTTAATATGCATTTACATGCACAGCGGCCTCATTGTACCATCAAAGGACAAAAAGAAGGAGAAGAAATCTAGATTGATGAGGAAGCTGGGACGGAGTAAGAGTGAAAATGTAATGACCCAGTCACAACATTTATCTGGACTGGTCAGTTTGTTGGAGACAATGCGTGTCCAGATGGAGGTAGGAAAATGAATGACCTTGTTACCTTTTTTTTCTTACCTCAAATGAAGAAAGGTCACCCAAAATGTGTCACCTTTTTTTTAAATTAAAAAAAAAAATTAAAAAAACCTGTTAATATTGTATTCTTCAGCATTAAGACTATGCTGGCTACCTCCTAAAATGGACAATTACAGATTATAAACATGCCACTTTATAAGGATGAACCACTTCTACTAAAATTAAACAGAAATTTATGTCAAAATTTTACAGCTCCACAAATTTTTGCCCTTCTGTCCCATTCCAATGGCTGTCCAATATCTTATTACTTTTCAGCTACCCATAGCTTGTGACCCTGCTCAACTATCCTGGAAATGCCTGCTACTTCAAATGATTGATGATGGGTTGTTGATAACAGTTTGCTTCTGGGGTATTGGTGGTTAAGATGTATATTCAAAGGGATAAATGAGGGTGGAAAGGACTGGTAAAAGAAAGTATAGGACGAGACGTAGTTAAAGCTGTTGAATTTCTAGTCAAGTGGATGAGTTTGGTTGAAGAGAAGTATTTTGCTTGTTTTGGGAAGTCTTTTTCTCAAAAGTTGCTCTGGATATCAAAGTTATTTAGGCATATAATTATCTAGAGGCATGGATGATGTTGCTTAGAACTTGAGGTGGACTTGTTTTGAGATGTACGTCTCTTGACCTCAATTTTTAAAATTTCAGTTAATGTTATATGCTTAGGTTCTTCTGAAGCAAGGTGGGACTAGCTGTTAGAAGTAATGTTGTCTGTCAGAGTGATATGCAAGTGTTATTTCGAGTAATTATGTATAGATTGGTGGTCAGCTTCTGCCTCATGTCAGATTGCTTCTCGCTTCTGTTGTTTGATTCACACAGTAGGGGAATAGATATCTAATTAAATCCTTGGCCTTAACTCCACAAATTGGGATAGCTTGCCTGTTGTTTCATTGCAAATGTCTTAGGAAATGAAATAACTTAAAAGGCAGTAAATTTTTCTCCTTAATGAAAGGGCTTAAGGCTGATGAGGCTATAGTTTGTTAGTTAAGGTTGAGATGTTAGGCCAAGAGGTGTTCAAATATTCTCAAAGTACTCCTCGAGTTGTTATGTTGGTGATTTGCTTGGTATATGGTGCTCATCTGCGCCATTTGCCATTTGGTAGTGTGTATGTAATTAGAGTTTGTAGTGCTGGACAGGAAAAAAGGGAGTTATATTCAATGTTTTTGATAATTAATTGAGTTAAAAATTCATTATTAAATCATAGAAGTGATAGCTAACAAAAGGAAATTTCCCTAATAAAACTTCTGCATGGTTGTTAGGTATTGTTTCATAATGTATCATAGTATTGTATTGTGTTGTACTATATTGTTTTAATAAATATAATGTTTAGATAGATTGTATCATTCCCCGTCATTACATAATGTCACATATTCATGATTTGAATGATAAACATACAAGAAATTGTAGAGTACGGGGTAGGGTTACTTTGAGAAGATATGATAAATGATAAAATAGAATTATTCAATACTAAGTAAAGAAAAATTTTAGAAAATGTTAAGGCAGAAACGCAATCACACCAAATTGGTCGTTACATAAAAGTCTTTTTGTTATTACCTAACGATGGACCTAAAAGATACGATACAATATAATTTAAGTAACAATCAAAATAAACATTATATTTGGACTAACAATAAAGTATAATACAATGGGTAATAACCATCCAAACAAGGTGTGAGAGAAATGTTAGAAGATAAAAGAGGGAAGAGAGATATTGAATATTGAATGATATTATAAATATGAAAGCTCACCTAGTTATAAATATGATACCAACAACTATTTGGTGGAGCATATGGAATGAGAGAAATAGAAGATACCATGATGGAATATCTACTACCTTTCAATCTCTAAGAGCTAAATGCCTTATGTATCTGTATGGCTGGGTGTATTTGTCACCTATAGATTCCCTAGATACCCTTTTGAACTTTGCTAGCTCCGTATATTTTAGTATAATGATTGTAATGTTTGTAATGGAGCTTCTTAGTTATTTTGCTACTACTCTTTTGTAACTTATTTGCATCCCCTTGATGCTAGCAATGGAAACCTTTACTTCATAAAAAAAAAACCCCAAAAAAGAACACCTCAATACACATGATATTTGTGGACAGATATTAAATGAGAAGTTTATTCTTCTAATGGCCCCCAGGTTATGGTCTAGTGGTAAGAGCACAACAAGTGATGTGAGTTAGGCTCACGTTGTGGGTTCAAACTCTGTTATTTAGAAATATACAGTTTCTTACTTTTTGGGTTCTTACCTGATTAATATGTACAGATTTCTGAGGCCATGGATGTCAGGACTAGACTTGGGCTCCTTAATGCCATGGTTGGAAAAGTGGGTAAAAGGATGGATACAATCTTGATCCCACTGGAATTGTTATGTTGTATTTCACGCACCGAGTTTTCCGACAAGAAGTCATATATTAAGTGGCAAAAGAGACAAGTAAGCGCTGTCTTTCTCACTCAATTTGATGATTCAATTTTTTTCTCCCCTCCTCTTCCTAATTGCTCTAACGAGCTTTGCAAAGTTGTTTATTTATGCAACTAAATTTATATGATAATGTATTTAACATTTCTGCTACATTTCTTTTTCTGTCAGTTCAGTTAAACATGTTGGAGGAGGGGCTCATAAATCATCCTGCTGTTGGGTTTGGGGAATCTGGACGAAAAGCAAATGAGCTAAGGGTTCTTTTAGCTAAGATAGAGGAATCTGAGGTGTGTATATTTCTGTTTGTCTCACTTTTCTGAAGAGAAATTTCTGCTTTATTATTAACAAACTTAAGTATTTGCAATTCTAGTTTGGTCATGCATCTTTGCACATAAATACTGAACTTTAATATTTGAACTTCTTTGAAAATAGTGAAATTCAATATTCAGACTTAAGTAGTGGATCGCATATTTCAAGAAAATACTGGTTTCTGTTCATTGATCTTCAACTATAACACTTTTTTTCCCAGTTCACAGCTTCAACTCAGAGTGGTGGACTTAGGTTTGAAGGCTGTGGATGCACATGCTTTAACGTGCACGATGCTTCTGACTTTGAGTAACGTTATGCATTCAATTGGTTTAATTAGTTTCTAAGCGACTTTTGGTTCACAAACAAAGAAACCAATAGAACCGAAATGACTTTGGTCAGTGCATTTTTAAGACTTCATCTTTGATTATGTTTAGGGATCTCTTTTGTTTACCTTTAGTATCAAAGGAAGTACCAGGAAACATGTGACTTCTATCATCTATACAAACAACAAACAAACAACATTATAATTTAACTACATTATAATTAACTTATCATTCTTTTCAATCAGGGAATTTCAAATTGAATAATGATTTACCAATTTGCCTAAAAACCGATGCAAAGAATGTAAATTTATGGTACCTTATTTGGATTTCATTTTCCTCATTTTATTGCCGAAAATAAGTATGTTAAATAATAAATAGATGGATAGAAACTGCAAACACACTCTACTTCTTTCAAATAAGTGCATTTTTTATTTACTTGAGAGTTCTGTTTTTGAAGTTTGATCATCATATGTCTAATTATAGGATTTCTTAGAATAAAAGTTATAGTTGCTAAGAGGGTTTTCATCATGTAGATTGGAGGTTCATTATCTAGTGAGTTTTGAATTGTCTATACCTGGCCCTAAGTGTCTATTGTTTGGAAATTGACATGTTTTGTCTTATACTTCTATTTATTTTTGCCTCTTCTTTTGTACTCTCCTAAAAGGACTTCTTTCCAAAACAAACTTATTGATCCATGGAATTGAATTCAATTGACATGCTATTGTAGTATTATTGATGTTTGTTCTTGTTTGCTTGTTTGATGCTCTTAATCATTATTTTGTGCACTTTCATCTTCTTCTTTTTTCCCGCCTCAATCCAAGGACATTTTAATACAATATACTATGAACACCTATGTCCTGAGAAACAAGGTTACAAGAAAGGGTTCTTTGTGATGCTATACCAGATGATATGCCATAAAATTTGTTATTTCTTTGTTTCAGACTTTTCCTCCTCCTGCAGCAGAGCTGCAAAGGACAGAATGTTTAAAATCTTTGAGAGAGATTGCTATGCCACTGGCAGAAAGGCCAGCTCGAGGTGACTTAACTGGTGAAGTATGTCACTGGGCTGATGGTTATCACCTGAATGTCAAATTATACGAGAAACTTCTTCTCAGTGTTTTTGATGTTTTAGATGAGGGAAAGCTCACAGAGGTCAGTTAAAACCCAATTGAATGTCATTCTCTCTTAACAATTTTAGGATTATGTAATGGAATTTCTTGCCATGCATTACGGTGCCAGGATAAAGATCACCATCTTGTTTCTTGTACAATAGAAAGTAATACACTTGGGATGTCACCTTTCTCTTAAAAAAGAAGCTAATATTCTTAGGGGTCATTTGATTTAAAGTCTTGGTATGTGGTGTTTATAATATAGGGAACATGATGAAGGTATTAAAAGGGAATGAGCCATAAAATCACATGGAAGAAAATTGTCTCGAAAAACCTACACTCTTTTGGAATCCATGCAGACAGCGAATAATAGGTCACAATAAAAAAGGTTTATATAGCAATACCTACCTATTAGTTGGGACAATGTTGTAGTCATGTTAGCAGTACTTTAGGTCTAATGTTTTGTAGAAGTCCTTTAGTCTTATATGAGATTTATATGCATTTCGAAAATATTTTTTATTTTATTATAACAAGAACTGTATGATCAGTGATGATTCATTTAGCCGATCCCTACTTGCTTGGGATTGAGGTCCAGTTGTTTTATGTGAACACAGTAATAATCTGTCCTATTCGTAAAATAGTAAAATAGTGAACAGTACTTGTAGTGAATGATGTAATGCGAGTACATTCCTTTGGAAATCAAGTTATAGGTTTGAATGAACAATTATGAACATCATCTTTTCCAACCAGGAAGTTGAAGAAATTTTGGAGCTGCTTAAGTCCACATGGCGTATTTTGGGAATCACAGAAACCATCCACTACACTTGCTATGCTTGGGTATTATTTCGACAGGTATAAAATGACAAAAAAATTACTGGTTTCTAATCAGAGTTGCTTCAAACATTAATACCATTTGCTTGACTACTAACCTGCTGATGGTATATCTATTGTTCGGACTAGATTGTACTTCTTTATCAATTATTCGAGTGGTGATGGATCCCAGGCTATGTGAATCTGTGGAATATTGTGGCATAGCCTGCAATTTTCTAGTTAGAAAGAAATTGATATTTCTTGTATCTAGCTTGAAGTACCAGGGAAAACTTGTTTTGCTGACTGAGTTGCTAAGAGATTGGCAGAAGGCTTTGTTTGTTTTATGGTACTTAGGTTTGCTAAGGTCCTCTTGGAGTACTTCTTGGCCTATGCTAAAATGTCAATTTTAACTTTTTTGCATAAAAAAATCTGGGGGCGAGCAAGAGTGGCCATCACTTCACTTTGCAGTTGTTTGAATGTCTTTGAGTATGAGTGGCCATTTTAGATGCTTCATTCTTGTGTAAAACTAGTGATGCATCAAATGTGAGGTTGTACTTGCTGCTCCCTACTTAGTAGCTAATTTTTACTCCGTTTGTGGTAACCTATAGGAGCCTGAATTTTAATAATTTTGATAGCAATTTTACTACTCACAATTTACAGTAGGTTGTATGGAAAATTCCATACACACTGTTCTGATAACTCAAGATATTTGTGTGTTTATTAATACAGATATCAACAATCCTTGGTAAAGCTACCAAAGGAGGCCAAATCACCCATCATTTGAAATAACCTTGATTTATGTTACTGAAGAATTTGTAGCCTGCCTACTCTACATATAAGACTGTGATTAGTCACTTAAAGTTGTAACTTAATCTAGCTGAATTAGGTGATATGTGTTTCATTTAAGGGAAAATAATGTTATTGGTTCATGTTATTCTTCTGGTCCTACTTTTCTCTTCGTGTTATTCAACTTAGAAATTTGACCTTTTGTCGAATCAAATGTGCTATTATGGTCTATTATAATTTGATACTGTCTTGACTTCACTATGGACTTGGATAACTGTGGTCTTCTGGAATACAAAATCCTCATCCTTTCCTCTATGCACATTATTTAACTTCTACAAATTTAAGTATACAAAATTATCCCAATAAGTGATGGGCTGTTGGCCAATTGGCTTCCATCTTCTTTAGTTAACTGTTTGTAAGTAAAGTCCTGACATATGGCAGCAATTTCTTCTTACTTGGTTACCCACCCTTAATTTCAAATTTGGTTGCTCGTGTGAAGCTGATCCCTCCATCAATTCCTCTTTAGTTATTTTTGGTACGTGATGGTCCTATTTCGATATATGGCCCTTGTGCTGTTGCAGTTTGTCATCACGGGAGAGCAGAGGATCTTGCAATATGTCATTGAACAGTTAAAGAAAATACCATTAAAGGAACAAAGGGGACCACAAGAGAGAATGCACTTGAAGAGTTTGCATTCTAGAGTTGAAATTGAAAAAGGATTCCAAGAGTTGACTTTCTTGCAGTCTTTCTTGTTGCCAATTTCAAAATGGGCTGATAAGCAGTTGGGAGACTACCATCTCAATTATGCTGAGGTTCGTGAACAATTCTCTTTTACTTTGATCAGGCGATTGAAAATCTTGTGCGCATGATAAGCCATTTATTTTAACTTACATTTACATGTATTTTCCTTTTCTGAATTTTTGTTTGTGGTAATACAGATACTGATCAACTTAGAGCCTGTAGTGTAAACTCTATTTAGCAATTTAAAACTAAGAAACTAACTTCCAAATTTACTCTATCCCGTGATGTTGGTTGCCAACATTTCAAATTTTCTGCCTTTTCTGTTGAAATTAATTCCATCTAGGATGTTTTTAGTTCAAGTTACAGAACAGGAAAGCTGTCTAAAATCTAGTTAATGTTTTTGGCTTAGGGATTGGCGATGATGGAAAACACTGTGACAGTTGCTATGCTTGTCCGAAGGCTGCTTCTAGAAGAACCTGAAATGGTATGTCTGGTTACCTACCTGTTTCTGGTGAACTAGTTTAAGTTTCTTCTGGACAATCGAATCATACGTCATATGTTCTGTCTGTGCATTCACTATAAACCATAGGATTCATCATGCATGGACGCTTGTAAATAATAATGTTTTATACGAATTTGATGTTTATGCAGGCAATGGAGTCTGCGGCAATATCAGATAAAGAGCAGATAGAGTTCTACGTGACATCTTCAATCAAAAATGCATTTTCGAGGGTAAACAATTGTTATTTGTTGGAAAGTGAAACTTAAATTGGTTGCTTAGTGTATAATTACTGTTGTTTAAATCTTTCTATATGTTGGGGATAAGACTAGTTAAATTAGTTTCTTCAGTTGGTAGAGAAAACCCTAACAGTAAAAAAATGCAACTCTATGATCTGTTAGATTTATTTGTTCAGATTTTAGCGGACTCTAACGATGAACTTCCGTACACACAGTGTGATTCTTTAAAATCTGTTTTTTATTCTTTTATCTTCATGCTCTATTTTTAGCTACATATAAATGTCATTGTGAAATCCTCGTTCTATATGGCCTAAGGAGCTTGATTGTTCAAAGAGCATTATATGTATCACTGCTGAAGTATGTCAATAGATGATGAGGATATGATTTGCAGCGACTTGCCTTGAGATCATCTATTACTTAACCTCTGTTTTTTTGGACTAACTCTTTCCATTTTAATACCAAATGTAATAATCCAAGTTTAGAAACTAGTCCATGGACTTTCTGGTTTTGTAACTTTTATCAAAAGAACTGGAAGCTCAAAGTCTATCAGCTCAGCACGGCCAATTAGAGGTAGAAGAATTTTCCCATTCAATAGAAACTTTGGTAACATAAATTATTAGTGGCTTAAATATTTCTTTTGACCAGTTAAACAGTCCATCCAAATTTTTTGTATATTGACATGCAATGTGTTTTTGCTATAATGGTATATACTAAAATAATCGAGTAAGATAATGGGATCAGAAAAGCCAAGAGCACTGTCCCAGGTCTTCTTACTTCCTATTTCACAGCTAACATGTCATGAATCTCCTGAGATTATGGTGCATTTGTGTTAAATAGGCTTCTCACAGGAAGCAACAGGGTGTTTTCATATTTCCCACCTATATGACTGTTTTCTGGAAGTTACATTTGATTGATTTTCTTCCTATGGTTTTAACAACACAAGTAGACTAACTGTTCCCTGGATTTGTGGTAGCCTTCTCATCTTACTATAATGCGATGTTAATTGTCGGAAGCTTCTGTTCCCTGTGCATCATAGCTAGTTTCTGAGTGTTGTATTCAGCTTTATGTTTCCTCCAGATGAGCATGAAGGGAAATTCTCTGTTTGTCATGAATAATCACGTTGTGCAGATAATACAAGATGCTGAGGCAATATCTCAAGCAACGAATGAACATCCTTTAGCACTGCTTGCAGAACACACAAAGAAACTCTTGCAAAGAGATACTACTATTTACATGCCTATCTTATCTCAACGGCATCAAAATGCTGCTGCTGTTTCTGCATCCATACTTCACAAGCTTTATGGTGTCAAATTGGTAAGTAATGATTAATCTATCTCATGGAGTTCTAGTTGTAGCTTGATTAATTCATGGTAATAAGTTTACTATGGAGGTTTGACTGAATGTCATTCATTCAGAGACCATTCCTTGATAATGCGGAACATCTGACCGAGGATACTATAGCTGTCTTCCCTACTGCTGATAGTCTTGAGCATGATATAATGCAAGTTATTCTATCTTCTTGTGCTGATGGAACATCAGATGCTTATTGCAGAAAGTTAAATTTGTTCAAGGTTAGGAAATTCTTCTTGGGCTTCTTTATTTATTTTTATAAAATGGAGTAACTTAGGGTGATGTAATTTTACAAAATTATATGGGGCAGTCGCAGTTCCAAGTGCAAGATGTTGTAGCTAGTAAATTAAGCTTATTGAATTTATTGTCTTCTGACCTTGATATTCTAAATTCTCAGAACCTTTATATTGTATGGTCATGGTTTTTCTGATAAGTTTCCATGTGTCATGCTCAATACTTTTCATAATGAATTTGGTAACTTTCTTAGCGTTTTCTTGTTTTAAGTATAGATTGAGACTGTGTCTGGGACATTGGTACTACGATGGGTGAATTCACAGCTTGCAAGGATTTTGAATTGGGTTGACCGGGCTATTGAGCAAGAGGTAATAACTTAGGACTTTCTGAATCTATTGATTTGTAGTGCATTG
Organism: Solanum clarkiae; assembly: GCA_011800125.2. Classification (NCBI taxonomy): domain Eukaryota; kingdom Viridiplantae; phylum Streptophyta; class Magnoliopsida; order Solanales; family Solanaceae; genus Solanum; species Solanum clarkiae. The sequence goes on along the minus strand of JAABOM020000001.1, from coordinate 29,176,039 downwards.
AAGAATTATATCATTTATTAGCTGTTCCTTAGTCATTATACATCCTTCTATTCCTTATGCCATTTATGATTTCTCATTTTAGCCTGTCTCATGTCTTATCTCCTTTTTTGAAAAAAAATATAAATAAAGTTAAATGTTGGCATCTCCTGTTTTCAATACTCACGCTTGTGATACTAAGAGTAAATTGAATTGCTCCTTCTGAACAAAGACAGGCCTTTTAGCATATGAACTTAATTATATTATGGTTTTCCAGCGGTGGGTTCCGGTTTCACCTCAACAGAGGCATGGAAGTTCAATTGTTGAAGTCTACAGGATTGTGGAAGAGGTTCAATCATACTCTGTTCTTTGCACATACACAC
>JAABOM020000001.1:29164946-29175580 GCA_011800125.2 Solanum clarkiae | reverse complement strand
CACGCCATAAGTTTATTGTGTTTCTTTATGACATCATTTGATATAACAGAAATGGTGAATTTACGGAACCTTTTTTTACCCAGCGAAATGGGTGTGTTATTTCATGTTACGTATTCATGTTTAATGCATAATTGATAATCTGTGATGATTTAGTATTCAGTCTTTTTATTTACTGTTGACTGCATATGCCGGTAGATCATAGATGTATCATGGAATGTATCTTCTGCAGATGTAGAAAAGCAGATGAAGCTTGTCTAATATATCTTTTTAAACAGTGAGAATCCACCCGCATCTCTATATGATCAGTAGAGATTGGAATTACAGTAATATGGAAGAAGAGTTATGATATTGTGTCAGCAACAAGGAAAGTTATTTCTTTGTTGACTTGTTTTTTATACAGGGAGAGAATTGGTCTTTGAATTAGCAACCTATGAAAGCATAATGCTACATGAAAGAAGCCAAATCTAACTTGTAGACTCTTGTGCTTGAGAGCTAAGTTTTGATCACAAACTACTGTCAGCTGCAAGATGAAGTTTGCGTGGTCTTTTTGTCCATGTTATCTATAGCAGCCTAACTTCTTTTACTTTTGTTGCATGAAACTTACGGTGAAAAATACTTAGCTTTTGGAGCATATAAACGTGAAGATCCACAAGCTTCTGAAGCTCCAGTGCCCTACCTGGGGGTAGGGGGGACAATAAAATAGAAAGAGGAAGTGAAATTTAAAATGTGTATCAGACTCTGAACATTCTGCTTTTATCATTGTTGATTCTGATATGCTGACAGTGATTTACAAATGCTTTTATACGATACCACATTTTGGAATGAGTTGAACAATTTTCTCACTGCAGACGGTCGATCAGTTCTTTGCTTTGAAAGTTCCAATGAGGCCAGGAGAATTGGGTAGCCTCTTTCGCGGCATTGATAACGCATTTCAAGTGTATGCAAAGACAGTTTTAGATAAGATTGGTATATAGTTTCTTTCTTCACAATCTTAAAGAATTCCTTTTTTTCCTCACAATAAAGATTCCTTCATACTGAAATTTACATGCCCGTTGTTGCTGTTTATTAGCTTAATTGTCTCCTGGTTCATTTTGTATGTTGCACTATGGTTTGATGAATGACATCAACTGATCAAATTAACGGATGGAGGGATTATTAAATCATAATCTGTTATCTGCAGTATACAAAACCATTTCACAGTAGGAAGAGCAGGGTACCTCTTTACAGCATAATTTCAAAGCTATACTTCCCACTGGAACTGTAAATATTCTGTCCAAGTCACTAATAATTGGATATCCTAGTTCTATTATTTTTCTCTTTTCTTGCAATTGATATGGATGAATTGCCAATGTACCCATTTGACGACCCTTTATCATCATCTCAGTTTCCCGTCGACACAATTTAGCATGTTCAATTTTCAAATAATGTTGAAGCTTTTGTTTAGTGGCTCTCTTTTTTTTTTTGGCAATGAAAAGTTGTACCATGTAAATTATTTGTGTTCTTCTTCTTCTCTCCTCATCTTCTTGCATTTGCATATCTTGCATTTGTTTCTGTAGAACTGTTTGCTCGTTAATTGAACCTATATTTTTCATGGTAACTTGCTACCATTGCATGCAGGTAATAAGGAAGATATTGTTCCTCCTGTGCCTATTTTGACAAGATACTCAAGCGAGCATGGAATTAAGGCTTTTCTAAAAAAGGAATTGAAAGATACGAGGGTACCAGATGTCTTGAAGTCCGTTGAAGTTGACGCAGCGGCAACATTAACGCTTTGTGTGCAGTTGAACAGCCTTCATGTTAGTTAACTTCTACTTTCCCTCTTTATGTATGATAAGATCTCAAACTGTTAATCATTTGCTCCCGTATGTTTCACTTATCCCTTTTCTTATTGAATCTAAAGGGCGTATTTCTCTGCACTGGTTTGATTAGAAAATCATGGCTCTGGCTAGTTTCATTAGCTTGAAGCTGGACTTAAGATGCTCCACTTCATATTTACCTGTGAGGAGTGGATCCTGTAGAGTGTTTATACCGTCAACTTACATCGTATGTTAAATTTGAGAGGGCTGAATTTGAGAGGGCTGTTTGAATGGAAAAACTAACCGAGAAATTGAGAAAAATAGTAGAGAAGTTCTATGATATTGAATGATATTTGCCGCTAAAGTCTTTCAAAAGTCCATATTTAGCATCTACTGTATCGGCAGGCAGCTAGAGTTTGGGCAGTTAGTATATTATACCATCCTGACTAAATTCTCTTGTATAAGAACTGCTGTCTTTTCAATTCAGATATCTTCTCTAACTGACTACATTTCTTGCTTAGTTCAGTACTACTTTCCCAAATACTTTTATTATGAGTGGATTAGTTTAAACTCATCATTTAAAGAACTCTAAAAATGTGATGTAAAACAAGTCCCAATCCTTGTAATATTAACAGCATCGTCTTGGTGTTATTTTTATTAATAAAATTTTAACTTATCAGAAAGAATACTTATCATTAAAACAAAGGAAGAATTCAAAAATAACTTTTGAATGTTGTGCCCTCTTATGTCATGGAAAAGCCTTCTTTGGTTAATTCATCAAGGTATAACTTGATGTGTCGTCGTAGTCTATATTCTGCTTGAGCTTGTTAACCTGCTTGCTGGCACAAGTTAGTGGAGTCGTGGAGCTAGACGATTTGTTATCTATCACCCTTCTTCCCCTGCTGTGCTGAATATACACCTGAAAATAGATGCCTCTTCTGAGTCATTGATCATAGGAGTGGAGGCTTATGTTGAAAAGCTTTCTGAAGTTTCATGTTGGAATCTACTGGCCACTATGAGCAAATTGAGACATATATCTTAGTCATTCACTACTCATCTCAAGAAGCTCTTACTTACTGCTTCAGTATCAATTTTTTTCCTCCCTCTATAATAACTTCATGCCCAAAAACCCTTTCTCCTCACAATCTTTCGATGACAATACTGAAAACTGGAAATATTGTAGCTTTCTGTTGCTAATTTGGTAGCTTTTTTATTTCATGACATGAAACAACATTGAAAAATATACATATTCATTTCTTGATCAATTTTGGGTTTTAAACTTAAGAACAAAATATTTAAGTGAGATACATTCCTCCACGTGTAATTGAGGGTTAAAATGATAGTTCAAAAGACATCAGTTGTGTGTGGAAGTGGGACCTGAGTGGCGACGTGAGAGGATGAGTCTAAGTATTATTGGCAAGAGCCCATGTTAGAAATTTCATGGAATAATAAGTTAGTTTTGTTATATATTCTTCTATGTGTGTGCATTGACATCTCGCTTCAGGAAGAAAATATTAATCGTCAATTTTATGAATCCGTTTATACAACAATAAAATTATTAAATGGTGGATACTTTTAGTGCATAATTGTGGTGATATAATCAGAAATTTATTTGATCTTATTAACATGACAAACTAGATTACTTTCTTTGTAAGTTTAACAAAAAAAAATCTATTTTTATATCAATATAAATATTGTACAGCTTATATTTTTTCTCTTAATATATTTTTTGAAGTGTGGACCCAAATTCAGTCCTAAAATCATGATTTGTCCATAATTCCTGCTTGCTCAAAGGTTTCTCTTCGTAAAAGTTGAAACGTATTTTCTCAAAATCTTTAATTTGAATTCTACAGACTAGTATTCATGCAGAAATAAAATAAAATTTGAAAATCGGATGTGTATGTTTCCGATGGCCACAAATGTTATCTCAATGGAATGAAGTCGTCAATTTAGTACTATGTTTTGGCAAATTGTGATCCCCCCATCCCCCAAGACCTGCTAACTGGAGCTGAGCATGGACAACATAACATGAGGCCCAACATTAGTACACACAATAACAAGGATGGGCATGGCTCAAGTGCCATGAGAGGACATGGACCTTGAGTCTAAATTACAAAATCTAGATTGTTCAAAAAACAAGCAAGCATACCAATTCCATGTCCCACAACCAGCGGGGGACACTTAGCAATGTAGTTATCTTCACTGGCGATCCATGTTTGTAACTTAATCGGAGAAACTTTTACGTGTTGGATGTGTGGCACCCAAGAAACTTAAATTCTTTTAATTTGTCAAAATATAGACCAAGTATTTAAGCATAGCATTATGATTGCGAAAACAAGATTGTTAGTTCAGTTGTTGCAATATCCTGTTTACTTTTGATTGCTTTGATCTGAGACAATATTGTTATAAACATTCAACTGTGCCACGAGAGTGTTAGGATAAGCCCACTCTTGGATGATTCTTGTAATCATTCTATTCAAAGTTTCCTTCTGTTTTTTTCTGCTGATGATTGAACAAATGTCATACTTAGACTGTCCACGTGACCCAACCTTTTGAGTAAAAACATCATACCCATTGTAATCCCGCTAGTGGGTTTTGAGGAGGGTAAGATGTGCGAGGCTTTACCTACTTATGGGGTATAGAGGTTATTTCCGACAGATCCTCGGCGTAAAGGGAAGTTATTCATAGCAGGGTTGGAAGAAAACACCAAACTTCTTGTTGTCAACAAACTTCTTTTTTGTTTCTGTTAAATAGGATGTAGGTGGCTCTTAGGCGTTTTTCTTCACGATACCATATCCACCATGACAAGCTAATCAATGCTCTAGTATAACAATGCTTGGAGATTTTCCAAGATTAACTAGGTGTATATACCCCAACTTGTTTGTGATTGAGATGTCATTGTATCGAGAATGTTCCCAAAATGCTTGAGCACCAAACCTCTTACCTATTTTTATGAAAAATTTGCATTTGTGCAAATTTCTTGACAGTTAACACTCAAATGCTATGCTGATTAGCAATTCCGAACATAAGGTCCTAATGCTTTATTTACTATTTCTCAAGAATCAAAGACGAAACTTGTCATTTTAAGTCCTCTTTGTTTGAATAATGTTAGGAGCTATGGTGTGTCAAGAAGCAAAGACAGCACTCATCATTTTATGTCCTTTAGGTTTAAAGAGTGAAATGAGCTATAGTGAGAAACTTATATTCTACAGTTTATCAGTACTCTCTGTTTGGAGCAGAGGAGATTTAATAAAATCCAGAGAAAATTACAGCCAAATAGGTACACAATGTATGGGAAGTGTATACTTTATGTAGGGATGGCAATGGGGTGGGTTGAGCTCAACCAGCAAATTTTTTCAACCCACCCCGCCCCGCTTAAATTTTAAAGTTCTTTTATTTTTTAATTGAATTTAGTTTTTTTCCACTAATTAACGTCTCAACAATTAATAAATTATTTTTAGTTGACATTTTAACAATTGTTTCTTAATTATTACTTAAAAGTTTCTAATTAAGATTTTAACAACTATCAACTTACCGGAGATGTCTAGTTTAAATTTTAGAAAGAAAATAAAATTAAAGTCAATTTTTAATATAAAAAGTTTATATCTTTGATTTTTACTAAACCTGCATAGCTCTAAACCAGCCCACTCTGCATACCTCACCCCCCCCCCCCCAATCATATGCACACCATATAACTGTGTGTATATTTCAGCCATGTTTGGTGAATGAGATAGACGAATGGTATATATTGGTAGATATCCCATCAATTAAATGCTTGCTCTTTTTCAGCAAGATTTTGTGGCTGAATTAGTAAGATAGGCCAAGTTGCTTTCTTCTAAAATGTTATTTATTATATGAATTTGTAACTTGTGTGATCATGTGTTTCTGTCTTACACAATTCTAAGCCTTACCTCGTTGTTTATCCTTACAGTATGCTATTAGCCAACTGAACAAATTGGAAGACAGCATTTGGGCGCGGTGGACAAGGAAAAAGCATCAAGATAAATTAATAAGTAAGAAACAATTTGTTTCAGCTTTGGAATGTATTGAAATGTCTTATTATCTCCTCTTAGTATGTAATTCTAGCTTTGCTGGTTAGAATTAATATTCTCTTCTTTCATTTCGTGCTGTTAGAATTTGGATCTTGAGTCCTTTCTCTTAAGTCTAAGCACTGAACTTCTGTTACTGGTAAAAAAAAAAACTATCTTTCTAATGGTATCAAACTTGGATCTTGAGTCCTTTCTCTTAAGTCTAAACACTGAACTTCTGTTACTGGTTAAAAAAAAACTATCTTTCTAATGGTATCAAACAGTGTATTTAGATCTTCTTTCATATTGAATTTCAGCTCACTGTTTCTAAAAAGTTATGTTCTCTTCTTTATCTTTGAATTATCAGAGTTTTGAGTGTTGAGCCTATTCTCTAAATATTGAAATATCAGAGTTTGAACAACTTTTTGCTACTCTTCAGCTGTCAATTCAAGCAATTGATCGAAGCAATATTTTCTGTTGTGCAATTGTCAGCAATGTTTGTTGGAAAAAAAATTCTAACACTATTTTCTTTCTAGGTTTATTCAAGCAATTGTTTTCTATTCCAGTTAACTTTTGTTGGTCTCTTGTTTACTAATAAGCAGTCTTAAGTTGTTTCATCACCTTTAGTTTTGAGAGGCGTTTTGAATTCAAGAGAATTGCTAAGATAGTGTGAATATTCTTAATGATTATGTTAGTCAAGATGAATAAAAAGAATATTCTTGGAAATTATGTCACAATTAAGAATGCTGGGAATCACAAAGATTTTCTGATTTCATGAACGGAGTACTTAAGCTTTGACTGTGTATGGTAAAGCCTATGACTAGGTGTGGTTGAAATGTTTTGCAAAAGAAAATGGGAGAACAGAATATGAATAAAGAGCTGCAAAGCTTTTTTTACTTACTTTTAGTTAAAAAGGGTATCAGGGAGATAATTGACCTAAATTCTATTTAACATAAAGCATAGCTGCTGGATAATCTATATCAGCTTGAATTTTTTAGTCCATAGAATCTAGGTATAATTCTTATCATGATGGGTGTCACTTGAGTAGTGGTACTCCTCCTTGCGGAAAGAGATTTACTAAACTTTATTTTTTTCCAAAACAAAGAGAGCCCAGCAGAAGAGACCGCCAAAGGTTTCCAGAAGAAGGACTCATTTGATGGAAGCAGAAAGGATATCAATGCTGCAATTGACAGAATGTGTGAATTTACTGGTAAGACTTATGTTTTGTGCTCTACTTTTTCTGGATTTAAGCAGTACAACTTTGAAGAATGTGTGAATTTACGAGTGAGAGAATTCTTCTTCAAGTTTTGGGGGTTCATTGCAAACAATTCCTAATTCATTTTCATTAATATTGCAGGGACAAAAATTATTTTCTGCGACTTGAGAGAACCATTCATCGAGAATCTGTATAAACCCAGTGTTTCACAGTCTAGGTTGGAATCAATAATGGAGCCACTCGATATGGTATTGCATCTTATACGTGTGACTATTCTATTCATAGGTTGTTATAAATGTGGAAAGGGGAAAAAGAAATAACTTGTTGATTTTTAAGAATGCAAGTGAGTCTTAAGATAGCAGCAATGAGTAACTATCCAATGAGATTCTAATACTAATGAACTGATATCCTTTTCTCCTTGTCTGCTGCTATCTTTTCACCTTCTTATCTGCCTCTTGCGATGGAAAGAAGTTCAGCTAAGTACTTTTTAGTCTTCATATTTGTTCAAACTGCTCATGTGATGAGATGTTAGGATCTGAAAAGTTGAACCATAGTCACTGCAATAAAAATCTGATTCATAAATCTTATCTGAACTTCGTTTATGAAGCACCTTTATATATCGAGAAACTCGAGTTTAGAAATTCTCTTGTATACATCTGCATAAAATGACCAATAGTAACCTGTATCCCAGTAACTGATGCCATGTTTTCTTTTATACTACAGCATTTCTAAATTAGTATTGAAATCATGAAATGTGATGGTATCTGCATTGAACCCTCTGAGCAAATTGATTTTGCCATCTAGATCCCTGATTTAGATAATTGTTAGAGGGATGTCAAAATAATGTGAATTTCACTTCCATCTATCCTCTTTTCATGTTTACTCAGGAAAAAGAGAAGCAGAGATGGTTGTAACTTTGTGAAATTTGCAGGTTCTTAATCAACTTTGTGATGTGATAATGGAGCCACTCCGGGATCGTGTTGTGACAGGACTGCTTCAAGCATCACTGGTCTGTGCACTTATTGCTACTTAGTTTTTCTGTTTTCTACACACTTTTCTTTCTTTCTTTCTTTTCTACTTGGATTTGCTGCTCTTGAGCCGAGGGTCTTTCAGAAACAGCCTCTCTACCTTCACGAGGTAGTGGTAAGGTTTGCGTACACTCTACCCTCAAACCCCTTTTGTGGGATTTCACTGGGTATGCTGCTGCTGCTGTTGTTGAAAATCGCTTTTCACCAGGATGGCCTACTCAGAGTTATATTAGATGGAGGACCATTACGTGTATTCTCCCTGGCTGATGCTAAGCTATTGGAGGAGGATCTCGAGATCTTGAAGGTATTCAAAATGGTTTTGGTTGGATATGCTCGATAATTATGTCTCCTAATGATATCCAAACCAATTTTAGTCTACTGGATATCTTGAAGTGGAGTTACAATATAGTTCTTTCTCACCTATGCTGCTTGTTTGTGAAAGGAATTTTTCATTTCGGGCGGGGACGGGCTTCCTCGTGGAGTAGTTGAAAATCAAGTTGCACGTGTTCGGCAGGTGATAAAGTTGCTAGGTTATGAGGTTAGTTCAGCAATACCATCTATGATGAAGTACTAAGATTAGCAGAATTGACTGCATAAAAACCTTGTCCATCTGGTTACTGATGCTTGTTTCCTTGCTTCTACTTGCGTCTATCATGAAACTCTTTGTATGAGCAATATGCACTTTCGGCATTCTTGCTTTATTGCTCTTGATAACAATGTCTACGTATAGCACTACTCTAATGAATACAATTGCTTTACATATGTAAAGTTGGTCTTAGATGCTGTAATTAGAAAAGAAATGATATTTATACGGCTGAAAGTCTGCTTGCTGCTCAAACATTGTTTGTAGGGCCGTATCTTACACTAGTCCTGGCAGATGTCTAAGCTGATCTAATCTGGTTCCTATGCCACACATTTTATTCTGAATCTTCTCTGTGAGAATGCTACATGACTGACATACTACTTGTTTTTTATGATCTACAGACTAGGGAAATAATAGAAGACTTGAGATCTGCAAGTGAGTTGGAAATGCAGGGCGGAAGAGGCAAATTAGGTGCTGATACCAAGACGCTACTTAGGATCCTGTGTCATCGAGGAGAGTCAGAGGCCTCTCAGTTTGTCAAGAAGCAATTCAAAATCCCCAAATCTGGAGCTTAAGTGTACTTGTCGTGTATACTTTTAGAGGATCTAGCAAAACCATCTACGAGATTGTAACATAGACACTAGAAGAACTCTTATCTCGCTTTAATTTTTAAGGATCTCATCTGTCGATGAGACATCTGCTGCAACAGATTCTTTTTCTTCAAGGGATGTACTTGAAGCATAGTTTTTTGTTTCCTATTACATGTATATGTTTAGTGTGCAGTCTTAAACCAGCTTGGGAGGCATGTATGTATAATTTCTGCCATCATGGGAGAAGGGATTTGTACTTTTATTTCTAAGATTTTGAAAATTGAGTTGTATTGTTCCGGTAAGTGAGGTATTAAAGATTTTTCGTTGTTTCAAAAGAAGTTCAAGTATAATCTGCTTTGTTATTGGTTTCTCCTTTCTCTGGTTTATCACAAAGTAATAGGAGGGTTTGACATAAAGGAGGAAGCCAGAGGATAAAAATTGAATCTCATTTGATTTGATACTATAACAGAAGGAATTGGTATAAAGAGATGACTACTAAATTTAAGCTGGTATAACTCGAGAAAGCTTTTCAATGCTGCAGAAATCAAAAACATATTTTCATATTATTTTACATGATTGCATCAACTTAAATTGGATATATTCATCTCAGGTGGAAAGTGGTTTTGTGTGTTGCATAAATCAATTTAGAGTCTCACGAGACTAGGATATCGAGGCATTTGGAAGCAGGACAAGAACAAAAAGTTGACCTATAAAATCCAAGAATGAGAGGAGATCTTCCAATATGGTAGATACAGATAAAAATCTCAAAATTACAAAACACAAATTATCGGTTGAAAATTGAACTAGAATCCTTCAGAATACTCAACTCAATGGTAGAACTTAAGCATAACTCGTACTTAGATCACATACTTGATAGACAGATCTGTATGTGTAGCATTAGGCATTCAGAAGTATCAAAAAAAGCATGTTACTCGTCATCTTTGTAAGGGTACTCCTCAGGAACTTGCTTCAGAAGCTTCAGTTGCAACTCAAATGCGTCATCCCCTCTGAGCATATCACGTAGCCATGTGACCTCTGTTTTCGTTGACACCTAAACAAACACAAAGGGAAAATAGAAGTAAAGTTTGTCATTGTAATTTGAACTGATCACAGTTATTCATGTAAACCTGGGAAGCTTGCATAGAACATCTTTTTCTCATATCAACGTGTTGACTCTTTTGATAGTTACCTCCAGGAAATATCACCTTTGGCCCATAAGATGGCGGTGATGAATGCTAAGTCAGCAGCGTTTGAGCGCCTTTATGAGGAGCTAAGTGATAAAGGCGGGGGCAAGATATTGTATAGGCTCGCTAAAATAAGAGAAAGGAAAGCCCGCGACTTGGACCAAGTGAAGTGCATCAAGGATGAGGAGGGCGAGGTGTTGGTGGATGAC
>JAABOM020000001.1:29100730-29164846 GCA_011800125.2 Solanum clarkiae | reverse complement strand
TTAATAATATTTTTTTTGAAAATTATTTAAAAATTATTAAAAATAAAAATAAAGCCCCCGATAATTAATTTGACACCCTGAAGGGTAAAAATTGGATGTCAACAGGGTTATCGGTTAAATTGTTAAGGAAAAATCTAAGACCGTCAAGAATTAATAATCCAGTAATAATAAAAATTTAAATCGTTATAGAAACTATTAAATAAATAACCAACTATTGATAAATTAATATTTTTTTTCGATTCAAATAATTAAATTTAATTCGATTCGATTTTAAATAATATTGGTTCAAAGTAATTTTAAAACAATTTACTTTAATTGAAAAACGATCACACCATTAATCTTTCTTTAAAGAATACCATGTATTATAAGCCTTCTTTCCATACAATCTTTTCTTATAAAGTGACTTAGTGGTAAATCAAATGTCTTGTTGGTTCGAACTTTTTGATTGCTATAGAGCCGTACATCTACTTTGAATAATATTTAATTATTAATCGTGTATTAAAATATGTGGTCAAAATCTTTAAACCTATTAAGTAAGATACATAGAATCTAATTTTACATTTTAAATTCAATTTTAAGGCTACTTACACTTCGTATAAAGAAAGAAGATCTTTTCTTTTAATAAGTGAACGTATATTGTGTTATGAATAATGTATTAAATTATCAAAATATTTGGTCAAGATTTTAAAATAAATTATTAGTAATACTAGTATAGATTTTATTTCTATAAATATGATGATAGTAATTTATAAGTTATAACCATACAAATATCAAATAATAAGTTTTAGAATTTTTTTATTATATTTTAAATTTTCTTTTCACTTAAATATCATCGTATAAATTGAGACAGAAAAAATAACTGATCTAAATGCATGACATTGTAACTCATATACTTTATTTTGAAATATTGATAAATGAAATTGTTTTCTATCATCACCCACTTTGAAAAAGAAATTGCAAAATAGACTCTTTCTATTTTTTTTGTTTCCCAAAAATAAATAAATAAAATGAATTTTTATTTTATTTGATAAGAAATGGGACCCAAAGTGAATTATGCAAAATATGGGCGTGAAAAATCTAATTTCCAAGATCAGTCTAGTAGCCACCAGAAACACAAATCACATATTACCACGTTCCAGTTATGGAATAAAATATTCTAGTACGTTCCAGACTTTTATTTTACTTTTTTTTTTCTGGTAAGTTCTAGGTTCGTCCTCTAACTTTCCAGAATTCTCTGTTTCACTTAACATAAAAACACCTCTCTCCTCCTCCACTTCTCAACGAAAAAGAAGGAAAATCACTCAATACTCAAAAACACTCATCGATTCTCTCCGAAGAGAAAATCAAAAGGAACAAATCATACAATTTGTTGCTTGTTGAAGGTATGCTAGCATGCCCCTTTAGTTTTTATTTTTTTTTTGTAGGAGAGTTTTGAGTATTAATCTCTTAATACACTGGATTGTTGTTGTTCTTATCTAAGTTGTGCGGATTCTTCGCTTTTAATGTCGCATTTGTGTTGGATTTTTTAAAAATAAACTATTCTCCGCGCACCTGCGTACACTTTTGAAGAGTCTGAGTAATATAGGTTATTATTATTTTGATTGGGTCTTGTTTTAATCATTGATTATTTCCTTGAGAATTCATGCATTGTAGTTTGGTTTTATTGGTTTGGTGGAACCCATGTATTGTTTTCGTTATTGAGATGTTGAGGAAGTTTAGCCGGTTTTGTTATTGATTATTATTCTCTATTTTCTGAGTTTGATTTTTGTTGGGTTTAGTTGATATAAGTGAAAAACTTGGTTTCTGATAGTTATTTTCAGTTGGTTTTCTTAGTTCTCTGTCTAGATTGATATATGGTTTCTCACTGTGTGTTTTGTTGTTGCAGTTTACTGAAAGACAGAGTTCATCATGAATCCTGAAAAATTTACCCACAAGACAAATGAGGCTATTGCTGAGGCGCATGAACTGGCTGTGTCAGCAGGGCATGCTCAATTGACACCCCTTCATATGGCGTTGGCTTTGATATCTGATCACAGTGGTATTTTCCGGCAAGCAATTGTCAATGCTGCTGGTAGTGAAGAGACAGCTAATGGGGTTGAAAGGGTATTTAATCAAGCGAAGAAGAAAATCCCTACTCAATCACCAGCACCTGATCAAGTTCCAGCAAGTACTTCGCTTATCAAGGTGCTGCGACGAGCACAATCGTTGCAGAAGTCGCGCGGTGACAGCCATTTGGCGGTTGATCTGTTGATTTTAGGCCTTTTAGAAGATTCCCAAATTGTTGATCTTTTGAAAGAATCTGGTCTTAGTGCGGCAAGAGTGAAATCAGAAGTTGAGAAACTTAGAGGAAAAGATGGAAAGAAAGTGGAAAGTGCTACAGGGGATACAACATTCCAAGCGCTTAAGACTTATGGGCGTGATCTTGTGGAACAAGCAGGAAAACTTGATCCTGTGATTGGTAGGGATGAAGAAATCCGAAGGGTAGTTCGGATTCTATCAAGGAGGACAAAGAACAATCCAGTGCTTATTGGAGAGCCTGGTGTTGGTAAAACAGCAGTAGTTGAAGGGCTAGCACAAAGGATTGTTCGAGGTGATGTCCCGAGTAATTTGGCTGATGTTAGACTTATAGCATTGGATATGGGAGCATTAATAGCTGGAGCAAAATATAGAGGTGAATTCGAAGAGAGGCTGAAGGCTGTTCTGAAGGAAGTGGAAGAGGCAGAAGGCAAAGTGATTCTCTTTATTGATGAGATACACTTGGTTTTAGGTGCTGGTAGGACTGAAGGGTCAATGGATGCTGCCAATTTGTTCAAGCCAATGCTTGCTAGGGGCCAACTAAGGTGCATTGGTGCAACAACTTTGGAAGAGTACAGGAAGTATGTCGAGAAAGATGCTGCATTTGAAAGGCGTTTCCAGCAGGTATATGTCGCTGAGCCTAGTGTTGCTGACACTATAAGTATCCTTCGAGGGTTGAAGGAGAAGTATGAAGGGCATCATGGTGTCAAAATTCAGGATAGGGCTCTGGTGATGGCAGCACAGCTTTCGGCTCGATACATTACAGGTATGAACTTTTGTTGCTTGACTCATTACATCACTAATTATAGTTAGATATATTAGATACGAAGATGACTAATATGTAAATTTTTGCTTCAGGTCGACACTTGCCAGATAAGGCTATTGACTTAGTTGATGAGGCTTGTGCAAATGTGAGGGTTCAACTTGATAGTCAACCAGAAGAAATTGATAATCTTGAAAGGAAGAGAATTCAGCTAGAAGTTGAACATCATGCTCTCGAAAAGGAAAAAGACAAAGCTAGCAAAGCTCGACTTGTTGAAGTAAGTGTTGTATCACAGTATGACTGAACCTATTATTATTGAACCTGTATAGGGAATGTGTTCAAGTAACATTAATTATTTTTCAGGTGAGGAAAGAGCTTGATGATTTGAGGGACAAACTCCAGCCTTTGATGATGAGGTATAATAAAGAGAAGGAACGGATTGATGAGCTTCGAAGGCTTAAACAAAAGCGCGACGAACTCATGTATGCTTTACAAGAAGCTGAAAGGAGATATGATCTTGCTAGAGCTGCAGATCTTAGATATGGTGCTATCCAAGAAGTGGAGTCTGCAATAGCAAATCTTGAGAGTAGCACAGATGAGAGTACAATGTTAACAGAGACTGTTGGACCCGATCAAATTGCTGAAGTAGTTAGTCGCTGGACTGGTATTCCTGTCTCAAGGCTTGGTCAAAATGAGAAGGAGAAATTGATTGGTCTGGCCGATAGATTGCACCAAAGAGTGGTCGGGCAAGACCAAGCAGTTAAAGCTGTTGCCGAGGCTGTGTTGAGGTCCAGAGCTGGATTAGGAAGGCCACAACAACCAACTGGTTCATTCCTTTTCTTGGGGCCAACTGGTGTTGGAAAGACTGAACTTGCTAAAGCCCTCGCTGAGCAGCTCTTTGATGATGACAAATTGATGGTACGAATTGACATGTCTGAATACATGGAACAGCATTCTGTTGCCCGATTGATCGGTGCTCCACCAGGGTAAGGACCCTTTAGCCATACTAGAAGCACTACTTTATAATGAATAGTTTTGTGTCTCGAGTTATGAATGCTGAATATGTTTTATGTGTTTGCAGTTACGTCGGACATGAGGAAGGAGGACAACTTACCGAAGCTGTAAGGAGGCGCCCTTACAGTGTTGTGCTATTTGACGAAGTGGAAAAAGCTCATCCTTCCGTGTTTAACGCTTTGCTTCAAGTCTTGGACGATGGAAGATTAACCGATGGCCAAGGTCGTACTGTTGATTTCACCAACACTGTGATCATTATGACCTCAAATTTGGGTGCTGAGTATCTCTTGTCGGGATTAATGGGCAAGTGCACCATGGAGAAGGCCCGCGAAATGGTCATGCAGGAGGTATGCTTAGGACATCCTATTTGCTGCAAAAATTTGAACATTGTTTGCCGGTGCAGGACTAATTACATCCTTAGTTAGAACAACAGGTTCTCACACACGTTCTTTTTGTGACAGGTGAGGAAGCAGTTTAAGCCTGAGTTGTTGAATCGGCTTGATGAGATTGTAGTGTTCGATCCTCTATCACACGAGCAGTTGAGGCAAGTCTGCCGTCACCAACTGAAAGATGTAGCAGGCCGTTTAGCTGAGAGGGGTATTGCTTTGGGCGTTACTGAGGCTGCGTTAGATGTCATACTTGCTCAGAGCTATGATCCGGTAAGTACTAATGTCCCATAATTTAAATCGAGTAATCTTTTTTGTCGATATGACAGTGGAGTGGAGTTGTGCTAACTTTTGGTATCAACTGCGTTCAGGTGTATGGTGCAAGGCCTATTAGAAGGTGGTTGGAGAAAAAAGTTGTCACCGAGTTATCAAAGATGCTTGTGAAGGAGGAAATTGATGAAAATTCGACTGTGTACATCGATGCTGGACCTGGTGGAAAAGATTTAATTTACAGGGTGGAGAAAAATGGAGGGCTTGTGAATGCTGAGACTGGGAAAAAATCAGATGTACTGATTCAGCTACCTAATGGGCCAAGGAGTGATGCTGCTCAAGCAGTGAAGAAGATGAGGATTGAAGAAATAGATGATGATGATGATGAAATGATGGATTGAAGGAGATTGAATCACCACTCTCTTATCAAAGAAAGATGAAGAAATGACTTACTTTTGTTTACCCCTTGTCCAATTTTACATCTACAACAAGTGAATGTGTATATGTTAACTTCTGTTGTTTATGTTGTTTAGCTTTTATGAAATTTAAAAATGTCTAAATAGAATTTTGTATTTCTCGATTTCCAGAAAAAAATGAGTCTTTTCCAGTCGATTTTGCATACGGATCTTCTTCTTGCCAGTTTCAGAAAATTATTTTAACTCTAGAAGTGCAAATACCAAACTGAACTTTTTGCCTTTCTTCACAGAAGTGGTCAATCGTATAAATATCCTCTTGGATAACTTACATAATCTCAATTATTAATCCTTTGTGTATCTTGGTCTTCCTAATCATTCACTTATTTTTTTCTTTCAAAAACCTCCTGTTGTGGAAATCCATCTATGGTAATTGAGGAATATCCACGGCCTGATTCTATGGGCCTCACCGTAATATTTGGGCTTTCCTCTAATTGTTCCAGCCCAAAGAATAGATCCATTAGCTTAACAGTAATGCTTGGGCAATGATAAGCCACAACTCATTTCACGAGCCTCGTTGAAATGAAAAAAGGGGAAATTTCATTATATACCGTAAAGAAAGGAAATTGGAAGAAATAGTCCATTCTTTTCTTTATAGAAAATAACCTAAGAAAGTCATGTGCTTAAAACATCAGAAAATTATATAGAATGCCTATCAAATATAGTGATTTCGTTCTTTTATCCTTTATAAAAGAAAATCTTACAAAAATTATTCTTTTTTTCATTTTAAGTTAAATAATCTCTTATAGGAGACATTTTTGTAAGAGATTTTCTATGAGGAGCAAAATATGAAGACCACCTCTTAACATAGCTCTAGTAAGCCCATGTCCATTAGGCCCAGTTTGCTCAAATCTAGATCGAAAATTTTGCTTTTTTTCTTTAGGCCTTATATATATATGTAAAAAAAAAAAAAATCATGTATCAATATAGTATAGATGTGTATAAATGTATATCAATATTATATAAATAATAATATAATATATCATCATTGTATAAATTATATATAAGCATGCATCAATATAATATAAATAGTATGTAAATGTGTATCAATATTTTATAAACTGTATACAAACATGTGTCGATATTCTATAAATAGATATGTAATATATCTACATTCTATAAATGATACATAATCATGTATTAATATTATATAGATAATTACTTAATATATCGAAATCAATATTTTTTTACTATACAAAAAAAAATATTTAATAGCACAACGACCAAACAAAAAAAAAAAGAAAGAAGGATTAGAAACAAAGAAAAAAAGAAGTTGAATGGTCAAAGTAGTCATGTCCGGTCAACATTTTGTCACCAAATATGGCAATTTGTCATTTTCTTTACAAGTTAAATAGCAAGTGATTAATTTGAGTTATGAATACGATCGAACAACTTTTAACTTAAAAAAAAGAACTGTTTTTTGTACAAATAATGTTTTTTAATGGTCCATGATTGTAATTATTCTGAATAAAATTGCAGACTAACCAGCAAAATGAGAGTAATGTAGACTTCATAATAAATTTTTCTTCATTATAAATATTATTGGTCCATGGACGATTGCAGTCATAAGTCTTATATCTTGATGATAATTTTTCCTTGTTCTTTTGTCATGAGGATTAGTGCCACGTTTAGTTAGTGTCAAATAATTGATCCACCTTGCTTAAGTAATACTCCGCCTAATTTATATTAAATGAATTTTTGGGATATGATATATTTTTTTAAAAAATATTTAATGATAAAATTTAAAAACTACTCCTTTATTATTACAAAACTATTCTCCTAGACCCTAGTAAATGTAAAGTAGTTAACAACTTTATTAAAAAAAAAAAGGATAAATATGAAAAACCATCTCAGCAGTTCTCTTGAACTATGAAAAGTTTAGTTATTTTGAATGAAAAAAGTCTCAAATGTATTAATTATTTTTTAATATAATTTTTTTTACATAGTATACACAATTTCTTCATGCTCTTTCTTTTTTAATTGAAAATTTTAAAACAATGATTCTTTTTCTACAAAATATAAACTTATGATATCAAAATCACAATTTAAAATTTTATGTTCAAACATTAATTTTTAATCACATATCTAAATATCTGCTTAAATTTCATGTTCAGTCCAACACGAATTAAAATAATAAAAAAAAGAGTTAGCATTTGGTTTCTTTTGAGCCGTGACAAAAAAGGGTAAGGGGACAAAAGAATTGAATGAAGATTACAAGTTGTGCCAAAATATTATTGCGGCAGTTTAGATGTCTAATGTGTTTGATTCAAAATGTCAAAAGTCAGTTGTAGGTAGAATTTGTGGTCCATAAAAATTGCACGCTTTTTTTAATATTTTCAGTTTCCAATATTAAACACGTCCACTTTGCTCCACCAGATGCTACTTAGTAGCTTCTAATCAAAGAAATTCCTCATTAATTTTCATTGAAAAAGGGTAATTTATGTAGACAGTCACATGATAACAGATTTTTTTCCCGTGCAAATGGAGTGTCTATATATACAGTATCAAATTTTAGAATCAAGGAAAATAATGAACTAATTACTCTCATTCATTTTATTTGTTATTTTGATTTGGCACATATATTAAGAAGAAAATAACAATCGATATAGATATTATCATACTTTCTTAATTAATTTATATTTAATACTTTTTTTTTCTTATTTTATGTGATATCATTTTCTTTTTAGTCTTTCCCAAAAATAATGTCATCTTATTTTAATTGAAAATAATTTACTTTTAAAATTCTCTTTTTACCCTATGAAATGATTTTCAGTGACAAAAATATCTAAGAAATGATTTTAGACCACAAGTTTTAAAAATCTTTTTTTTTCTTTTAAATATCATGCCAAATCAAAAGGTATCACATAAAAATGAAATAGAGAGAGAGAGACAGAGAATATTAGGCTTTGAAAGATGATATAAAAAATAATACGAATGTTAAGGCTAAAACTCGAAAATAATAATTATATTTTTTTGATATGTCAAAAGTGACCAAAATAAATTTATTTTAGGATCAAATGACAAGTAAAAGTGAACAAAAATTCTTCTTCTTCTCACATAACTTTAATTTAGTATCACAAGATTAAAAAAAAAATATTCTCTTTAACTCAATAACAAATCAAATTAAATTATTTTTTTAAAATGGATAAAGTAACAAAATTAGGTACATTTAATGGTGAATAACCTAGCCACCTTTCTAATTATGTCGTGAGCTAAGTAGTACACACTAGTGATAGCCCTATCTCTTTTCTTTAAATAATGGGGAAAAAAGAATCTTCAAATTATCAAAAGTTTATATTGTTAGACGTAATTTGCCATAGTTGACATTGCTTCGTGTTTCATCAATCACCAAGCAACGCAAACCGATTATTTATATTAATTTATATAATATAAAACACATCCATTTTTGTTTGTATTTATTCTCTCCATTCATTTTTACTTGTTATTATTTTATTTATTAAGATCAAATTGCATTAAGTTTGACCAATATTTTAAGATGTATTTTTTCATCATGTTAATATAAGAAGTATTGCAACTTAAAATATTTTTCGTATAGTTTTCAATATCTAAATTTTATGTTTCAAATATTAAATTTAGCTATTAGTCATGTTGACCTCGAAAAGTAAAAGAATGACAAGTAAAAATAATCAGAGGGAGTAACAGAGAAGAATTAATTAATTTTTTTTGACTTAAAACTACACATTTGTTTTGGGCAATATGTTATTAGTAAAAATATCAAATAAAAAAGTGTGAGCTAATTTTTTTTTTTGTTCTTCTGCAATCACGGGTACGTTGAGGGAGAGAAAATAAAAAGGAAATTACAAGCTGGAAAATTCAAGCATCATCAATAAAATAAAAATTTAAATAATGAATTAACGGAGCTACTAAATAAAATATTAGCATGGTCCGCTCTTTTTTTTTTCTTTTTCATTCTCTCTATATATAGTCCGTGTTAGATAATAAATTTAGTGTCCAACTTTTCCTTCTAATATTACACATTACAAAATGGCAATTTTTCCCTTAATTCTATACACTATTATTTTCTCTTTTCTTCTACATTCCGCTCTTACCTTATTTTTTCGTAAACGTTATCCAGTGCCACTACCACCTGGTCCAAGACCATGGCCAATAATTGGAAACATAGTCCATCTAGGTCCGAAGCCGCACCAGTCCACTGCATCAATTGCCCGAACTTACGGGTCACTCATGCACCTTCGCATGGGGTTCGTGGACGTGGTGGTTGCGACTTCGGCTTCAGTAGCGGTTCAGTTTTTAAAAACTCATGATGCTAACTTCTCGAGCCGTCCACCAAATTCGGGCGCAAAGCACATGGCTTATAATTATCAAGACCTTGTGTTTGCACCTTATGGACCGCGGTGGCGTATGCTTAGAAAAATTTGCTCTGTTCATCTTTTTTCCGCTAAAGCTTTAGATGATTTTCGTCATGTTCGACAGGTTCTTTTTATTATTCTATTCAACTCTACTTATGTTGCACTCTTCAAATTTTGAGATTCAACATTTTCTCCTCTTCTCCTATTAAATCAAATGTAGCTCAGCATAAATACACTAAATTTTTGGGTTATATTAAGTCGATAAATGGATCGTAGCACTTAATCATGGTTCATCAACAAATATTTTCATCTCATTAATAGTAAATTTATAAGATTTAATGTAAATAAAAAAAGTGTGATAATTCGTCTCGAGTGCGGCTATATCAATTGGCTTTGGAGATCCATTTAGGGTGTGTTTGGTATGGAGGAAAATGTTTTCCGGAAAATAATTTTCCATTTTCTCATATTTGTTTGGCTTAAATGTTTTGAAAAATATTTTCCAAATCAATTTATTTTTCTTAAATTTAAGAAAAATGACTTCCTTACAAAAATCAAGGAAAACAATTTTTCAAAACTCTACTCCAATTCCAAATGCATCCAACAGAGCGAAACAGTGTTACATTCTTTTCGGCGGCATCCTTCCGCATTGGCGGCGAGTGGAGTGCCATAATTCCATTCATCATTTTTGATCTACTTTATCCCATCCGATTTCCCTCCAAATTTTCTTTATGTTTTTTTAAAATAAAATAAGAAAATAAAATTTCACGAAAATTTTATTTTTTTCACTTATTCTTATTCCGACCCACCCAATTGAAAATTTATTTTTTCTATAATTTTTTTCTACTCTCTAGCTAAAAATAGAAATTTTTTTCTAAGAAAATATATTTTTATTCATTAATCAAATAATAAATATTTTTTTAAATATATTTTCCACTCACCAATCAAATTTGAGAAAATAAATTAGAAATCAACTCATTTTCTAGGTAAACATTTTCCTCCCCTACCAAACACACCCTTAATAGGTCACGTTTTAGATAGGGTGATTGTACATAAAACCTTCTGCTTTTTTTGTCAACCTTAGTCCAATATGTTCAATTCATTTAAGCTTAGTGAATTATTGAGTTATTTATTTATTAGCTTAATTAATTTCAGTCAGTTTGATTTTAATTCACTAAAAATTGATTGTTATATAATAGAAGTTAACACATGAGAAATCTTGTGAAAAAACCCTTTTTTTTCGTTTACATGTTTAATATAACTATAATAAAAAAAAAAATAAGTTCACTAGATTAAAGAAATTATAAATTGGCGGGTGCAATTATAATTCACATTTTAATCCATTTCAAATCAAGTAGCATTGAGAAGATCAATAAACCACATCCATTATTAACTAACCCTATTTAAAACAATTCAAATTGAGTCTAATATGCTCATTTGATACCCAATATGTTGAAAAGTATAATAGGAAAATTATTATAATTAATGATAAAAATAAATTAAAAATTAAATGTAAAATTATCTATTGATTTTATAACGTGGACAGTATTGTTAGATATCTAAAAATAACATAGTGAAATAGACGGAGGGAGTCTAACTATATTATCTTTTGATTTTGATGTCTAATAATGTTAGTCTACTTCATTAAATCAACAGATAATTTTAAATGTAATTACTAATTTATCTTTATTATTAATTATAATTATTTTTAATTATATTTCAATGGATAATTCGTTATCCTCCATCGGACACGGGACAACTATAAAGATGATTTGGCCTAATTACAACTGCAGGAAGAAGTGAGAACCCTTGCGCGCGCTCTAGCAAATGCTGGCCAAACGCCAATCAAGTTAGGGCAGCTGTTGAACGTGTGCACCACGAATGCACTTGCGCGAGTGATGCTGGGGAAGCGGGTGTTCGCCGACGGCACCGGCGGTATCGATCCACAGGCGGAGGAGTTCAAGTCAATGGTGGTGGAGATGATGGTTGTCGCCGGTGTTTTCAATATCGGCGATTTCATTCCGGCGCTTGATTGGATGGATATTCAAGGCGTAGCTGGAAAGATGAAGAAACTCCACGCGCGTTTCGACGCGTTCTTAAGCTCGATCCTCGAAGAACACAAGAGAAAAGAAATTGGAAAAACGAAAGAACATGGAGATTTGTTGAGTGTGTTGATTTCTCTGGAAAATGAAGAAGACGATAATGGAGGAAAGCTCACTGATACAGAAATTAAAGCTTTACTTTTGGTACGCCTCTTACAATTATCTATCAAATTAAACATTTACCCTTTCTTTTCTTTAAGAAAACGAAAAAAGAATCAAATTTACACCTCAACTATATCAAATGAGTTAAATATATACTCCATCTACCTTTTGGATCAAATATATCCCTCGTATTATTAAAATGACTCATATTTGTCGTTCGAATTAACGGAGACGTAATTAATTTTTTAATTAATGACGCAATACTTTTCTATTGAATACTTATATATTTAACAAATTTAAGTTTTCTTTTAAAAAGCCCCACCCCCCGTTTACAAATATACCAAAACATTTTCTCTCTTTCATTTCTCCATTTCCTTGCTAACCATGGTCGTATAGGGTTAAAGAATATCTATACACATGAATTGGTCTGCTATACAAATTATTTTAGGATGGAGTGTTAAAGAATAGAGGCATATACGAGTTTATATCTCCCGAAGATATTGAGTTTTCACGTGCTAGTGAGAAATGAAAGAATAGAGGCACATTATTTAATTGGTCTGCTATACACATGGATGCAGCGAAGGAAATGGAGAAATGAAAGAGATAGAAATGGCTGCCATTAAAGTGTTTCTGTTAATTTAATTTAGGTTTAGGTTGAAAAAGGTCTTGGTATATTTGTAAACGGGTGGGTTATGGCTTGGTTAGGAATTGGGGCGGATTTTTTCAAAAGAAAAATTAAATTTGTTAAATATTTAAGTTTCCGCTAGAAAAGTGTCACGTCATTAATCAAAAACTTAATTACGTCTCCATTAACTCTAAAGGCAAATATGAGCCATTTCAATAACGTGAGGGAATATTTGGCCTAAAAGGTGGATGGAGGTTATATTTGACCCATTTCATATAGTTGAGGGGTAAATTTGACCTTTTTCCAAAAAAAAAAACAAAATACTGACTATTTTTTAAGCAAAATTTTAATTTTAATTTTCATAATATTAGAAAATACTTTAATATATTTGACATAATTTTAATTTAAAATCATAAAATTGAAAAATCGTCTTTATTCTCTTAAACTTCATATCAAGTATTCTTTTCAAAACGAAGAGAGTAAAAGATAAGTATTCCATATTTACTTCAAATTCTATTAATTTATTATGATTCAATTATAAATTATAATGAGGTATGTGTGAATTAACTCTAGTTTAATTATAACGAATATAAGTGAAGACATTATCAAGGTATTGGGTTGATATTTATAAGGTTTCAAATTAAAATCTCAATCAAAGTAAAAATATAGTAATACTTTTTGTTAGTGTATCTTGATATAACTTGATCTGTTAGGTGTTTTGGTGTAACTTAACATACTCATTAAGAAATAATAAATAAAATGATAATAGTACAATATCATCATACTCTATATAAGTTGTTAAGTCACATCACTTACTAAAAGATGAATTGGAGATAGTAATTAGTAATAGTACTTCATGATAAGGATAAAATTTATATCAAATCTTTTAATTTTTTAAACTAGCAAAGCTTGAATTTCAAAAGTTTTTAAAAGTATAGTTATATGAAAAAGAATGTATGTGGACATTATCAAGGTATAGGGTTGATAATTGTAAGGTTTCTTATTCAAATCTCAATCAAAACAAAAATGTTTACTCCTTTATTTTAAAAAAATGATTTACTTTTTTTTTCATATATTTTAAAAAGAATTAACAATTTTCTTTCTGGATAAAACTTTAATTTTAACTATTAACATGACATGTTTAAAATCACAAGGTTAAAGATCATTTTGATACATTTTACATAACTTTGATTTACGACCACAAAATTAAAAAGTTTTCTTTATTCTCTTAAATTCAAGTTAAATCAAATTAGATCATTTTCTTTTAAACGAAGAGAGTAATAATGTTTTGCTCATGTGTCTTGATATGACTTGACCTATTATGTGTCTTGGTTTAACTTGACATACTCATCCGAAAATAATAAATAAAATGATAATCTTACAATATTATCATACTTTATATAAGTCATTAAGTCACATCCCTCACTAGAATATGAA
The DNA here is from genome assembly GCA_011800125.2 of Solanum clarkiae. Taxonomy (NCBI): domain Eukaryota; kingdom Viridiplantae; phylum Streptophyta; class Magnoliopsida; order Solanales; family Solanaceae; genus Solanum; species Solanum clarkiae. Next base: position 29,151,051 of record JAABOM020000001.1, on the reverse strand, counting down.
TTAAAGATAGTAATTAATAATAGTACGTAATACTACGGATAAAATTGATATCATGTTATAAATAATCTTTTAGTTTTTCAAACTAGACAAATAAAGTTGAATTTCAGAAATTTTTTGAATTCTAATATAGTTTGTTAGAGGCACACTTATCAAAGCATTAAACTCGAGCACTAGGGTTGTTGCGATGAATGATGGGGAAAGCCACAACTATCTTTTATTTTTTGTTGAATTTATTGACGAAAACACCCAACTTGTTAATATTTGACTCAAGACAACTTGGAAACGAACTTTATTTAATGGTCCAACTGGCCCTCAATGCCTTTGTTGCTGCCTTTTAATATTTGCATTATAGTTTATCTTCGTCCTAAATTGACTTAATTTTTAAGTTATTCAATGTTCAAAAAATATTTATAATTTTTTTATATTTATTTTTTTATTTATTTAAGTTTTATATTTTCTAAGAGATAAATTACGCTACATATTTATAACTTACAAAAAATAATATTAGTGAAAAGTATGATTTAAATCTATTTAAAATAGGAGTAATATTTATATACACACTACTCTTACTCTCAGCAAATTCCAGTTGATGGGACTGTACTGAGGAGTTGTTATTAGTTTTTATATATGAACTTTTCGAAAGAAATTCATTCACAAAACATTTGACTTATTTCACAAGTTAAATTTTTGTTGGTGAATTACTGCAGAACCTGTTTGTTGCTGGCACAGACACGTCCTCAAGCACAGTGGAATGGGGCATTGCAGAGCTTATTCGTAACCCAAGAATACTGGCCCAGGCCCAACAAGAGATCGACAAAGTAGTTGGAAAGAACCGGCTCGTCGCGGAATCTGACTTGGCCCAATTGACTTATTTGGAAGCCATAGTCAAGGAAATCTTCAGGCTTCAACCATCAACCCCTCTTTCCCTCCCTAGAATTGCATCCGAGAGCTGTGAGATCAATGGCTACTTTATCCCAAAAGGCTCGACACTTCTCGTCAACGTTTGGGCCATTGCTCGTGACCCAAATGAATGGGCTGATCCATTGGAGTTTAGGCCCGAGAGATTCTTGCCCGGAGGTGAGAAGCCCAAAGTTGACGTGAAAGGAAATGACTTTGAAGTAATTCCATTTGGAGCTGGTCGAAGAATATGTGCTGGAATGAGTTTGGGCATACGTATGGTCCAGTTGATGACTGCAACTTTGATCCATTCATTTAACTGGGCTTTGCCAACTGGACAAACACCAGAGCAGTTAAATATGGAGGAAGAATTTGGGCTCACTTTACAACGGGCGGATCCATTAGTGGTCCACCCAATTCCTCGCTTAGAAGCCCAAGTATACGGTGGGTGATCCAGCCCAATTAGTAGAAGACATGTTGGCTGAAGGTAAAATTCAGTCCCATTGTTCTGTCTATTTTGTTTAAGCTTCTAATAGTAGGGTCAATAAAGAATTTGTAATTATCTCTGAACCCTATTTTATTTAATTTAATTTTATTTTTGAAGTGTACTCAACGGTAAATTTAGTAATTGTCACTTTGTTTGCTCATGCAATTTGAATGTTGCTTTTATTGGAGTGTGTAAAAATCGAATTGAAAAATAAAATATTATTGATTTGTTGCTATTAGGTTAATAGGATTATGATAATTTTATAAAAATAAAATTATGGAGATACGTTCGGTTTTAATTTTAAGTATTGAGTTATTGGATAAATCGATAAATATAAAAATTATAGCACTTTACTACTTACCCCTTTATATATAATTAAATAGTTATAACACTATATCGATACTCGTAAGTTATATATTTACTTTGTTTCTAATGTACAAGCCTTCTGTCAAAGAAGTAAATTGGAATACGAGGTCAAACATTGCATGTTATTAAGTTTAAGTGCCCAATAAATATTTTGTTCACTTTCGATTGATTTAGTTGTCGTAATACATTGTGTTCATTTGGAGGTGGGTATTAGTACTTATAAAGCCTATTTTTATTAAATCATATGAGTATTGTAAAACTAGACAATACAAATAGATATGTTCATCATTTTTACAATTCCTTAATTGTCTCTCTAATTTTCAAAATCATTTTGTCATTTACAGCCTGTTTGTTCCACTGTATCACATTGTTTCATTATATGTTGTCAAATTGTTAGATAAGTGATATATTTATTTTATGAACATTTTTTTATCGGACTAATAAAATTCAAATCGATAAGGACCAAAAAAAATCTCAAATAGATAAAACATATCTTATTAGTTTACCATATTTAAAAATCTAAAATTGATAAACCAAATTGACTGTGACACACCCCTAGTTTTTATATTTGCTCGTGCAATTATCTCTAGATAGAAAGAAGTAAAATCACCCATTAAAGTAGAAGGTCAATAGGAATAAAATATTTTATTTATAAAATAACGAAGAATAATATGAAAATAAGTGCATATTGTATTTTATCAAAAAAAATTATAAACATTTTTTTTCCTTAGCACCTTTTAAACTTCGACATAAATAATTCGCACCATCAAAATTTCAATCATTGAAAAACAATATTGTTTACTAGTATCATTCTTTCTTACAAGTTGCTACAACCTTGCGTCGTAAAAGAGGCGGTTTGGGATGCGGTAGGCTAATGCACTAGATCCCAATCCTTTTTTTTTTTTGAAAAAAGTTAAGGCCACCAAGAGGGGCCACACCATCTAAATCCTCATTATTGTCACTGTATCACCTTTGTTGTATTTTGTGTGTGAAAATCCTGTCACTTTACCCAACATAGAGAGCACTCCTCAGTACTCACTCTTTCACACTCTCATACAACGTACATTTGTGTGTTTTTATCTTCTTCCGTACTGCACCATTATTCATCCCTAGCCTCTGTTATCCTCAGCTTATCATGTCTGCTTTTGTATTTGCTTTCCTCCTTTTGGCTATGGCCGGCCACTCAAGTAAGTTCCTTTTTTTATTTTCATTTGAACAGCTTTTAAAGTTAATTTGTGCTTCTCCTGCGCAACGCTCTGTACCTGGTGTCGTAATGAGGGGCAGATCCATAATGCCGGAGTTATGAGTTCACGTTAATTCAATAGCTTTTGCTGAAATCTGTTGAGAATTTCCTAAATATTTATCTGCTTGACTGTGAATGCGATTATTATTGATATACGTTCACTTGAAATTGTCATGAGAACTCATAATCTTTGAATCCTGGATTGTTTCTAAACTGTCTGTTGTTATGTCCACTTTTTTGTTCTTTCTACATTTGCTAAATCGCTCCTCTGATTTTGAGCTGTAACTTCATTTTTTTGACCTTATCATTTCAAAAATAGGACCTAGTTTGCCTGAAGTTAAATTCGGGGAATCACGTTTAGCCAAATTCAAAAATTAATTTGAAGCTGAATCCTGAAACTTATTTTCACCTATTTCACTCCAATTCACTTTCATATCTAGTTTATTCTGGTTGTGGGTTCCTAAGAAACCACCTCTCTACCTTGTGACACAAGGCAGTGATAAAGGCTGCATACTTTCTACCCTCTAACTTGTGTAGTTTCGCTGGCTATGTTTTTGATGTTGTTATTGTTCACTCCAATTCAATCATTTCAATTTATATTCATAGTCAAACACAACTCCATTCCTTTGTGCATAAACTAACCCACAATAAATGAGCTCTAATTTCGTCGACGGTCACTAAACCCAGTCTTCATTTGTATTTCTCTTGGAATATCAGATGCTGCATGGTGCGCTTGCAAAGGATTGAGTGATGCAGTGTTACAAAAGACACTGGACTATGCTTGTGGAGCCGGGGCGGATTGTAACCCGCTCCGTCAAAACGGACCTTGCTTTAACCCGAATACCGTAAGAGCTCACTGCAATTACGCTGTCAACAGCTATTTCCAGAAAAAGGGCCAAGCTGCCGGAGCATGTGATTTTTCCGGCACCGCCACTGTTACCGCAACTGACCCCAGTAAGCAATAAGCCAATACCCCTTCGAAAAAAAACTGTAAAGCTAAAATTGTTTCATACACTGTGTAGGACCTCTAGTAACATAGGAGTAGTACGGACTATTATGTCGTATATTAATTTCGATATTCTAATAAGTATATTTTTTGTCGTAAATTTTTTATATATTTTTATTATTAATTATAATTTATGAATATATAAATTTTATTTCACTCTTTAAAAATAAAAAATATCACATAAATTAAGAAAACGAGAAATAGAATTTAGTTAGTATTTTTTGAGATGATATTTTTGGTGGTGTTAAATGTTTCTCATCGTTTTGGGTCTTGTTACAGGTACAGCTGGCTGTGTTTATCCTGCTACTGCAAGGTAAGGCTTTATAATGAATGATTGCCATTTTCTTTTTACAAGTCCGCTGTTACTTCGGCCAATACCAGTTGCCTCTCTATTTTTTTTTTTAAATACATTATCTATTTCCCCCTTTAATAAATGGGGTAGGGGTAGGGGAAGGAAAGGCAAAGCTGATAAATCCTCATTAGTAACAGGATAAAAATTTAAGTAGCCAATTAAGTAAATTATTATTATTATTTTTTTATACATGTGAGTTTATTCTTGTCAAAAAAAAATATTATATTTTTTTTATTCTATTTATGTGACATTATTTCATTTGATATGATATTATACAAAAGAAAGAAAAGTTTTAAAATTTACGATTTAAAATAATCATTAGATATTTGTATAATTATAAATCCTTTTATTAAGGATAAAAAAGTTTAAAGTTGAATTATTTTTAATTATCAAAAAATACACTAAAAAACATAGGGTCACGTAAATAAAAATAAATTATTTGCTCATGTCTGAATCACTGAATTATCTTGACATATGAAAATAATTCTAGTACAGTAGTAAAGTGGTTCAAAAATTACTTTTCAAGTTGTAGGTTTAAATTTATGCGCGACATACTATCACATATTTTGAAATTTTTGTATGAATTTTTGATTCCGTGCTTCTGGATAAAATAGAAGCATCGAGCTTGTTTATATTGGTTTATTTGAGATGTTTTAAGTAATTTTTTAACTTCGTTATATAGTTGAACATTGAAAAACATGTCTATTCATATAAATTTACAATTCATCTTGAAGTTGAATTTTAAAATTTCAAGTTTGTGTTGACTTATTTGAGGTGTTTTAAGTAATTTTTTAACTTCGTTATATAGTTGAACATTGAAAAACATGTCTATTCATATAAATTTATAATTCAACTTGAAGTTGAATTTTAAAATTTCAATCAAGTGTCTACTTTTTTTACTCCGAAGCAACTCACAAAAAATCAACCGCAACTTTAATTTATATTAATTATCAAACACAACTTTAATTTTCAAAAACTATTTTTTATTTAAAAATAAATTTATTTATTTTTCATATTCCTTAATTATCCTAGACATTGTTTCCTTTTTCTTCTATTTTCCTCTTTTGTTTACTACACTCTGTTCCCTTTTTCTCCTGTTCTTCTCTTTTGTGAGTCTCGATAAAGTGTAACATTATAAAGCATGTTTCCATCTTTCAAATTACTAGTACATATTTTTGAATTGTTTTTCTTACTTATGTATATGTATGCCAAATTAAGTCCAATCACCCTCTAATTTTATTTCTTTTCACTTTTGATCCAATCTATATGAACTCTTTTTGTCTTTAATGTTGAAAAGTGTGTTGCATTGGCATCATCATGCTTTTGACTCATTGACAAAAGAGTAATTGCTTCTACTGTTTATTGGTGTGATCTTTTTCTTTTGTTTTTTTTTTTCACTCTTTTGGTAGCTTTTTCACAATGCTGCAATTATTGAACATCCAAACATTTACATCTTCTTTGCACACGTCAGGAAAATATTCAACTATTATGGAATACTAAGTAGGTGTTTGGTCATAATTTTGAAATATTTTTTAATTTTATTTAAAGTTTATAAAGTTGGAGTTGAAAATAAAATTGTGTGGGTTATAATTTTTTTTTTTGTAAAGGAGAGAAGAGAACACTTTATCTACAATTAATGGAGATTGAAGTTGAAAAAATAAGCGGAGAAAAGTTGAATTATAGAATTTTCAAAAATTTAAAAAATAACAAAAAGTTGATTTTATAAAAATTTTAAAATAACTACCATTTGTATTCATAATCAGAGACAATTCTAATTTTCAAATGTTATTTTTTATTGTGAAAATTAAACTTACTTTTTTTATGTTTTACAGTAAATATGATCAATAACTACAAAATAAAGTGAATAATTTTCATCATTAAATCGTATCTTGAAATTAATACCGTGAGAGAGGTAAAAAACAGTAGTAGTCCTATCTTAAAGAATCAAGTGGTCAAAAGTTGGTGGAGGGTAGGGTTATAAATGTCTTGATCAGACACTCTGGCCATTAGACGGTGTGTTGTCGTTGTCCACATTGAAGAATATCAAATTGATGTTTGCTGGCAAAGTAGTATTTACCAAATCAGTAATTGAAAACTGTAAAAAGCCTTCAGGTAAGGGCTGGTGACTGGATAAGGGTTTTATTCTTCTTTCTTTTTGGCTTAATACATCCATAGCTCTTCGTTTAGACACTCAAATAAAACTTGTCTCAGTTGGACGTTTGAACACATAATAAAATATTTTTATTGGATACTTTTGATTCAAATATTAAAATATATTTGAACGTATTCTGAAGACAAACGCAGGTTTGGACCAGAGTTACTTGGTTCGATTGAAACTGTATCTCAATGGCTAGCTCCGCCCTTTCTTGTGTTGCATCAGATTCAGATAACACTTCTAAAGAGTTATAATTTGATGGCCAATGGCTTCTGCTATACATAACCTTTTCGCATTAGATAACACATTCAGAAAAATCATTGTGGCTAAAGTGTTTAGCCACGAAAATTTTCATATTTAGCTAAGATGATTGATGGTTGTATATGCATAATGTTGCAGTGATTCATTAAACTAAAGAGGAATAATTTGATTCATTACATAGCGATTTCGATCTAGAAAACGTTTTTTCCCCTCTTTGATTTTTGACAAGTTACTATTTTTATTTAGTGGCACCACTCCCACAACTACAGGCTCCACCACGCAAACGCCATCCACAACCACAGCCAACACAGGCGGATCTCCTTACATGACAAATCCGGGTGTAATAGGAGGTGTCAACAACGGTTTAGGCCCGTCGGGCGCTGGTATGAACACAGATATAAGCCATGGTGGGATTTCACTGCGAAAGGCTAATCTGTTTTCCTTTATAATCATTACTATTATTGTTTCTGCACTTGCATTATTTTGAGCTGAATAAGAGAAGAAGTTCCACTGTTTGTGTACTATAGGGGTAGTTGTGGGAACTTATGTTAAAATTGTATGAGCAGAATTTGGCATATGCCTATGTATGCATGTGATGCTATTACTATATATAACTTTAAATTTGTAATTTTCCTTTTTGATGTCTAAAGATAGTAATTTCTCCTTCAAAATTTATGTGACATCCTTTTGATTTCTAGATTTTAGTAAGTTTTTTTTTATTATAATTTTTTACAAACTTTAAAAATATTTTGAATTGATAATTATCTTGACTTATATACTTCTTCCGTCTCATTTTACGTAGCACCTTTTGACTTGGCACTATTTAAGAATAAAAGGAAGAGATATTTGTATGACGGGGAATCATTTCAGTAAGGGTATTTGGGAGTTTTAAGGTTGAATTATTTCCAATTATAGTATGGTGACATTCTTTTTGGGACAGATCAAAAAGAAAAGATTGTCACATAAAATGAAAAAGAGGTACTAGTACTTTTTATGAAGTTTTCGAATATTTAGTTTTATTTTTTAAAAAAAATTAAAGATTACATATCCAAATTCATAATCAAAATTAAATTGTTTTGACTCTTAAAATTTAAGTTATGCTACATAAATTGAGATATAAAAAGTAACTTTTCGACTTCTCTCTGGTGACTAAGATGACTCTTTCAATCCTTGTGTTACTGATGTTCTTTTAATTTATTGAGTCACTTGTGTAAAAGGTTTAGTTGCCACCGAGGGATTTAGGTTGTTTTTACATCTTTAAGGCTCGTTTAGTTTGAGATATAAGATATTATGATTTTGTAATAAAACGCAAAGTTATTTTATTTGTATTTGATTGAAAGTGCTAGGTATTCCTCAAATTATTATTCCACTATTTATATCTTAGTAATGGAAGAAACTATCTAATATATAATGAAACAACTTACTCAAAGATAACTTATCCAAATGACTCCTTAAGTCATTATAGGTTTTCAAGTTAAAAATATGTATTTTACTTTTCAATGCACTTTTATAGTAAGTTCAGCTACAATTAAATGGTAAAAACACTCATTAAATCATATCCATTATAATGTTTTTCGAACTCATAATTTTACGATTGAAAATGAAAAGTATTTACTATCCGAACATTCCCGTAAGCCTATGAGTGTCTAAATAAATAAATACTATACTAAGAAGGAATCATATATAATGACTATTTTCAATTATAAAGACTATCAGTGAATAAAAAACGAAAACAAGCTCCATATTACTAAAATAAGTTTAACATCTCATCATCATTTTGTTGAAAGAAAAGAAACTAGAAAACAAGGAGGATAGGGTGGTGGGGGAGGAGTAAATTTAGTGTACGTGATTATTACGACTCAATTTTTATTAATTGTGTTGGCACTCGACTATCCAAAGTCAATTAACTTAAGATGCATGTCTCATTTTTTTAAACAGTGATAGCGCTTGACTATCCCAAGTCAATCAAATCAATACGTATATCAACTCAATTTTTATAATACGAGATAAATTAAAACATGCAAGTCTAATAATTGAATTATTATCAATAAGATAAAGTCAAACAATAATGTGAGAACAAAATAATCTTCGTAGAATTGGTGCTACAGTTGTCATGAGCAAAATTAAAATAAATGCATGGTACATAAAGCTAGAAAGGATTATGTTTATTTTCTTAAGATAAATACTAAATTTGAACTAAACTTACTCAATTCAACCAAATACATATGCCATAAGTGTAGCTATACTATCAAACATAGCCAACCAACAAATTCACAAACTAATTTGCAGGTCGCAACAGATGCAGTTTCTGTTGAAAAATTAGAAATGAAAGTCATTTCTAAAGGTAGTTGTCGAGATAACAATGCCCAATCTTCCTACGCTGTGTTGCTAGCCCCTTCACCGCATCCATTGGCGTCTTGTCTCATGCGGTGAAATAATCCCCACAAAAAGTGTTTGTCGTTCCACAAAGTACAAGATAACTCTACAATTATCAGATAATATATTTTTTATGTACCATAATTATCAAATAAATCATTGAAAATGAGATTGAATATAGAGATTATAGACGTACTGTGAGAGCCACTGTGCAGGACTGTGGAAGCAAGTACAAGTAGCTCAACATCGTTAATAACCATTCTCATTACCAAATCTTTGCTACGTATGAACTCCACCAGAGCATTATATATCTCATACCTACGTATAATGGAAAATGAAAATCGATTTCTAGTAAAAGCATTTTAGGACAAGGGCGCACTTTTACTTTGCAACCCTTACCCCTTTACGAATAGGTATATAAGGCAAAAGCTGACCTTTCTTTCTCACTCATAAAGAAATATAGTCCTATATCTTCTTTACCCTGAATATTATTGTTGAATAAGCTTGTCCATATATTTTCACGAGGAGCCAATTTCAATTTAAGAGTATCTGGCAAAAAGCGTGAGAATTCATACACCTTACGTCTAACTTTGGAAGGAAAATGCGCCTGAATGTAATTGTTGAGCATCCCCGATATAATTTCTGGAGCATCAAATATTTCGAAATTTCCCCTGAAATGCAAAGAGGAAAAGGGATAGATAAGTTATACAGAAAAAAGTTTGTATTCTTATTGTGTGTGTGTTATAAATTATTACTTCATACTTTAACTACTAGTTTATCTCCTTGGGGACCAAAGTCATGTTGTTAGCTAAAAATTACTATATATTTATCCATACTAATCAATGGGTAAATTAAAAAGAAGAGGAATTAATCAATCAACTAGCTACTAGCAAAAATGTGTCATCCAAATACAAAGATGAGTTAGATTTGAATGAGTAAATGTACATGATAGAAAATACTTACTTCCATGAATGAGCTAGAGCTGGATCATTCTGTGTCATAAGTGGATTCATCATTCTGCTTGTATTTACGGTATTTGAATTCATAAGCTCAAAAATATTAGAGTTATCCTTACCTAACAACCAGGCTGCATCAATTAGATGAAAAATAAAGTAAATAAATATTATTTAGACAGATTTTCAAATATTAATAGTACAAGGTAGATCATTATTCACTCTAGATATAGCAGTGACATTATTTTAAAATAATAATATTAATAAGAGTATGTGTTAGAAAATGATTTTTTGATGAATAGGGATATGAGAAGAGGATAAGTCTAAACTAATAATGAATATAAGAGATGCTTGTGAATACTTAACCTTTAGATGATGATGGTACTTGTTTTTTCCTCGATTCAACTGTCTTGAATTTCAGAAGGTTCTGAGGTTTCGTATATTTTATTGGTCCCAAAGAACACTGCTTTGTTCTCTTCTCAGGAAAAGAATTTGATATTTGAATTTTAGGATTGGTTAAATTTTCTTGTGTCTCAATCCTGGTGGATTTTACCGACCCAAATGTTGAAAAGGCATTATTTACTAGATTGAGTGCTACTTTAACCGGCAAATATCTAGTTTTTCCAGTTTGTACCTCCTTTTCCCAGTTAGTACTATGACTACTATGAAACTTTTGTTTCTTTGGTGGTAGAGTACTCTGACAAATTTTTCCAGAGGATTGTAACTTGGATTCTTTCAATTGCTTATTTTCTAGTGCTTTAACACAATCTTCGCAACTCCAATCATCTGGTGCATCTTCATAACAACGCACCACACAATATCTGAAAAGAAGAGAAAATGGAGATTTTTTTAAAAAAAAAAGAAGAAGAAGAAGAAGACCAGGTGTGCATAAGAGTATAAACAGTAATTTTGTGATTTACTAAAAAGATATTTCATCTTGCTTGATTGAATATCCCCCTTTTCATACAGGCAGAGAGGGAGAGAACGTACTTGATTGAATATACATATTTTTGCACTAATAGTAGATAATAGAGAGAGAACATACTGATGTACGTCAATATTTTTACACCGGTAGCAGGTAATAATTGCCTTTTGAAATCCTATACCACCACAAATTTCACAAATTTTTTCCTGCAAAATCATATAAAAAAATCAAAAGCTAATCGACTCTTGATCTAACTCAATTGTGAAGCTTGTATTTTGATTTTTGCAAATAACAAAGATTCTGATACTATAAAAATGTTCTATTTATTAGGTACATAAAGCTATCAAAATAATCAGCAAAATCAAGTTTTTCTTTTCTTTTATCTAACATGCTTATCTATCATTATAAATCTCAATCCCCCTTTTACAACAAAAGTACATCCACCAGTGCATTATCTAAACAAATTATTTTCTCAATATTCTTTATTATATCTTATCTAAACAAGAACATATTTGGTATTCCTCCTTTAGAATCACTTCAAGAAGATAAAGGACCGTAAGCGAGTGGTATATTTTTCTTCCTACCATTATAAATTAAATAAATGACATGCAATCCATTTGTTTTTCTTTTGGTTTATCAAAAGACAGTTCATCTGTATACTTATTTTGATAATTCTTTTATTTCAATAACTATTTGATACTTTTAGCATTATTTTAACTTTTTATTTAACTTTCTATGACTCTATATAATATGTCAAAATCAGTCAAACAATAAATGAAAAATTGGAGTAAATACTAAAAAAATGTATAATATACTCTTTCATCCCAATTTATATGGTAACTTTTGAATTTTGAGAATTAAATGTTCCTTAGTAATTTTTGTTGTCGTTTAGATATTATGAATTATAATTTATCATGACTTGTAAAATATTTTTATATATAATTTTAAATATGTAAACTTCATAAAAAAATATAAAAATTTCATGTCAAATCAATCAAAATTCTTAAAATTCAAACTATGCCACACACAGTAACATCTTATATAAAATAAAAACTTAGAATTTACCTTGTGTGGTTGTTGTCCCTTTTGCCTCGAAGAGTGAGAAGCCATTTGCACTCCACGGTATACACCAATAAATAAACAATCCGAGTGAATCCTACACATCACACAATTTTTGGGTGATAAATTTAAGTTCAGATAAAACAATTACGATTGTAAATTTTGCACATTTTGTGTTTCTGTAGAAAATATACTGGACTACTAGGCGAAGATTCATTCTTGTTTAGCTCAAATATTTTTCATAATAGTAGAAGTGATTTGCATAATTTTTCTAATATCTTTTGCTAGTGTTAGAGCTGATAAATGATTGAATTGGATCGAATCGGATCGAATTGAGATGGATTGAATATGATTTGAGCCCAAATGGATTGGATCACAATCTATCTATATAAAATATGGGTAGGAATGAATTTGATCAAATATGGTTAGGGTGAAATGATTCTAACCCACTTTATTCTCCTAAAGTCAAAAAATTTTTTTTTATCAAAGTTAGATTGTTAATGCTCAACCCTATTACACACCCCAACTCCCAGATAATTATTTTTCTTACAAAAAATAATTTTAAATTTTTTCTATATTTGTTCCATATCCCCCATCCAATCCGACCCTACCACCAATCCACCTGCACCTCTATCACCCATAATTTTTAAATTAAAAAATAAAAATAAATCCCCCCTACCCCTTCCTTCCACCCTGCCGCTACTCCCCACCGGATCCCCTACCCCCAACCTCCAACCCTAATTTTGTAAAAATTCATAAACTTGGGGGAGCTTCCCCCCTCCCCCGCCCCTCTCCCTTTCTCCCATACACAATAAAAAGAATACCTCATTATTTTTACCATTTATAGATCTATATAAATGTGAGATACACATATACATGATAGTTAATAATTTTCTTTCACTATATTTCACTTAAAATAGAGATACACACATATAAAGTTAATAATAAAAGATAGACATCACTCCTTTAAACTTGAAACACTAATCTCATAACATCCAAATCAAAATGTATCTTAATGAATAGTTTTTCTTAAAGTATATGTAAATATGTGGAGTTTCATTTATAATAATAATAAAGAGCGCACATAAAAAGAAAGAAAAAAAAAGACACCGCACCTTAGAAGCTGAAACCCTAATCTCAAAATATCCAAATCAAAGTATATGATAGTTGATTAGTTTCTCTTGAGGTATACATATGTGTGTATATATATATAGGCGAAAGTATGTCTATAAAGAGAAAAGGATAAGAAGAGAAAATATTAAATGTAGAATCAAAAGTTATGATTCAAAAAATATGATCAAATTATATAAAAAGTAAGTAATAATACTACATTGACTAATGATGTACAAGTCAAACCGTCAAAGTTAAATTGAATACAAAACTAAGTTAGACCGAAGAAAAAGTTTGACTTGAGATTTGATTTGGTTGGTTTAATGCTCAGAAAAATTTGACTGCTCTTTATTTCATTAGTAGTAATAAACAAACAAAAACAAAAAAAATTAAATCCAAATCAAATAGATATAATATATATGATTTTACTTTTTTATACATAAGAAAATTATTAATTATAATCTTTCTTGTTAATATATTTTAAATAAGTTTATAATGTTCTATGTTTGGATATATTATTTTTATTGATATCATGAAAAAAAATTAATTAGTCAAAAATTATTTTAATCCATACTAGCTAAGAACAGTGATTATCGAAGAAGTCTTAGTATTTTGCACAATATTTTACTCGTTTAGTGCTTAGCCCTCAATACTAAAATTGATATTCGTCAAATATAAAAGTTATATCAATTATGTAAAATGTGCAAGTGCTTAATTCTACTCCGAATTGATTGCATAATGTTGCCCAAATTCAAAGTAATGATATTTTTAGATAAATTTAAATATCATTAATTATTTGATAATGTTTAACCAACTAAATTTGTAAGATGAATATATTAATTAAAATAACTTTAGAATTCAATTGACGATGTATTGATATTATATGGTATACGTTATCACAAAATTATGTAATTTTTTAAAATCTCATTTTCAAAAATGATAATAAATTATAATTTTCTTATGAATAAATGAAGGGCTATCCCCCCTGCATTGGCTCAAATTCCTTTATTGATGCGTATTAAATTTTTAAAGAACATGTATAAATTTTATTAAAATTTATTTTAATTTTAAATGTAAAGTACTAAATTCTTGAAACATTTGAATTAATTATAAAATTATATTTCGTTAAAATCTATTGACTTGTCAAACAAAGATTTAAAAAGTAAAATACTAAGGGATCGTTTGGTACAAAAATATATAATGTAGGAACTAGTAATGCAAGGATAAGTTATGCAGGGATTAATAATGATGAGATTATTTTTAATCTCGTGTTGGGTTTATTACTTTCTATTTAATTTTGTGCTTGGTTTAAAATTCTATAAAAAGTTTCTTTCCAATTATGCCGTTGAACTATTATGCGATTTTCTATTTCATGTAATTAGATCAAAGTAAATTATTTGTTTGGGACTTCTAACTAGATAGGAGAATAATAATTTTGTCATTATGTTTACTATTTTCTCACTTGAACTATTTGAGAATAAATAATTGTAATCTTAATAAATTCATCACTAATAAAATGTCAAACTTTAATTTAATAAAGTTAGACCATCTATTATTAAAATAAAAAAGATGGCAAACAATTGTAAAATAGGAAACCTATATTTGCACATAAAAATTTGGAAATTGTAGTTTAATATAATATTTATATCTTACAACGTCACTCAACTTTGAGATTATATTTAACATCATTGGACTTTGTTTTGTATCAATAAAATCAGTCAACTAAAATAATTATAGAAAAATAATATTTGACATGACAAAATATTTTTTGTCTATTATGTAAATATGAAACCACAAACAAATACAATTTTAAAATTTGATATGGTAAAGTTATTTAGTTTTATATTATGAAAATATGAACTACACAAATAAGTAAATTTTGTAAAACATTTTATTTAAATAAATATACTAGTACAAAACTACAAATATAAAATATAAAATCAAGAAAATAAAAAAAATAAGTGTAAAAGAATTTGAGGGGCATTTTTGTCTTTATATATAATCTCATATTAAATCCAAGAGATTAGCAGGTATTAGTTAATACCACCAAATGGAAGATATTAGTTAATACCATGTAAGAGATATTAGCTAATACATTGATTAGTTAATATATGAGTTCAATTTCTACCAAACATAGTATTAACTAATTCCATTCTCCTAATCCCTATATTATTTCCCTAATCCCTCCTACTAAATGGCTCTTAATGTATGATAATTGATCTTGTTTATTTGACTATATAATATCTCATAAAATGTCTTTTTTAAAATGATGCTGATGGTCATATTCAGAAATTTCTAAAAAATTATCCTTTTATCCCTTTCTATAGCAATTCCGAGTCTTATTTAATTTATTTGTGTAACTAGGTCAGATATTTCATCGAAAAGTTAAATATTGTAAGATTTTTGAATTTTAAAGAGTTAAGTTATTTAAAAAGTAAATTTTAGCAGCTTTTAAAATTTCAAGTCTTGTCATGAAATTTTATCAGTTTCATTAATTCTAAAATTTAAAAATCAATCTAGGTCCGATAATTTCTAGTAGTTGTTCAAGTAACAACCAAAAGCCTCTGCCCTTCCAAACTAGACTAGAGTTTTATATTTTTATGGAGAATTTACACATTAAATATTGATTATTTAAGCAATAAATAAAAGCTATATTTAAAAATAATAAATATTTTATAGAAGATTCAAAAAGGCTAATTATTCCTACATTTTATCTAATTTTTTGGGCCAATCTTGGCCCAAGCCTAATTGTTTGTTTCGGCCCATTTCATTTGACCCTTTGTCAACTTTGTATGCATCGTCCCTCCGACAAACTTTCTGAATGCTCTTCTTCTTCATCTCTCTCGTCCCGTCTCTTCTTCTTATCTTTCTGCGGATTCCAATTTTTTTTCTCTGCTTAATAATCATTCGTTGATTGATTTACTCTTCAATCAATTCCATCCATTCCATTTTGAAGATTTCGAAAGTGGTTGATTGATTTACTCTTCAATGGTCATCGGAATGATGTTGTGTTGGATTGATATATGAAAAACGGCTGGGCAACCATTTTAATCCAAAGATGAAAAAATGTATAGGGATTCTGTTCCAAAAGAATACCATCCGGAGCGCCCAGATTGTATCCTTAAAATCTGGAACAAGCTTCATTCTTCGGGAATCGCTCAAAGGTATATCTTCTTTTTCCTCTTCGTTCAATGTAATCGTTGACAACTTCCAATTTTTTTTTCAAACTTTTTTTGGTTTAGATGTACTGTTATGGATGGAAAGAAGCGGCGGTGAACATATAAAATTGGTTCACACAAAATAGCATGTTGATTTTATCAGAAATATTAGTTCACAGGACGAGGGTTTGTGAAAAAAAGATGGGTAAGAAGTAACATTTTGTATATTTCAATGAAAGCTCTTCTGGAGCAGCTTATCTTTCGGCTGGTTCTGTTATGGAGGCAATCAATCGTGTTTACTACTCCCTCTTACTTGTTCATTTTAGCTAATCAATAGAACTTTATGGTACCGTTTTCCCATACTGCCCTTTAGTATTAAATAATTACATGTTTAACAAAGATGATACTCAACAATAAAAAACAGCTCGCAAAGACGTATTAATAAACTGACCCAACTACAACTTCTGGAAAACAATAACACTTTGACACTCTAATTGAAGTAATTTGAAATACAAGAAGAAATAGCTAGAGATAGATAGTTAAGAGAATAAAGATGAGAGGATAGCTCTCGAAGGAGGTGATGAGAAATTAGAAGAATAGAGGTGAGAAATCAGAAGGATCCATCATGTTTTTGCTTGCCCTCATTCTGTTCGGACGTTCCATGTTTATACATCTTGTTGCAACTAACTCTCCCCTTTGTCACGTGACCTCCCACTCTTCCTAACGTAATCTTCAAGTCTTTTAGGAGGAATTACTCATCTAGAACTCCTACGTGGCATCTCCATGTGATAATTCTCTGTGGCAGCCCCAGTGTCATCCTGGTAAACAACTTCACTTCTCTTTTTCACTAGAATACTCCCTTCTTGAAAAACAACCTTGTCCTCAAGGTTGGGGTCAGTTTGATCTGTTAACGATGTAGTGTCCGTGAGCTGCAATAGTGTGACTTGTTGGATTGGCGCGCCAACACATCGTTTCAAGGCTGACACATGAACACAGAATGAATTTTTGCAGGAAGATCCAATTTGTAAGCCATGACACCTAGATGTTTCAGAATTTTGTAAGGCCCAAAGTAGCACTTACCCAACTTATGATATTGTTGCAAGCACAGAGTAGACTGCTATAAGGCTTAAGCTTCACAGAAACCCAGTCCCCTACCTCAAATGTAATCTCTGTGTGAGATTTATCTACAAAGGTCTTCATGCGATTCTGAGCTCTTGCCAAATTATGCTTGAGCAGTTGCAACACTTTGTCCCTCTGTAGCAAGGACACTACTAACTCGCTAGATGTATTCCCTAGTATGTAGCGTGTGACGGTGGGAGGCTTGCACCCATACAAAGTCTGAAAGGGAGTCATTCCAACAGAAGTTTGATACTTGGTATTGTACTAGAGGTCTACCTAAGGCAACATGGAAACCCAAGTAGCAGGAACATCAAAAACAAAGCATCTTAGGTATTGCTCTAACACATTTGTTGAATGCCTCAAATTGGCCATCAGTTTGAGGATGATAAGTCGTACTCATGGCCAATGTTGACCCCTGCAAATGATTATCTCCTGCCAAAAAGAGTGAATAAATTGAGGATCTGGATCAATTACAATAGTCCATGGGGTTCCGTATAACTTGATAATCCAAATCACAAATGCTTTAGCAACCCTATAAGTAGAGGAAGTGGATTATAATGGTATAAAGTGCCCATATTTGGTAAGCCGCTCCACCACAATCATGATGATAGTCTTGCCTTTGGAGCTAGGAAGGCAAGTAATTAATCCATGGAAATATCCTCAAAGACTTGGTCTGGTATTGGCAAAGGTTGGAGTAGACCTGCCGGGTGCAAATGAGAGTTTTTCATCTGTTGGCAAATGTGGCAAGTTGCAACAAAAGATTGGACATCCTTGCGCATATGCTTCCAAAAGAAGTTGGAAGCCAATCGATGGAAGGTTCGAGCGATCCCAGATGACCTCCAATGGAAGTGGCATGAAACTCAAACATCAATTTATGGCGCAAAGGTGAATAAGTAGGAATTAGTATCTGACCTTTTTAAATTAATAGTCCCTCCTTAAAGTAGTAATCAACAAAGCTCTTATCCAATCTCTATTTAGCTTGTTGTATTGCCAATAACTCCGGGTGATTTGCATTTAGTTGTGTCAAATTCTTGTTCCAGTTCAAGTGATGTAACACAGATGATCATATAGGCTGCCTCAAAGTTATGAGACAGTGCATCTGCAACACCATTCTGTTTCCCATGTCTATAGACTATCTGAAAATCAAACCCCACTTGCTTAGTGAGCCAGTTTTGTTACTTCAGAGTTTGGATAGTTTGATTTGTGAGGCTCTTCAATGATTGTTGATCAGTAATAATGGTGAACTTTCGTCCTAACAAGTATTGCCTCCATTTACTCATAGCTTCAATAATTGTGAACATTTCTCGATGGTAAGTGAATGCCCTTTGCATTCGTGCACTTAATTGTTAACTGAAGTATGCAATTGGATGGCCATTCTGAGAAAGTATAGCACCTATTGTCCGAAGAAATGATTCATCGAAATAATGAGTCGTGTAGATGATGATATCTATACATATGGATCTTATATATATCGTAGAATGAAGTACCACATTCCTTGCCTCGACGCATCAGTCTTGACCTGAAATTTTGGCTGAGAAGTCAGGTCAACATAGGATAAGAGTTGAAGCTAACATGGACTTAAGAGTCTCAAAGCATATCGCTCTATCTCAGTCCACTATTCAGTTACGCTCTACAGAAGATCAATTTTCCTGTCTATCCAGAAGATTTTGTCTTTTTAAGTCGGCAATACTTGTTTTGTTCTTCGAGTATGAAGGCTTTAATGCGTTAAGTCATCAGGCCATGCTGTAGAAGTGCTGATTGTACATTCTCTGATCCTTATGAGGAAGCCTAGATCAATTATCTGTTCCTTTTGCGCAATCGGGAGCTGAGAAATATGTATTGTTTTATCTGTGGTTTGTGTGCCCTGACTAAGTTTAAATTGTGTCATGCAGGCATGTAGAAAGTCAAAATCACTGTTTCATTTGCATAAGCAACCATACACAAGATGTGATTACCATTTCTTCCGTCTTCCTCTACTAAATATCCATCCCCCCCTTCCCAAACAATTTTCTGACTCCATTGCAGTTGGTGGCATGGTCCAGTAGAGTCCAAAATTGTCCAGTCTCTTTGCAATGTAGTATTAAGTGGCTACATTCCTGACATAAAAAACATCTTGAAGATAGCTGGATTCACCTTCTTCATAGAAGCACCCAAGGGTGTGGCCTAGAGGTCAATGAAGTGGTTTGAGAACCATGAGGTTTCAGGTTTAAATCCCGGCATAGTCAAAAACACAAGGTGCATGAAAGCTGGAGCAAACACCATGGTTATTGAAAAATTTTAAAAAAATCCCCTTTGTAGACTTTACAGGTCAGACGAGCTCTTCTGATCACCAACCTGGAAAAACACCTCACTTTCAATGGAGCTTTTGTCTTCCAGATTTTCCTCCAGCGACAGCTTTGTACTTGCTGTCTGGTGGAGTTCAAGAGGAAATATGCTGACTTTACTGTGAACCCCTTCTTTGCATCCCCTTTCCATATAATGGAATCTTTATTCTGAATTGTACCCATGAAACTCATTGTCAGCTCAATAGTTCTAGTGATTAGTGACCTACCAATCATTCAATAGTTTTCTAAAAGAATAACTCCAAGCATCCTCAATTGTAGCCTCTGGTAAGAGGCTTACACAAACATATCTGGACACAACTCTTTTAGAGGACCATGCCCTAGCCAATTGTCATGCCACAAGCAGATATTTTTCCATTTCCCACAGCAAACCTCTCATTTGTCATTAGAATTGGCCGTTGAGTTTTGATGGATCCCCATAGTCATAGCTGTAACAGACTTGGTGCCCCAATTGAGCTTTGATGTATCCATATGCACAGCTGTAACAGGCTTGGTGCCCCAATGTATATTGTATCTCCATAACCATTTCATTAGGAAACTCTTGTTGTGTTCTCAAGTTTTAAATTCCAGGGACACCTTGGTGACTTCTTTCCAGCTAACTAAATGAGAACACTTTATTTCTGTTTCCTTACCACAAGAAATTTCTTCGGACGGAATCTAGCTTCTTTTCCACCTTTGCAGGCAATAGAAAGAGAGACATTACATAAGTAGGTATGGAATCCAGACCGCATTTATCAAAATACCCACCACTAGAGATAATTATTGAGATATCCATGCATCTACCTAATTTCCTTTTTGCTTCCTCAACAACTCCACTCAAACCTCCATTGCTTTATTTCCTGGAGCCAAGAGACAGACTCAATGACAAAAAGATATGTGACATGGATCGATTTTTATCTGTAGTTTGTGTGTCTTGAATGTAAGTTAAACTTGTATCATGCAGGCATTTGAAAAGTCGAAAACACTGATTCATTGGCATATATTACCCTACACGTGTAAGATATATATGACACACTTGTCTTCTTTGCATAGCTATCTTCATCAAAAGAAAAGATATCTAGAAGCCTTGCTAATTTGCTTTGTTATATACTACCTGAGTTCTCTTGATGCATACTTTAGCTATGGAGGTTCATTAAAATTCTCTTGAGGAGTTTATCCGATAATTGCATAAAAAAAAGGAGGTGGTCATCTGATAATTCTGGGGCTGCTTCTCACCTTGTAGATGTTCTTGCAGGATGGAACAGTGAGCACTTCCTCTGGTAATTGTTTTACCGCATGGAACAAGATACAGGCGGATGTGGTGAAGGAGGAAGCAACAAAGTGATTGATATTGAAATAGACATGATAGGGGGGGGGGGGAAGATGTCTGTACAGCCAATAAGGTTGGCATGGAGGTTTATCAAAATGAGGTTGAAATCGAGATAGACATGATGGGTGGAAAAGTTGTCTGTACAGCCAATAAGGTTGACATGGAGGGTTATCCGAGTGAGGTTGAAATGGGGATAGATATGATACCTGTAGAAAATGTAGGTATACATGACATTGTTGGCTCTCGACAACTGTTAGAAATGGCTTTGATAGCTCTTTAAAGGAAACTATTACTTCTGCTACCTGCATTCACAGTCTAAATCAGCTACTCCTTCAGTTTCAAGAACCTCCAAGCTTCAATGAAAGGATCAATTTATGTTAGCTTAGCTAAGATGTTTGTTCCTACCGCCTATATAAGCTTGGATTGAACGCTTGAAAGTGAATTTAGCTTGAGCATGAAGGTTCCTTTGAGATCCTTTGACTAGAGCTTGAAAGGAGGATTCGGAAAGCATTTTGAGTTAGTGATTGACCTCCGGAGGTCGATATTATTTTCCTGCTTTTTTTTCCTTCTTAAATTTTCTTAGATTTTAAATTTTCTAGTAAAATCGACTTTCGGAACGACTTCCTGACAATTAAGTGGAAAATTGTTGTTAGTTTTTCTTTTTTGTTATCTTGACTCCTTTTGTTGATGAGATCAGCAAGTAGGTCTAGTTTGTGAATTTGTTGTTTGTCTATGATAGAGTAACTATTTTCATGGCATATGTTAAAAGCTCTATGTGTTTGACCGAAATGAGTAATTTTGATTCAAATTTTATATTTGTCTTTAGAAATTCATTTAACATGTTGAAAGTATTTAATTTGGGAGCCAATAATTTAAGTAGAATATGATTCCCAATTCATGAGTATATAATATTTCTTAATTATTGCTTTAATATTATGTTGTACTACTATAGGTTAACTAACATTTTAAACTTCATATTCTAATCATATGGTCCCACTTATAAAATGAAAATAAAGGAGCAACACTTAAAATTGAAACCAAAAGCATAAGAAGCCTTCATTAGAAGTGGAAATTGATTGCAAAGTGCAAATAAAAGTACAGACATTTTTATTAAACATTGATTGCAAATTGCAATTATAGAAAACTGTAACTACGTTAATTAATTCACTAGTAATATGTTCACATAATTATGTCCTAATTGTTCCTATTCAAAAACAATAATGGGCTTTTCTCAAAGAAGGGCCCATTGTTTAATGGGCTCCTTGCTTACTCTGTGAAGATTCATCATTAGTTATATATTGTTGCACATTAAAGAACCAAGCTTCAACCATAGCATTTCGAAGACTTAAAAAGTAGTTGATTCATGGGAAAGGTTTAGTAAAAATTTTTATAAATCACATACTGTAATGATTAATTACCATCTATCTCTATCTTTTTTAATTTTACTAAAATCCCTCAATTTATTAAGAGCATGAATACATTAAATCGCAATCCGATACAAGAATATTAATTCATTAATTAGTAGTTTCAGTTGAGCGAAAAGAGGAAATAAATCGTAAATTTTAATTTTGTATTCCCAAGATAATGCAGATCTAATTGATATCAAACTTTTTCATTTTTAACGGCTTTTCAAAAAAAAAAAAATGCTGGGCACATCTTTCCAAATAAACATACTCCAGCTTATTGTGTACCCATCTCTGTTGTAATTGATACAAAAAAAGGTACACAACTTGATTTTGTATATGATTGTATTTGAGATAAAATAAATAGAAATACAATTTTGTATAAAAAAAAACTGATATATTTGATATAAAATTTTACATAGTTCAGCATAGTTTGTCATCTCTCTGTTGTACTTGGTGTAAAAAAAGACACATAAATTGATTTTATATCATTTGAGATGAAATAAACAGAAACAGAATATTGTATCAATCGATATAGATGATACAAAGTTATACATATATCAGTTACAAATATTGCCATTGTTGTATTCGATATAAAAAATACCCCAAAACAAAAATGCACATAATGTATACTGTATCATGCACTGAACTTGCTAATCTATGGTCAATTTTCCGACATCCTAGTTATAAGTTCACTTATCCTTCGATCTACTTGTTCAATTTCCGACGAAATCGATTTGACAGTTCGTGAGTTTGTTAGTTCTTCCAGATGAGCATTAAGCAGTGTAAATCCTTCGGATATCATTCAATATATGCTTATTTGTTCTTCTAGACGAGCATTGATTTTAGGCAGGAAAATGGAGGAGTGAAGCGTGGAAGTTAATATCTTTTAAATTGGGGGTTCTAAATTATGTATCCGCCTCAGAGGGAGAAATAGAAATTTTTGAAATATTTTGATAAGGTAAAAGAATAAGTATAATTAGGTAAAAAAATACAACATACACATCCCTCATAAGAATTTAATTGTGACATTACAACAACAATAACAATAACATACTCAGTAAAATCTCACAAAATATACATAGACCTTGTCTCTATCTCATAGAGATAAAGATATTGTTCCGAAAGACCTCAGCTCAAAATATCAACCCCAATTTAATCAAAACAATACATATGAAAAAAGAAGTATGTAAATTTTTTGAGTTCTTGATGACATTTCTCCCAAAACCACGTTTAATCAAAGAATATTTGACACGTTTCGCGTTTTTGCAGAGAGTACTGAACTTGTGTTTAGGTCCTCTATTTTTTAGAATTTGTGTTTGTTATCGAGTGGTTTTACATGTTAGCACTATACTCTATTGTTATTTCTTATTTCGTTGGGAATTCCAAAAGATTTTGTATAGTCAAATAATATTAAAATATTCAATGAAGTAAATTGATAATGAATACTCGCTTTGTTTCAAATTAAGTGAATTATTGAGTCATTTCACATATATTAAAAAAAAATAAAAATAAAATTTAATATGTTTTTTCATTTTTTCTCTTTTCAAACTCTACACACTAATGCATCACTTATTTAATGAAGGGTAAAATTGGAAAAAATTTCCAACATATCTCTTGAAAAGTGATCAATTCACTTATTTGAAAATATAAAAAATTTCTCAAAAATTCATTTAATATAAAACGGAGGGAGTACTATTATACCAAATTTGATTTTTTTGGAGTTTCATCCCAAAATACATCTCTTCCCATTCATAGCTAAATGCCAGACATATGAGCCATTTTATATATTGGAACCTACTTCCTTATTGCTTAAGTTTATAAAAGTGAAATTATCAAAACTACATGGTAACAAATGAATAAATTATGACAAGATGGAGGAGGTGAATGAGAAAGAATTTCCCTCAAGTAGTCCAGTACAGTCTGCAAAAAGGTCCAAATATAATTAGTTTTTTCAAATTTAGTGCCCCAAAAATTGTGTGCTCTGTGTAGGACCCCTTGAAGACTTTTTTTGTTCTTTGTTTATCTGTCTGTGTGCCGCCGTGGAGCTCAAATGGCCACTCTTTCAGCGAGGCAAAAGGAACCACACACCATCAATCAGGCCCACATGGTATAACTCTACTCATTTTTTATTAGTATAAGTTTGTTTTTACCCATACCAAATGTTGTTTATGTATTCTGCACTTGTTTTGGTTTTTTTCCATGGCAAAGACTGGCGATCTTTTCGAGATGATGATTGGTATGGGTCTGTGGGATTGAGCGTTTTTTTTTTGTTTTTTAATAAAAAAGGATCCTTTTTGCGAAATGTAAAAGGAAAAATTTTAAATGATGAGTATTTAATTTAACTAGTACTGAAGGATTTGTTTCAGTTACCTCTACTTTCATTGAAGGATGGAATTTATGATTCATGGAAAATGAAACAAACAACAAGGACATATCCAGTAAAAAAAAATGAAAATGAGTAATCGGAAACGAAAAAATGTAGAGGGTTTTTTGTTGTACTGGGTTCATTGATCGGATTGTGGTTGCTGAAAATGCTGAAAAATTGTTTATTGATCGGTTTTCTATGACTTGAATCAGTTGCGAAACTTATCTTTTGTTTTGTGTAGCATTTGTAAAGGTACTGCAGCACTATGAAGAAAAAATTATATTTGTTTATTAAGAATGTATATAATCTAAATACTTGTTTTAGTAATGGAACGGAAAACTTTAACAGAGTAGTGGCGATATCGACGATGATGTCACACATCGTATTGGGACAGCATAGACTAAATGGAGGTTTGCCTCTGGAGTATTGTGTGACAAGAAGATACCACCTAAACTCAAAGGTAAGTTCTACAAAGTGGTGGTTAGACCATCGTTGCTGTATGGGGTGGAGTGTTGGCCAATTAAAAATGCACATGTTCAGAAGATGCATGTTGCAAAGATGAGGATGTTGAGATGGATGTGTGGTCACACCAGGAGTGACAAGGTTAGGAATGGGACCATTTGGGAGAAACTAGAGGTGGCCCTGGTGGCCGAAAAGATGAGGGAAGCGAGAATGTGATGGTTCGGACATGTGCAGAGAATGAGTATCGATGCTCCTGTTAGGAGGTGGAGAGGTTGGTTTTGGGAGCTACACGGAGGGGTAGAAGTAGACCGAAGAAGTACTGGGGGAGGTGATCAAACATGACATAGCGGAACTCGATCTAACTGAGGACATGACCTTAGATAGAAAGAAGTGGAGGTCGCGAATTAGAGTAGCAGGCTAAATTATTATTATTATTATTATTTTTATTATTATTATTATTATTATTATTATTATTTGTGTTCTCCTTATCTGTCGTATATGTGTTAGTTTTATCATATTTACATACTATCATGTGCTATTCATTGTTAGTCGCTCCTTCTGTTCCCTTCCCTTCCCTTTCCTTTTTGTCATATCTAGCTCTTTCTGCTTATGGGTTTTGAGATGAGGGTTCCTAGAAACAGTCTCTCTACTTCTATGAGGTAGTGGTAAGGTCTGCGTACATTCTACCCTCCCCAGAGCCCACTTGTGGGATTTCACTAGGTATGTTGTTGTTGTTGTTGTTGTTGTTTTTGTTTTCTGAAACACTTTTGGAGCACCTTAAAAATTCCAGAAAGCATTGATAATTGGCTACTATTTATAGAGAGAGTGTACAAGCCTACTGACTTTTTTTTTTTAATTACCTCCTGTTTGAGGAGAAACCACTTTTCAACTAATACAATTACCAGTTTCCGAAAGAGAGAGAGCTATGTAACTGTCCACAACAGATTATGAAACAACTTCACTCTTCCCAGTTCCCACATAGCAAAGCAAGAGAACAAAATCAAAATTTACGTGGAAGTTCTGTAGCATGGATACAATAATGACCTAGATGGTAACAATAAGATGATACGACTAGGAAAAGAATAATCAGACAGTAAAATAATGTCAGAAGGAGCAGGGAACCAACGTTCTTTTAAGAAAAATCAATGACAACTAAATAACATGCCAGTTCATTCCATATTGCTTAAAATTAAAAACCTTCGTGCACCAAAAAGGAGTAAAGTAACGAGAAAAACAAAGATGCTCAAGCACACAATACTTGTCTTCCAAAGGGGGGACAAATGCTCTTGCGGCTATGCATGTTTTGCACAAGACAGGTCATTGAAAGAAATTATACCATTAATTAGATAATCAGTTTGTATCAAGAGACAAAGCTTACCATCTCCAATGCTCCCCTGATTACTCCACTTAAGATATTACAATAATATAGACCTTGACAGGTATCAGGGAGCTCAACAAAGTCTACCAATGGGTTATCTTCCAAAATCAGACTGCACGTTGTTCCCTCAACATCCCAATTTGTCACTGTTGCAGTGATTCCTAGGAACATTTTGAGACCGACCTGTTGGCATGAGCGGGAAAAAGAAAACACGTTAGGTCAAAAAGCACTTTAAGCACTGGATCTACATGCCCAAAAAAGGAAAAAGGCACTGAAGCATGATATTAGACTGACTGTACAATATAAGCACTACCAATTTTCTACACTGAATACTTGTCAGCTAAGGTTCTTAGCTCGTGCATATCAAGGGGGAGGTACAATGTATCTCCTTAATCCACAATATCAACTAGAAGGCTAGGCTAATACTCTCTAGTCCCTGATCATTCCAGCTTAAAGCGATAAACTGATGTGCATCAAGAGATCCTCCTTTCACAAGTGTGAAGGGAAGCAACTCAAAAAAAGCATGTGCGTCCTTGTTTTTTCTTGATTTACTTCTTTCTTATTGTTTTTCTTCTTCAAGCTAACTCATTTTCTTCCTAGGCTCATCTTCAATTTTCCCCTTCTACTCTCTTGTTTCAAAGGATTGATGTTCTGCAATACTTAATTAACAGGTCAAATTCTAGGATGATGATAAAATAGCTCTTGGCAATTAAAAATAATTTATAGCAATGCTACTATAGCTGTATAATATGAAAGTAATTTTGCAAATTGAAATTTTATAGCTAATTTAATTGAAAATTGTAATTGAAAAGTCATCCTTTTGTGGGCTCGTTGAATTACAGTTTTAATGTAATATAATTTGGGTTTACTGGAAATCATATTGTTGTTGCTGTCACATACCTAAATATCACAGTTCAGTAGGGAAAGTTATTTTAGGGATAAATTCAACTGCAAATGCCATGTGACAGTAATTATCCTAGTGAAATCTAATAGAAATGACTAAGATGCTTGACGAAACAATTTCCTGCAGGAGCATAAAATCAACAGCAAGGCTACACACTTTCTTTTCACTCATGGAGGCAGACAATTAAGCAGCAGCTAAAAATACACCAGCAGATTTTCAGTGTGTGAAATCTTATAAAACAAGGATAATGATCCGTGAAACCACTTGAAAAAGTAACTCCGATAAACCATACAGTAAACTCGAGCAAATCATAGCTCAAACAGCATAAAATTCAAATACACATAAACTTTTTAGAACAAAAATGAGATGGAGACCTTGGCAATGACTTCAGCTGTCTCCTTGAAATCAACGCACCTTGAAACATTAGACTTCGCTAGAAACTCGTCAATGAGCCTGATTCCTATATTATAACCCCTGCAATTCAATCAAATCTCAGTTTCCTATTCCTGAATCCTTGACGAAAGCTGCATTTTACACTTCCGTAATGCTACCAAAACCCGTAGCTTAAGAAAAAAAAAACACGAATACAATATTACATTTGATCAAGCTGTTTATTGACCTCATCGACCTCCTCTAGATCAGTCAGCAGTTGGCGCACGATTGCTCCATACGTTAGAGTGAAAAGCTCTGCGTTCTTCGGCAACAAATAACAAAACACTAATAACTACTTGTGCAATTTATACTGAAATGAATGGCAATCAAACGTAAAAACGGAAAAGCACGATCTCAAATAGTAAGGTTTTCATGAGGATTTTGTGCCTACCACTCGTTCGACATTTGCGAAAATGGCGTCTCCGGATCTGGGTACCACTGGAGCCATGAGAGTTCCTTTACTATTGCGATCGGTTAACTGATATCTTGAGCTAACTTAAGAAGAAAAAGAAAACGCGCTGGAATTCTCTCTGTATGTACTGGATGATTTACTAGTAATTTGTTTTGTAAAGAAAATAGGCAAAGCACCACTTTTAAAGCATACAGTACTACTATTTTTGTGACTCAGATATTACTCCCTACATTCACTTTTAATTGTAAAAGAATTTCATAAATAAATTTTTACTTTTTACTTATCATTTTTGACAAATCATGATAGAACAATTTTTTTTAATTATATCTTTATTTTATTATCATTAAATTAATATCTTTAAAAATTATATTTGATAAATATATTTAAAGACCTATCAATTAATAAGAGTAAAATGATAAACTTGCATTGTCAAAAAATACTTTTTTAATGTGTTCAAATCAAAATTTGATAATTAAAAGTGAACCGAATGTGAAAGAAAAAAAAAATAATTAAACTTGTCATGGACTAAAATGAATTTCACTTGGAAAGGTATTTATATATTCTCCCATAATAGTGTGGGGATTTCGGATGTTCACTAGACGATTAACTAAATAAAAACAGCATTCTAATGACAAATCTTCCAATGTCACTTTGACATAGATAACACTTGTATCCGGTGCATTTATCTTGTTAGCTACGATTCTGGAGAGAAAGTTCACTGGTTTAATGTCAATGATATCCATATAGAGCTCATTAATCAACTCAACAGGTCTTCTAGACTATGCCAAGAAAATATAACCAGGTACAGATGGTGTTTTCATGTACTGAAATCTTCAGTTTCACTGTGTGTACATTTATTTTCATCACCTACATCTCCCCACATTCAGCAATCACGCATGCCAGTTTTGGTTTGTTGTTAGCTCCAACAGCCACATTCTCAATCTTCCTGACCACTAAAAGACCATCTCCAAGAACGCGCTGAAAAGAAAGCAGGAAAAAAAGACTTATCACATAATGGAAAAGAAGACAATAAGAAGTTCCTCATTTTTAGAGGAAAATCAATCATCAAATGGTTGACACAATGGAAAAACTCATTGCTTGATATGTTTATCAGAGTGAAATGGATATAATTAAAAAAAACATTACTGAATCTGATGAAACGTGAAGCATCGGTATGCAGTATCTGGCACTAAAATAAGGAATGTATTGACTGGTCATCATAAGCAGAAGATGTTGACAGAAAACAAATTGAATTGAGACTTCTCATAAATAATAGAAATACTAGAGACTGAGGCTAAGCAAAGCATACCCCAAAAACAACATGCTTGTTGTCAAGCCACTCGCACTTTGCGCATGTGATAAAAAACTGCACGGAGCAAACAGCAGAATCAGAAACAGGCTTTATGATCTAGTCCGCATTTTTCCTGGATAAGGTGGATCTAATCTAATTATCTCTCCTTAATCCTCTGTGTGTGTGCGCGCGTGCATGCCCAGAAACAACTTGTTATGCTTAAATGATGTTTACAATGTCCTTAAGCATAACTTCTTATTTCTGGCCACACTTGAAGCAACCTTAAAGATCATTGACATCAAAAATAAGCTAGCATAATTTAAGCCCTATCTTGGTTATATGGGGTTCTTTTATCCTTTTTCAGCAATCAGCACAGACCTAATCAATTCTGTGTCAGTTTATGTCAAATTGGCACCTAGTATGTGCTCTGGTTTCAGTTTACAACTTAAAAACTTATGAAGGGTCACTAAATTGATAAGATGAATCATCTTATGACTTACCTGACATCCATTAGTGTTTGGTCCGCTATTTGCCTGCCAAAATAAGGACTTCACAATGTACATCAAAATAGAAGGTAAGGATGCACTTGAAAAATCAACTTCCACACAGTTGTTAAACATTTAAGTAATACAAATTGATACTATTGTGGAAAAACTCTCAACAAGGACAAAGGTAACCAAATCAAGCAAATTCATTACAAGTGTCTATGCCATAAAATTCACAATTCTGACATACCAAGGTAAAATTACTCCTATTTCATGCACATTGATTGTGAATTACTGATGAGAGCCTTCTTTACTGAATAGGTGAAGCCAGAATAGTTAGAACTCTAATCCATAATTGGGCATAATTGTTGTTGTTAAGCTTATTGGAGTCCGAGAACATAGCACCCTGGTGGACCACTCTTATTTTTTATGACCTTTTTGACAGATCGTACTTTCTAATGATTGTTCCAATGCACAAGCCTTTCCCAGGTGATCATTCCAACGATTTACAGACAGAATATTTGGCAAACATAGCTTCTGTTTTTTTTCTTTTTCCTTTTCAAATAGTATCTGTACTTGGATAAAGAGTCCATCATCTAAACATTGACTATTTTTTCTTTTGAGAAGTATCCTTCATCTAAAGTCTAAACATTAAATTCCAAATTTCAGAAAAGTCAACTTTCCTCTTTTCTCTTTTCTCTTTTCTCTGTGATATTAGAATTTAGTATTGTCTCCCTACTTAAAATATTGAATTTCCACTCGTGTTCTACAGAGTGGTAGTTCAACCGCCTTGGTTGTATGGAGTGGAGTGCTAGCTAGTCAAAAACTCACATGTTTAGGAGATGCATATTGTAGAGATCAAGATGTTGAGATAGATGTGCGGACATACAAGGAGTGACAAGATTAAGAATGAGGTTATTAGGGAGAAGGTGGGAGTGGCTTCTGTGGCGAGCTAGATTCGGGAAGCAAGATTGAAATGGTTTGGATATGTGCAGAGAAGGTGCACCAACATCCCAATAAGGAGGTGCGAGAGGTTGGATGTAGGGGGTATGTGGAGGGGTAAGGATAGAGCAAAAAAGTATTGGAGAGAAGTGATTAGACAGGACATGAAGCAATTTCATATTACCGAGGACATGATTTTAGATAGAAAGGAGTGGCGGTCACGTATTAGGGCAGAAGTTAGTAGGGGTAGATTTGCTGTATTGCCTTCGAAGGTTTAGTGCCATTGTATTTTGATTATCACATTATCTTTTGTTGTTATTGTTTCTCTCGTTGAATTTACACCGCTTTTCCATTTCACTGTCGCCAAGGGTCTGCATACACTCTGCCCTCCCCACTTTGTGGGATTTCACTAATTATGTTGTTGTTTCTTTCTCTATTCCTTCTCTATGACACCAGACTCTGCGTATTGAGACCCTCCTCTGACCATTCAATTTCTGGTCACTGTTCTGTAAAAAGGTTCTCTCCTTTTACTCTAAGGTAATAGCATTTGAATGTTTGGTGCTGTGTTTCAATGTGGCAGAGATATTCTAGTAATGCAAGCAACATCAAGGGTCCTACATGGCTGGTCTTGTATCAGGAAGGGATGAGAAAGAAGTTATGGAAGCTGATCAAAACTGTCTTTTTTGGTGTCTCTGTCAGGAAAGGGATTGAAAAGTTCTTTAAGAGTAGTAAATCAATTCTGATCAGCCTTATTTTGTTTGTGCATCTTGCTCAGGTGCATAGGAATCTGAGACACCAAAGAGAGATTAGAGTCATATAGGTTCTTTTTGTAACTTGGGATTCTCCATACTATGATTCCCCCATTAGTATATATCATACAGTCACATCAAAAATGATTACACCAAGTTATACAACTTGCAAAGGAGAAGAATAAAAGTATAGGATAATATTTAGTAGAAAATGATTATTTGTCATAAAAAGAAAATTACGATGCCATTAGAAACAAAGAGAGGTATGAAAGGAACAGATACCATCGATAACAGGCCAGGACCAGTGTGCTTGGCAATAAAGTTTTCATCCTCAAATTTGCTTCCATATATGGAAACACATCCACTACCATCTCCCTGCAAAAAAAAGAATTAGCCAATGTTAAAAGAGATGTAAAATAAAGCTAATGTAGTGTTGATCAGAAGTAGAACATTTAACAGCTAAACATACAACCTCTGAATAAGTAGGAGCTTTTATCAGTCTAAGATGTAATTAGTTGTTGGCTGATTCATTTGCAAATCGAACTCTTACTTTGACATATCGTGTTTACACCTTTAAGTAATCAAAAATTTTGGAGTAGACTATCATATCCATACAGATTGCGAAAGAAAGAAACATGAATATAGTGATTTTAATTTCATCAGAAACTTTAGAGTTCAACAAAGCCAGCATTAAGAGTGAACTGTGAAAAGGTCAATTCTCTATTTTATTTGTTTTAATTTTTGGGGGGATGTTATCACTATACAAAATGAAGCGCAGCTAGCACACTAAGCCAAAATCAACCAATGTTTGAACACGGAACCTTTCTTTCTCAGTTATCTGTCGTAATAAGTGGATTAAGGCTCATGCAGTCCTTCTTTGCTGCATTTGTCTTTGGGTGGGGAAGGGTTGGAGTGAAGAATTAGTTCCTTTAAACAGAAAGTTGAAGGACCTCATGATTTAGAGAGACTGTATCTACATCACATTGTCCAAAATATCAAGCAAAGGAAATGTTTTATTGTATAGATGAGAAACGAAACAATCTTTCATGTAGAAAGGTTAAATGAAATACACTCTTAGAAAGAATTTGATGAAACTTACAGAGTCGTATTCAGGGAAAAGAAAGTACTTTCTTAATATTCTTACATATGTAGGAAATCATTAAATGCCATATTAGAAGTTAAATTGGCAGAACTAAAAAGAAAAATATGATGCATTTGGTGTATAGCAACTCTTTTGGAGGGAGAGGGAATCTCAGGAGGCATGTTCTTTTTTAGAAAAAAGAAAGTACTCTGGCAATTAGTGAGATTTCATTTATTGAAAAAAAAAATAGTGGTACTTTATGCCTTTTTATAAGTGATAAGAGTATCTATCATTAAAAAAACTAATGTACAAATCTTTTACCACACTCCAGAAGATTCCTATAGTAATCTATAGATTCCCATCCCTGTAAGCAGCATTGACATCTTCTTTGCAAAACTTAATACACTTGTAGATGATCTGGGAAATTCTTATTTCACATGAAGCATCAACGAAAGCTAAGGGAGGGCAACTTGACTTCAGAATAAACTACTTGATAAAGAATTCTATGTACAGACCAAGAGAGCAGAAATTCACAATGAAGCATGCTCCTTTCAAACAGATGATGGGGCAATGGAGAAGGTGGAAGTTATGCTCACACCAATATTTATTGGAGACACAATAGTGATGTGTATAAAATCATGATGCTCAGAGATATTAATAGTATATGTCAAATGGGTATTAATACACACTTTACAATCAAATAAGCACATAGTTAGGGTTGCACACACACACACACAGAGAGTAAGCCTTTATAAAGTTGTCAGTCACCCCAATTCCCATGGAACTGGGAATCTTCATTACAGAATAACCCTCAACGTAGAATCCTAACACAAGGTTAAGGCTAGAGAAAGCAACCTTTAGGAAATCACCGCCTTGGATCATGAAGTCCTTAATCACCCTATGGAACTGACAATTCTTGAAACCTTGTGGTACTCCTGCTTTCCTAAAGAAAATCAGATTTGCAGATGAGTAAGACAACATAAAGCAAAATAAAGTAGAAAATCATATAATCCCAACTACTCCGTTCACAAACCAAGTAATTCATAACACTAGCATCAAATAAAACTAGAAAGAAATCGAACACAAACATAATTTTATAAACTTGCCTGAATTCTCCCGTGCACAATTGCCTGAAATGAAGATTTTAAAAAAGCTTTAGAACAGAGCTTTGTATTCTTAAAAAAAAAATTAACATGATTTTGAAAGGAAAAGAAGGTTCTTTGAGCACAATGATAAAGACAAATTTTCATGCCAGCTGATAAAAAAGAG
Source organism: Solanum clarkiae (assembly GCA_011800125.2). Lineage (NCBI taxonomy): Eukaryota > Viridiplantae > Streptophyta > Magnoliopsida > Solanales > Solanaceae > Solanum > Solanum clarkiae. The sequence continues at coordinate 29,116,757 of JAABOM020000001.1, read as the reverse complement.
AGAACATATTTCATTTACTCTCATTCTTTAAGAAGTAAATCTCAAACTGCAGCTAGTTAGGCATTGAAACTGGCCAAATTACAATAAGTTGAGGGGATTTAGCTTATAAATCAATATCACTACCAACCAAACACCTTCCACTAATTATCCTTTCGATTGGCGGAGGAATAATTTTCACTAAGCCACTCAAAATATAAAGAAGTGAACACATGAAAAATCCCCAATGCGATTCAACGAAAAACAAAACATTTAAAAAAAAGTATTGAGACTAAGGTTGTAGACCTACACTGAAATATCCCTCAACATACTTAAATTCCTTAAACCTTGTATCTATTGAGAGAGTTTTAACCTGAAATTCTCAGCAGTTTTGGGAGCGATATCGGCGAAGAGCTCCATCTTAATGCGACCAGCAGGGATGTTGCCGATTGTTACATCGAAAAACACAACTGGGTTTTTAGGTATTTGTGGCCTTAGGTGCCATTCTACCACCCCTCCTCCCACGCCGCCAGACGCCATTGTTGGAAGTACAAAAAGCTGCGACTAGCGGAAATTTTGCTTTGCTACTCTTGGGAGCTTTCTGGAAGGCACTGTTGAAACTTTTAAATATTCCTTCCGCTTTGCACAGCAAAAGGGGAGTTTTCCATATACTTGTGCCATAATTCCAATTAATAAAAGATTTTTAAAAATCACACAATTATTTTAGTACTTATACATAGTCATAAAACCAATCTTCCCCTAACAAAAAATACAACATATTTCCGTTAATCCCACAAATAAGAATTGAAGAGATAAAATATAAGCACGTCTAATTCTTATCTTAGAGAGATTAAAAGGTTATTTTCAAAATATCCTGATTCAAATATGTTAAATCAAAGTATTTATGAAAATTTGGCAAACGACAATGAAAAAATATGTCAATTAATAAAAAAATTAAGTAATACAGAGCATCAACTGAAAAGAAATAGTAATACAATAAACTAATACAGTAACAAAAAATACAATACAATATATAACAAAAAAAATAGTACTATTCAATTTTATCACTTTTTTTGTGATATGTACGAAAAATTACAAAAAAAAAAAATATATCCACTTTCTTGAATTTGTCAAGAGTATCAACCAAAATAGCTAAGTGAGTCTCTTGAATGATCAAAAAAACATAGTTCTAGACTTCTTTTTGAAAAAAATTGTTATTCTTTCCAATCCACATATGATATATTGCAATAGTTACAGCCATCATATATATATATCTCTTCTTAGATGCCTTACCAATAGAGAAGTTGAACCTAGATTGTCAAACTATGCAGCTTTGAAAGAAAATATATGGTCTCTTTCTTGATATCATAAAAATACATATTTGATCACTTGGCATCTTCCATCTTGTTATCCCCTTTAGTTGTCAACCTCCTAAAATAGAAAGTCTCATATACTCCCTATATTCAATTTTATTTGTTCAATATATTAAAAAAGTTATTCAATTTTATTTATTCAACTTGAAAAATCAAGAGATAATTTATCATTTTGTATCTATTTTACCTTAGGTATTAAATTTTAATTTTTGGATGATTTATGATTAATAGGGGTGATATCGTAAAATTACCTGTTTATTTATTACTCCCGCCATCCCATTTTATATGAGTTAGTTTGACTTGATACTGAGTTAAAGAAGAAAGAAGGATTTTTAAAATGTATGGTCTAAAATAAATGATAGATGTTGATGTGGCTGTAAATCATTTTATTAAGAATAAAATTAATATTTTAAAGTTAAATTATAACTAATATAAAAATATTTCATTCTTTTTGGGGACTAATTTGACAAAAAAAATTAAATCATATAAAGTAAAACAGATGGATTATTTTTTTAAAATATATGCAAAGTCAAACATGAACAAGTAAAGATGAACAAACGAATAACAATTCAGGGAGAGTTTGGACAAGAGAGAGAACGAGATCATTTTTCATGTGAGTTGTGGTTCACTTGTTTTGTGTCCATCAAAAGAAAACACTAATGTGAATTTAGAATACATGATTGATTGTAAATCTCGATCTAATGTTGCACACGTAATTTTAGTGCTTAAAATATTTACAAGCAAACAAATATAATTAACATTGGCATATTGTGAAAGTTTTGATATATTTAGTTGACACTAAAAGTTGTATATTTATTTTATAAGTCCTTCAATAAATAAAGTATATTGATATCTAGATAAGTTTAACTTTCTCACCAATATTTGACGAGACATGCATTCTTATTTTTATGATATGGCAAAATTATAACAGATCAAATTGAAAATCTTAATTTAAGGTATTAAAATAGCAAGCATAATATGTATCGTTGTGTAAACTTGAAGGTTAGGGAACTATTTTGAAGAGTAATAATGCAACTATGCAAGTTAGGATTGATTAGAAGAGAGTTTATAACCTCTTAGATAACCGAAGCAAGTCATTAAGCTATTGCATGAATTCTCACAATCATAGTTACTTAAAGTCGAATAGTACACGAACGAGATACATAGTTTCAATAGGTTTTGATTTGAGATGACAAAAATTATATTAATTTTTGTATAATGGTGGAGATAAAAATTTAGATACATGTTCAATTGATATCAGTAGGTTTGCTCAAATAAATGTATTTTTATTTTTCAAAAAATCATAAAATATATACAAATATCAAAATTTAGAACCCAATAAATCAACATTTGAAGTATCCATTTTAAAATTCAAAATCCATAAAACTGAAATCTTGATTCCTCCTTTAAACTTGTATGTATTAATAATTTTTCTCGTATAGATATTTCATCTGGTGATTGTTTTAACTTCAGCTAAGAAAATGACCTGATTGAGATTTGTATTGTTTTAACTTTGAAATATCTTATTTTAACAAATTGATTCGTTTAATTTAGCCATCATGATAATTGATAATATGGCTGCTATTGATACTGTAATTAACCCCATTTTCAACTCTTTCAGATAACCATACATGATAAAATAATCAAATTTTATATATAATAATATAAACATTCGATATAAATAAGTTCATAATTTTTTTAATTGGACAATCATATTTAGAAATGCCGTGGAACTTCAAACCAAATACGTCCCCCAAAAAGTCGTAATCTACTTCTAGAAATACCAATAACATGTCCACACATTTACCAGCTTTATCTAGTAGCTATAAATTATATAAAAACGAATAATCACCTTTTCCATATATTAGTACACCTTTTTCCAAGAGTCATCTTTGTCTGCGCACGTGGGAATATGAAAATTTTTATTTTATTTTATGTACTTAATTTTATTATATTTTTTTAAATTGATATTTGGTATCTGTTTTGGAGTTTGATTAATTGAAATTTATGTTAGAAAATTTCTCCTTAGAGGTAAGGTATTTTGTATCAGAAGTGACCTCATATCTAAAACTCAAATTCAAAATTTTTAATTAAAAATAAAAGAATATTTATCATTACTCCCGCAATAATCTTTTATTTAGTTCATTGTACATGATTCTCTTAATCTATTAACCAGATAACGTTTACGGGTCTCTCAAGTATCTATCTCCATAATTAGATTAGAATCTTCCCAAAACCTTATTTCCTACAAGTTTCCCTTTTATCAATCAAGAGTCTAAGACTTATTTTCCAATCCCTTTTTGTCCTTTTTACCTTTTTTTCTTCATTATCCCCTTCCAAGAAGCAGCCCCTTGTGCCTAATTTTTCCTAAATCCGTACCTATTTATACCTCTGCACAAATTCCATTTTCCCATTCACTTCATCATCGTACTTATAACTACTTTCTACGTCAACTAATTTGAGATTGAGGCATAACTATGATAACAAATAACAAGAAACAAAGGAGGAGACACGATCATAATTCAAAAAAATCAAATGTGAAAGTTGTGTACATTTCTACTCCGATGAAAGTGAAAACAAGTGCCTCGAGATTTAGGTCACTTGTGCAGGAATTAACAGGGCGAAACTCGGATATAGCGAGAATCATGGAGACTAATGGGTCGATAACGGAGTTTGAAGATATTCATCAGAAACACAACGAAGTTAATGAACTTCCAACAAAATCTACGTCACCATCACCATCATCATCATCGTTGCTGCTAGCAAAATCGTCTGATTCCTCTCCCATGAGCTCAGAATCGAATAATTATTTTATGGGACCTAATTTTGATGATTTGTTTAGCAGCCAAATGGAAGAACAGTTGCTTTCTTTTATGGATTCATCAAGTTATTATAATTTGCCCCTTAATAGTAGTGATTATTCAGCTGAGATTGATGTTCTTGGAAGCTATGATGCACTACTTTAAACTTTCCCTTTTGGGGGGAGATGAATAGGTGGGTAGATAAGATCAACTTAAACAGGTGCATGTATGTATGTATTTTATTTTTTCTACTGAGCAGATACTGTTTAGATAGTATATTGTATCATCAGTATGACTTAGATATTACTGTGGCAACTTAAGGAGGAAGACTTCTTTCAATATAAAGCAAGGTGTAAGCAAGTTTTTTTCAATCAGACTGACCTGGCAATTATTTTCCTATGAAAATATATGGAAAACCCTTTTTTTTATGATTTGAAAAATCTTTATTATGGAGAATCTTAATAGCTCAGTTGGTTGGTTATTTCAATTTAGGGTTCGATTCCCCACATCGTAATCTCCTATCATTTCCTCTTCCCCTACCTCCAATTTTTTTTTTTAAAAAAAAAATTTACTATGAAGAAAAAAAGAGTTTAAGTTATAAATATCATAAGTAGAAATAATTTTTATACATTATCAAGTTATTTATGGGATATGTATATGCAAATTTTTTAAAATTGTAAGATTTGTAATCATAATAATAAGATAGATCACCTAATATATTTTAAACATATTATAATTTAAAATTAAATATGTATACCAATGTGATAAGAAACAATACTAATATATTTTTAGAAGAAATTAAATAAAAATAAGAAATGTGGTTTTTCGGATCAAAACAACATATTAAGAGCCCATGAGTTGAAAAAATGTGGCTTTTAAAAAGTACTTTTCAAAGTACTAAAATTTATTTTAAAAACAAGTAGTTATATGTTTAGATAAAGTGTTTAAGTTGAAAAAAAAAATTATTAATGTGTTTGGTACATAAGTCTTGTTGATTACCTTTTATTTTTATCAGAATGTCTGAAATATTTTTAAACTGTTACACATTATAAAATGTTAATTATTACTCTAAGTTTTTATTTCTAAATTAAATTAAAATAGAATAAGTTTATTTTAATTCAACTTCAATATAAATTAATTATATGAGTTAGTTTATATGTATATGTCATTTTTAATTTTTAAAATATATAATCTTGATAAGACAAATGAAATATTCGAGATGTTATTTTTATTATATTTATAATACGTAATGATTATATTTCTTCTTTATCATAAATAATACATAAGAAAATAGAAAAAGAAGGAAATAATTTAGAAGGGGGAAAAAGGAAGAAAAAATAAGAAAAAGAAGAAAAAACGAAAGAAAAGAAAAATTAGGAAGATAAAAAAAAATGGAAGAAAGAAAGAGTGAGAAGAAAAGAAAAGAGGAAAAAACAAAAGAAAAAGGTATAAGGAGCAAAATAATATAAAATTATAAAAAAAATGAATAAACAGGTAAAATTAATGGTCAAACATAAATGGCTTTGAGCCAAAAAAAAAAAAAAACAGGGGAGTTGACTTTAACTTTTGATTCTTTTTTTAAAAAAAAGTAAATTTTAACTTATTTGAGCACTTTTTTAATTTGTCAAACACTTTCAAAAATTAAAAATATCTTAACAGTTGGTTTGACCAGCTTATAAATCAATCCAAACACCCTCTAAATATAAAATATTGCCCTAACTTTATAAACATCATATACTTGGTGCGATCAATATAGGTTGTGATGCAATGATAGAACTTTTTCACCCTTAACCACAGGTCTCGAGTTCGAACCCTAAGAATAGAAAAAATCCTATTGGGAGCATCCTCCCCCCTCCCCCCCAAAATAAATTTTGCAGTGTGCGATCCAAATTTAGTTATGAAATTAACGTCCAGCTTAAGGTATGAAGACAAATTTTGAAGTCTAAAGAATTGAGGTTAAGAAAGTGTACCAAAGATAGATACTTTATGTGTACAAGTTTAGGGATGTAGCACATGAAGTTGGTGTGGAGGTAAGACTTGATACATAGGTCGTTTTCAAGAGAGAAATTTCAAATACATTGGGTCTTTAATCCAAGTAAATAGAAAGACAGATAAGAATGTCATACATCGTATTGACACAAATAAAATAAAGTGGAAGCTAGATCTTTTTCGAAATCTTATGCCATGAGAATGTACCACGAAAATTTAAAGACAAGTTTTACAAGGTGATGGTCAAGCTGACAATTTTATGCTAAGTAAGGCAGAATGATGACTAATTAAGAACTCATGTTCAGAAAATGAGAGTAGCGAAAAGTGAGGATGCTTGAGATGGATATGTGGTCATATTAGGAGAGATAAGACCAAGAATAAAAATATTTTGGACACAATAGTAGTGATGTCTTTGATGGACAATATGAGAGAAGGAAGGCTGCGATTTTTCGGACTTATAATGAGAATATGTGTAGTTATTTTGTTGAGGAAGTGTGGGAGGTTGACAATGGTTGATTTTAGGAGAGATAGAGGTAGTCAGAGAAATATTAAAGAGAAATGGTTAGATAAAGACACAACATCAAAGACATGACATTAGATAATGAAAGATATAAAGGTCAATGCTTAGAATAAAAATTTAGTAGGTACTTGCGTATTGTCTCGCTTCAATGTGAGACAAGTTTGATACATGTATTTTCTTGTATATAGATAGTATCATTAGCACTATCTCACAATTTTTTTATCTTTTGACTTTTATGACTATATGTTATTTATCTACTTTAATTATCATAGTATTATTGTTACTGTTTCTTTTTCGAAATGCTATGTAATGATTTCTCAATCAGTTGCTTTGACTTTGTGTTATTCAATTCAAGAATTTTTTTAAAATAAAATTTACGTTTTCTTCTAAAATTTCATGTGTAAATTTTTTTCTCAAAATCTCATGTGTAAAATTATATTAAATTTATGATCACTATATTTACAAAGTGATAAAGTTGAGTGTGCAAAAATTGAAATAGAGTATCTACTTTTGGAGCAAATTGTTGAGCATATTCTTTTTCAAAATGGAACACTGCAATTGGAGTATGTCATTTAACTTTTAAAAAAGAAGAAGTGACAAATATTCTCGAATTATTCAAATTGTCATAATCTTTTAAAAAGGTTAAACAATAATTAAGTACTCCTAATTTTATTTGAAAAGTTCTAGAAGTTGTATAAATTTGTGATTATGCATTGGTTGTGCATGTAATCGATATGAAAAAAATCTATATAATACTTATCTATCAATAAAAAAAGATATTTTAAATTTAAAATTTTACAAGCTCATTATTACTATAATTACTTTTACATCAAGTTTAAAATGTTACAATGAAAATGTGTTTGTTCATATTATATTACAATAAAAAATATGTTTGTCTATATATTACGATGAAAATGTGTTTGTTTGTATTTTTTTCATGGCATAAAAATTATAATGTATTAATTTTTCATAAAGTCTAACATAATTGTTTGGTGAAAGTATGAAAAAATTGAGAAAAAAATTCAAGGATTTGATTTATCATATATATGTGTAAAATTTAAAATTGAGTTTCATCATCTATCATATTTTTTGAAGACAACTTTTAATTTTTGACATTTCAAATTTACTCATAAATATTTAATTATAAATACCTTATAATTTAGTGCGATATTATTCATTATTAATTAGTATCACAAAGTATGGTTGGCAAAGAAAAATCACAGTCTCCTTTTAACTTTTATCAAATAATGTCACATTTTTTCAAAAAGGAGAGATTTTTTTTTTAAATCATACTATATTCTCAAGAAATTATTTAAAGCATGTTTGCATTGACCCTTTGGATATTTTAAACACCTTTATACTATTTGAATAAAATAAAAATTATTTTTAACCACTTATATTAAATTAAGATAATAAAAAATAAATTTAAAACGTACGTTTGTAAGTCATAATTATATAAGTCAATCCAAAAGGCTTCCAATACTCTCCCCCCAAAATTAGTATTCCATGCAAAAGAAATCTTAATCTCGTATGCTACGCTTTTTCTGTAAGAATTATTTCTATTTTAAGGTGATTTTAAATTTTTATCCTTTAAATCCATGATCTTTAACTTTTTTCTATATTATATATTTAATGAAAGTACACACACAAAAAAAAAAAACTCTTAAATATGATTTAAATTTGTTGGAACAACTGATTTCATAATAAATTATTTAGAGCATATTTTGCCTTTTAAGACGTAACTTTTGCCTCAAACATAATTTTTGATTTGTAAGGGAAGACTTCTAGTGAACTTTTATCTCAAGAAATAACTTTGGTTCCCTCTTGTTTTAAAATAATTAAATTATTTTGAGCTATATCACATATATTAGGAAAAAAAAATAAAGATAAAATTTATTTATATTTTTTTTATTTTTATCCTTTGAAAATTTCAAATGCTCATTTAATGCATCATTTATTTCTAATACAAAATTCAACATTAGAAACTCAATTAATGAAGAACAAAATTGAAAAAAAATTCCAACATATCCCTTAAAAAATGAACAATTCAATTATTTTGAAAACTCAAAAATTTCACAACAATTCACTTATTTTGAAACAGGAGTATCACTTAATTTTTATACATGAATTTGGGTATAAATTCTGCTACTTAACTTATGTCTTGTGACATAACTTGTGCTGTTGGATTTACCCCGTGACATAACTTTATCTTTAGCTTCATTTTCTTTGTTTTCATACATAATTTATCTCACCGAACACAACTCTAATGCTCAATTTTAACTAAATTTACGATCTGTGATTTTTTTTGTGTGTGCTTTCATTGTCATAATTATGATCGTCTACAATATTTTTTTAATTTAAATTTTTAAAAAATTTAATAATTGTAAGACGCAAAAAATTCATCCAAAATAAAAATATCTGTACCAATAACCCCACATAATGCACCTACTAACAACTCTTCCACATACCTAATACTCTACACAAAACCAAATTAAGATATTCAAATGAAACACAAAAAATTATTTTAACCAAAACCAAGGACAATTAGAAAATTATAATTTCCATGTCCTAAAAGGCTAACGCTAAAAAAATAAATAAAAATAAAGTAGATCCATAAAATTAACAAATCATTTGGAAGAAATACTTTAGCATTATGGAAGAGAAAAAGTTTTTTTTTTATTTGCTCATGTTTGGTAGATGAGAGAAAGTGGACGGAGAAAAGCGATTTCTCATTTCTCTGTGTTTTCCTTTCTCTCACATATGTGAAGTATATCGGGTCATTTCTCTTCTCCTCTCATCGGCTCCTCCATGAACTGCCGTCGTGCCGACTTCAAAACGCATTTTCCGATGAGATTTCCACTGCAAACATCAATTGAGCCTTTCGATTTTCATCATAGCACCCGGGAGCCGTAGATTTTGACCTCAAAAACCCTAGCAATCAGGTTGGTATTCTGTTTTTTTTTTTCCATCTATTCTGTATTCGCGTCCGTGTTTTGGTAGGTGGAACGCCTAAATTTAATCTCTGGTTTGTTAATTTTAACCGTTTTGGTGGCATTTTTCTTCTCTGGAATCAATTTTCGTAGTTTTGATCTGGAGAGTGATGTGCTGCTTGCATTTCCTTATGATTTAGTGAATGCTTTCGTAAATATGCAGGTTTTATTGTTGATATATTGTAGTTAGTTTTTGGCTTGAGTATTATAGTGGATTGGGTGGTTGGTTTTCTAGATGAATTCTGTTTATTCTGATCTGGAGAGTGTGATTTCATTGTTTTGGTTTGTTATCATGTAATTGTTTAAGTGATTTTCCTCCCAATATATTCACCAATTTTAAATTATCACGATGCAGGTTTTGTCTTTCTGCTGGATGTGAATTTTAGGCTCTGAATTAGCTATCTTCCGGATCTTGATACACTTAGCACGATAGCTACCCGTTATTGTTCGATTGTATTCTCTCTCTTTTGCCTAGCCAGCAGAAATATGCAGAAGAGTGGGAATCTTGTTAAAAATAATTCTTTGAAAGTTACAACTCAGCAGTCTCTTCGATGTCTCGGTTTGTGTTCCCAGGTTACAGCTGGGCAGCATTCATCTCCGGTTGTTTTCCCTGAAAAACGGAGCAAAGGAAGGAGTCTGACACGTGGAGAACTTAGTCTAAATAATAATGATCCTAAGAAAGAGAAAAATGAGGAGCATAGGATTGACATTGGGGATGAGCAGTCTGACCTACTCGGATATGAAGTATTTTCTGGAAAGCTAGTCTTGGACAGGGGAAAGGCACATAAAAAGTCGGAGTTAGAAGCCTCAAAGGAGGTTACTAGGCAGGATGCTGTTGAAGCCAAACTTACGAGCAAGGCTATGGTTTGGAGTTCCAGTATGGTGCATCTAGAAGATGTTATTTCGGTAAGGTTCTTTAAGGGATTATGGGTTTTGTCAAAATTTGTATCACTTCCGTTTGAGTTTTGCTAAGCAGTAGGTTCTGCACGTACCACAGGTATCACACTGTCCTGGACTCCGGCATTTCACCATCCATTCATATCCTCTGAGAAGAGGTTCAAGTGCTCTTTCGTGTTTTCTAAAAACTCGAAGAAGTCAGAAGGACTTTCGCTTCTTAGCTTCTTCATCCGAGGAAGCACTTCAATGGGTAAATGCATTTGCAGATCAACAGTGTTATGTGAATATATTGCCTCATCCAATGGCTTCATCAAAGAAGCAGGCTTCTGATTTGGTTACTAATGAATTTCCTCCCGAGTCATATGTACGATGTAAAAATCCTCCTAAAATGCTTGTCATTTTAAACCCAAGGTCTGGCCGTGGTCGTTCAAGTAAAGTATTTCATCGCAAGGTCGAACCTATATTCAAGGTATGCTCTAGAAGTGTAATCTCTTGTTGTCTAACTGACGATTTTCTTTGCTCCTCTAATTGCATGGCAATAATTTTTTGAAAAGGTAAAGCTGAATGCATGATAAATATTACAGTGGTTGCGGTTGTCTAGGATTCATGTTGTTAGGATGTAAATGAAATTAATCATTTCTCTAATATCATTTTCTCTTAGCACCAACCATTCTTTCTGTTAGAAAGGTTGCTTGTTCATTGCGATATGTAGGCTATGTGATTTGTCTCCCTATATCACTCATGGTCATTATTATTTGCTTTCTAGTGTTTATCCAATTAGATAGTTGCTCCTTTGCTTGTCCACGTGTCTTTTGTGTTTTCTCCCATCCTAAACTGTCAAAACTTGCAAAATACAATTATATATAGCAACTATGCCTCATCCCAAGTTAAGTGGGGTTGGCAAGACTTACAAGATATCTGAGAAAGACAAACACAATTTTACTTATCTGAAAGGTTTAATATAAGCAAATGTTATTTTTTTGATGATCGTGGTGTCCGGGCGAGCTTGTGCGTACTTCAACTAATTCCACGGGATACCTGCCACCTCCCACTAGCAACTGGTGCATGGCCATTCTGTGCACCAAGGCTAGGGTAGATTGGAAGAATTACCTGATGTTTTTGGTCTCCTCTGGGTTTGAACCTGAGACCTCATGGCTCTCAATGAAATACTAGGCGACAACCTTGGGTGCTATTGGTCTATGCAAATGTTGTTATCTCAATAACTATTTTTCTTGATAATTGTCATCAAATATTTTTTAACAAATCACATCTTCTCAATTGTGAAGTGCAGAGTCAATTTACAAAATCATGTGCCTTTTCCAAATTCAATTTGCTTCTTTTTCTTTTTTATGTGGAATCTACTGGTTTGCGATTGATGCTGTAGTGTGTCCAAAGAGAAGCATCGTTACAAAGAGCTTTTATATGGTTTTTGCTTGATTTACAGGTTTCAAGTCTTTAATTTTCAAATAACATTTTTTTCCAGAATAAGCACTATAAAATATGTTCCTAAGGATGAACTTTTCATATTTATTTTGTCGTGGAAGTCGTAGATATTACCTCTTGATTTCCTAAGGTGCTGTCTGAGAAAGTATAGTTTTTTCACATATGCCTTCTGTTGTGCATCTTTGAGATTCTTATTTTTCAGAATTTCTTTTTGGCTGTCCTCCGATTCAGTCAAATCATCTTAGACTGGATATGCTTGTTCGTTCTTGTTGACTCATTTTTTAGCACTGTTTCTGTTGAATTAACAGCTTGCTGGGTTTAAGTTGGAAGTAGTCAAAACCACATCTGCAGGTCATGCCAGGAAACTTGCAAGCACAGTAGACTTCAGCACATGTCCTGATGGTATTTCTTTCAATGCTTTATAGCTTTTCTGTTATTCAGTTTTAGATGTCTTAGATTATCTTAATCATTGTTTTTCTTATATTCTCTGATTTGCAAAATGTTCAGGTATTATATGTGTAGGAGGCGATGGAATAGTGAATGAGGTAAGTTATGTCTCTATTTCTCAAATTTCATAAGTAATTCCTACTTATATAGTTCAATGGGTCTCGTTTCTTGCATCAATAAGTCAGTTGCTAGGCTAATAAAGGTTTTTTGAGTAGCGCTAATTTGAGAGAGCTGTTTTGGCATAATTTAGGTGTGTATAGGGTTACTTGATTCGCTACACTTCTTTTGCTTTTGGATAGAAGCAGCCTTTGTGGAAGTGTAATTTCTTGTACTCTGTAAACCAACTGTAAGGTCTTTCAGTTATAGTCATATGCTTTTCTATCAAGATAGTGCTTCATTTATGAAGTATAGAGGAATGTATGTATTGAGTATCTCACTTTCGCCAATCTAAAGGCTAAACAAAAAGGTTAAAGAACATGAAAGGCTGATACGACCCTTAGTTGTTGAATTCAGCCAAAATAATCGCTCTTTGAGGCCTCTCCAGTGGAATTTCACTTCTTTTTGTTTTTTGGTCAAGCAAGTAATAGTCATTGAAAAAATGGAGAAGATCATTTATACAAGAAGTATAGAGTGAACTAAGCCTATATAAAGGGGTTTCTCTCCATGGAATCTGACCAATCATCTTTAACATGCTGGAACATCATTTGTGATCCAAAAGAAATACACAGTTTGTTGAGTGTTAGATTCTTTTTGTTTTTGTATCTTCCTTTAGCTTTCATGCCGAGGATATAGATGAAAATATCCCTTTACATTACACTTTAATAGAAGAAATTGACCCTGCAAAGATCTAGTATAGGGAGGACATTAAACTAAAAATAAATTTAAAAAGGCTACAAAACCAACCCCTTTCCTGCCTCTTGAAATCTCATTTCTAGGTTTCTTTTTGTTACAATCAGACTCTTTTTTATTTATAATTCTTGACCTTCTTAGTCATTACTTGAGCCAAGGGTCTTTTGGAAACAACCATTCTATCTCCAAGAGATAAGGGTGATGTCTGTATACGCCCTACCTTCTCCATACCCTCTCCAGACCACTCATGGGATTACACTGAGTATGTTGTTGTTTAGCTTCTTAAGACTGCGTTAAGTAGAACTTTCACAGTTATTGAGCTATGGCCTTAATACGGCTTTGGCTATTGTTTCTTGGCATTGTTGATGTTACTTGACATCGTTGATGATAATAAGGTGACTATTACTATTGTTTCTTGAAAATTTCTGTAATGCTGACCTAGTCATTCTGAACCAAGAAGTGACCTGTACCAATGTGGATCTATTGATATTTGAACTATGTGCTCAGATTTGATTAGTCTTGCTTACTTCACCCAGACAATTAAGTTAAACTTGCTTAATGTTGTTTTTCTGATTCAGGTTTTAAATGGGTTACTCACTAGGGATAACCAGAAAGAAGCAATTTCGGTTCCAATTGGAATCATTCCTGCTGGTTCTGATAATTCTTTGGTCTGGACTGTGCTTGGAGTTAGAGATCCAGTGTCAGCTGCCATAGCAATTGTCAAGGTATGTTTCATCTTTCTTTAATGCATCTTCATGCTAATTATAGATTTCAACTCGGTGGATAGTTTTAGGTATACGTTTCCTTTCAAAAAGAGAAGTATTTGAAAGAACTTTGATTTGATTTCTTGCTACACATGTATAATATTTTTACCATTCCACAAAAAAAAAAAAAAAGAGGGAACTTTGACGTAGATGATCCATTCAGGTAGTGACAATCATTATTTAGTAAGCTGATACTGATGGATCATGGTTCGGAGTATCAGATAGGATGGTTAAATTATGTTTATAATGATGTCTCAGAAACATAAATGAATGAGTATAGTGGTCCCTGAGATCATGTATGATGGGGACTTGTCTAGTGACCTTTTCTAAATACATACTTCCTGGACCTTGGCTGTGTTCTAGCCTGTGATACCTTTTCTAGTCTCTTGTCTCTTTGCAAAAGGTAGGTATCACAGATGTATAAGACTGAGTCTCGATGTTTATTGTTGGGCTTCGTTTACAGTGATGATACATGGAAGATGTTATGACCATCAAATGGATGTACTACTGAGTTTTGCTAGTTAGTGTTTTTGAGAAGCTAGAGATTTAATTAACTGGTACTAAGATGGTACAGGAAAGGAAACGAAAACCACATAAAACAGAAAGCAGCCTACTACTCTCTTCTTTGTAGCGTATCTAGTATATCCATATGCTGGTTCAGACTATCTATTGAACTACCTTCAAACCAGAAGTACAAAAGATAGATAAACTTGTAAAACAATTATGAATTAAATACGTTAAGTAATGGCCCCAAAAACGAATATCTGCGGACTTTGCCCTCTGTAGCTTGTAAACATCTATCCTTAATTCTGGAAATGTGAGTTCATTGCCCTTCAAAGCAATCTTTGTTCCTGTCCAGCCATATTGTCCATAAGATGTACAACGGAATAGTTCTCCATATCTGCTTTGTCTCTTTTTGTATCACCTGTTGTTGCCAACCTTCCAGCAAGCCTTTCACTTGCTGAAGCACGACTTTAGTTGAAAGTCCCATAACACTGTTTGTTTTCAGTTATGAACTTGAGTTGGAAGTTGTGATGGATTTTGTGACCATCTTATGTATCTTGTAATTAAGGTTGAAATTAGTATAATAGGAAGTTTAGGTTGGAAGCAAAAGCTTCATAAGGCAACAGTCGGCTAGTGAGTTATTGGGCACTGCTTTGAATTTGTTTTGCATATAATGGACTATCATTGCCACTCAGATGGGCTCTTAGTTGGAAGGAGAAATATGGATGGAAAATGGTCCCTCTAGCTCCTATGTGGACAGTCTGGAGGGAAAATTATAGGAAGATTTGAAGGCGTGGAGAACTCTTCTGTAAAAATTAGGGACTCCATGTTCAAATGTATACTTTTTGGTGCACCTATGAGAATCCACGTAGCAATAGATGATTGGATGCTATTTGTAGAGAAGCACTCTTTGACTTAAATTTTCTACTTTGTCAATACTACTTGTTCCACAAAAAATTCCCAAACAATAGAATTATTACTTCATAACTATAGATAACTTTCTCGAAGCTAAGAAAATTTGGTCAGGTAGTGTCTTTGAGAAGATTCGTTCTATTCATCTACTCTAGATCTATAGTGTTTCCCAGGTTTTTTGTTTTATCTTCTCAGGATTTAAAATCGTTGAGTTATTTTATATCCTCTGTATATTTTCTTTTCTATAAAACCTTCTTTTATTTTGCTCTGAGTTAAGTAGAGAAAGATCCTCCTCTGATATCATCGGGCAGAGGCATTAATTTCTCGAGCGGAACTTGAATAAATCTAATAAAGTTGAAGTTTGAGTATTTTCCATGAAAAAGATGCATGAATAGAAAGCCAGATATCTGAAATGTCGTTTAAATTATTTCATTACTGTTGCTTGGTTATTTATTCCTCATATGTTGCGTCAAATTCTTGTTTTCAGGGAGGGCTTACACCTACCGATGTTTTTGCTGTTGAATGGGTTCAAAGTGGTAGAATTCACTTCGGATCGACTGTC
>JAABOM020000001.1:29088556-29100630 GCA_011800125.2 Solanum clarkiae | reverse complement strand
CCATTATCACTGAAATTGTCCAAGATGACAAAGTTTGCTAGAGTCGATCAATGTTAGCATTTGGTTATGTGAAAGCATCTCAATTTATGCCTTTGCGTAAGACTCAAGGCAACTCCTCTTTTTTTTTCTTTTTCATTTTTGGGTTTTGTCTATTGTGCTTTCTATCTCCTTATGCGTTTTGTGTTTTAATTGTTTAGTTTGTTGCTATTACATTTAAAATGCATACTATGTATCTTTACTAATGTGTTTTGGCTCCAAAGTTATGAATAGTAGAATAATTGATAAATATATTTCCTCAATTTGGCCTTCCAACTGCGAGATTCCGGTTCCATCTTAAAGAGATGGTGCTCAAAATTTAAAGAAAAATTTGGGGTGCAACTAACAGGATTGATGTTGTAAGAGCTTTGTAGTCTGACTAGAGGTTTGGGGGTCTTTTTGTGAGAACCATAATTTGTATGTTTCTCCTTTCTTGGTATATCTCTTGTATACGGACAACTTGGCCTTGTTATTATCAATGAAAACTTTACTTGATTAAAAAAAAGAGCCTAGGTGTCTGACAATAACCAAAAAGCATGCATGTATTTTATAGATGTGCTTCATGACTTGTCATTTGAAGAGTTTTGACATGTATCATGTAGGTTATGGAGAAGTTTCCGCTGTAGATTTGTTGTAGGTCTTGCCCTCAAATCCTTCTTAGATAGAATGCGAACTATCTTGTTGGTCATTGGTGGATCTTGTGAGGTGCCTTTTGGGGGAGGGTATCCTCTTTGAATTATTTTTGTTCTGTAACCGAAGATTAATAATAAAAAGATTATTCTGCCATAATTTGCTACACATAGTAAGGCATAACATTAAGTTGGGAATCTTTTTCCTAATTTACGACAGTGAGTCTTATTGACACTTTTCTCTTCTCCAGCATGATATTTGCTGCAAAAACAGATGAGGTTTTTTATTTTAATTTATCGGTTGCTTGTGAAACAACATTTTGTTGCAGACACACACATTAGATTTTAAAACTTAATCCAAACATATTGTTGCAGACAAGTGTCGACTGTTTTTATTTTGATGCATCTGTTTCCGTGAGTTCTAAATAGCTTTATAAAAAAGTTCGAAATTGCTGGTTGGGAATTGATGCTTATTTTGAAATAAGGCTCCTAGTTTGGATCCATAAAAGTAAATCTAGACGCCTGCCATGTCTTTCCTATTTTATCATTAGTGAATTTGCTATCTCTTGGCTTTTTTGCTCCACCATCTATACATTACCCCCCTTGATTGTGCATTGTGATTGATGCCCAATAAGAGGTTATCTTTCCAAATGATTTTAACATTCATTAGTAATCCTTGTTCTGAAGATCAATTTTTAGGACAGAACTCTGGGAAATATGTTGACCATTGTGCTGTAGTATTTTTAGAAAACGAAAAGCGCAAAAAAAAGTGAAGAAGACCATGGGAAGTGAAAACCAAAGTGAAGTATGTGCTTCTTTGAAGTGAAGCACACAATCTATGAGGGATTCAGAAAAACCAAACACATGTGAATTATGCACTATGATGGTCAAATTTCTATTGAACTAATTCACATCCAATATAAAATAATGTTGATATTAATTCAACTCCTTAAAGTTAAGAATTTGAATAATCAGCTCCTCCTTTTGGATCCTTTACGAGTCATTGTCTAAAACAGACATTTCTCTGTAGTACATGACTTTTGCACATGAAGCTATATCCCTCAACGAAGCGGCGTCTTTTAATAATGATGATCTGTTGCAAACTTTTGCTACCGTTATCTACATTTACCTTAATAAAAAAGAAATAGATATAGTTAAGGCACCAAAATGTTTTGATGAAAAGTTGCTGATACTTTCTCAAGTTTCACGATTGTACGAACTCCAGGTGTTGGAATATTTCTTTTCAAGTTGCAATGTTACTCGACATTAGATGCTGCCTGTTGTGGTGCTTTTTTTTTGGGAAAGGTGGTGGTGGTGGGGTGGGGGTTGCCTGGTCCAGAGTTATGTGCCTTCTGTTCATCAAATTATGTATGGGTCTGATTCTGCTATAGCCAAAATATAGTGAAAGCAATGAAGAGATTAAATCTGAAGTTCTTAACATTCATGCCTCTCTTGAGTGCTTTGTTCAGTGCTATGTGCTATTGCACATTGCGAGGATATCAATACAATGTCATCTATAAATCAAGTTGGATATAATGTTAGCTTTTGAAATTTCGGGGGATTCAATGTCGTTAGCCTTAAATTTGGTGGCGGTTGCTTGGTCCGCGATTATGAGATTTTCTCTCCAAAAAAATAGGTACAAGTCTGATGCTACTATAGCGAACGATGTGGTGGAAAGCAAAAAGGATGGCATTAAATCCAAAATAACGTCCATTTCCCTTTTGGGGTGTTATCTTCAGTGCTAGGTTCTATTGAAAAAGAACGGGGATATTGACACAATTTAAGTAGGTGATGAAGTTGGAGACTAGGATGTCTTTTGAAAATTTGAGGGATACAACTTTTAGACTAAAAGATACAGTTTCTGTTGTTTTCAAGTTAGACTGAAACCTGGCAAGGAAACAGTTGCAGTAATCCCGTAGAGTTGCTGTGGGTGTTCCTTCCTTCTTCTCAAGCACAGATTGAAACTCAAATATAGCAAACATTTAGTATGGTGATGTTCCACCCCTTAATTGACCATCTTCCAGCTTTTAACCAGGCTTTCTTTCATGTATCCTCTGTGGAGCTTGGTTGCTTCATTTAGCGCAATGAGTTAGTCATAAAGATCATGGTGAAATACTTTGGTGGTAGTAGATGTGGGTTATATTGGAGCATTTATCCCATGGTCTTGGACCACTTCCTTTCTAATCTTGGGTGCAGATTGAAACTCAGTCTAGCAAACATAGAGTATAAGAGATGTCTACCCACCCCCACCCCCACCCCCATGGATCCCCACTCACACATATTTGACCATGTTTCAGCTTCTAACAAGGGTTTCTTCTTGGATTCTCTATGGCTTATGGTTATTCTTGTAGAGCCATGAGTTAGTCGTAAAGACTAATGTGAGTTATATTAGAGCATTTCTTCCATGGTCTTGGACTGCCATGGTTCCTGCATCTTGGATCTTTGGGACCCACTAATGATTCTGAATGCCGGGACCATGGAGCCTAGGGTATGGGAGTGCTTTGTGTTGTATTAGGGTATTGGACAAGTTAATGGTAAGCTCGTGGACAGTCTGTTGATTGTGTTGAAATGGAAGATTTACGTGTAACTAGGAGGAAAATTGGGTCATGTAACATAATAAGCAAGGCGTGATGCGCCTTTCTTTTATCTCTTCTGGTTCCTTCAAATAAAATTTTCAGAGAAAAATTTTCGTTCCTGAAGCTTTGTTTATTTCCATCAACGCCTGGTTATCAATTATACCTGATTACATACATTTTCAGAAACCTTGTGGGGTTCAAGTGTTACGAGTTGACTTAACAACTCTAGAGGTAGCATTTGACCCTATTGTACCAGCTTCTGCTTTAGAATCATCAGTATGCTTATTATTTTTCCAAAGGAATTGGCATTATAAAGTTTTAGAATGCAAAATGCTAGTGGAGGCTGTTGTCATGAAGCTTTTTAATGCTTGCGACTCAAAATATATGTTTCTCAGCACATGTTTTTTTCCCCTTACCTAAGATGCATATGTACTTGGATATCCAGCATGACATTGCTTATGGATGGTAGTCTGCACCAACTTGATGTCTTTATTATAGCTGCTGTGCAGATTGTGGATGAGTCCAATGATTTAAGATTTAAGTAATTTTGAGAATGTAGAAGGTCGGTCTGGTGAATGAAAAGGTTGGTGTGTCGGCACCTGGCCTTTGGTCTAGCGGCGAGAGCACAATGCATAATGTGTTGGTTAGTTGCATGTCACAGGCTCGAAACATATTGCTAATAAAGCCTGGTATTTATATGGATAAGGTTAAAGATACAATCCCTTTATCTGCCGAATTTCAAACCTTGAGGCACTGGCCTTTCAGGACTTCTTGATTGTTACAAAGAAGAA
The DNA here is from genome assembly GCA_011800125.2 of Solanum clarkiae. Classification (NCBI taxonomy): domain Eukaryota; kingdom Viridiplantae; phylum Streptophyta; class Magnoliopsida; order Solanales; family Solanaceae; genus Solanum; species Solanum clarkiae. The sequence goes on along the minus strand of JAABOM020000001.1, from coordinate 29,096,598 downwards.
AAAAAAAAGAAAAGGAAAGGTTGATGCACCTGTATGAATTGTCTACTTTCATTGTTGTTGGCTGAATCATTAGTCTTTCACATGGATATTCAGTATTTACCATATATGGTTTTTATCTGAATTGCATATATTTTCTGATAGTTGACTTCTATTATCTGTTGTAGTGCTGGAACTATCCGAGAAATACCAGAAGAGGTTTGGTCCATTACGCTACTTTGTCGCTGGGTTCCTCAAATTCATGTGCTTACCAAAGTACAATTTCGAAGTGGAGTATCTTCCAGCACTGAAAGAAGCAACTGGAGAAGGAAAAGCTTCCGTCATTGATATGTCTGAATTGTATACAGACATTATGAGAAGGTCAAGCAAGGAAGGGCTTCCCAGAGCCTCTAGCTTATCAAGTATTGATTCAATAATGACCCCAAGTAGAATGTCTGGAGCAGACTTGGATACTACATGTAGTAGCACTGAGCCATCAGAATATGTGCGCGCCATTGATGCAAAATCTAAGCGCTTGTCTGCTGGACGGAGTGGCAACACAACTTCTGAACCGGAAGTTATTCATCCTCAGCTTCCACATTCAGTAACCCCAAATTGGCCCAGGACTAGGTCCAAATCAAAAACAGATAAAGGGTGGACTGGGTTGACTTCTGCAAATGACCTCACTAGATCTTCTTGGGCAAATACAACTACAAATGATAAAGAGGATATCTCATCAACTATATCAGACCCTGGCCCAATTTGGGATTCAGAACCAAGATGGGACACAGAACCTCATTGGAATATAGAAAATCCTATTGAATTGCCTGGTCCACCAGATGATACTGAAGATGTTCGGAAGGATATTATACATAAGGTTGCTGAAGAATGGGTGACTACCAAAGGTCAATTTCTTGGTGTCCTGGTATGCAATCATTCATGCAAAACTGTTCAAAGCTTAAGTTCACAGGTTGTGGCCCCAAAAGCTGAACCTGATGACAACACGTTAGATCTGTTGTTGGTCCATGGAAGTGGAAGACTGAAGCTTATAAGGTTCTTCTTGCTTCTGCAAATGGGCCGACATCTTTCCCTCCCGTACGTTGAGTATGTCAAGGTAAAGTAGCAACTATATTTTAGATGCTTTTACACATTTTTCCCACCTAGGCAGATAATTTTTCTTAGAGCATTAATACAGGTTTCTCTGTCTGGATGGAGGCCATTACTGTATGGGTATTTTTAAAACATCAATCTACTTTACAAAGATAAACTGCACCGAGAAACATACTGGATCAGTTTAAAGCTCACCCGTTTTTGTTAAAAAGAAAATCGTGTTCATAAACTTTCCTGTGGTTTTGTGTTGGGGGGCTCACTGAAATCAAATTAAGCTTCGTTTCTATGAAATGCAGGTTAAAGCAGTAAAGGTAAAGCCTGGGAAGCACTCTAACAATAGCTGTGGTATTGATGGTGAACTTTTCCCAGTAAACGAGCAAGTGATTTCGTCCTTGCTTCCAGAACAGTGCAGGCTCATTGGTCGCGCCCCGGGTAATCGCAAGTGATTGATGGAGTCCTTGTATATCTTCTATAGGTCTCTCTTCCTTCCGGCTACAGCATTCAGCTCTTTATTCGTCATTGAGGTCCTTGTAAATTTTGTCAATGTTGCTTTCATTTTTCAAATTATATGTCAGCTTATATGTTAATGTACCCTTTGCCGGAACTTGTATTATTTGCCTTTTGAGTTGGCTTGCTATGAATATTGGCCGTGTTCCTTGTACTGGTTTGACAAAGCGTGTAAGTTATGGGTTTTCGATTGTTGAGGAAAGAAATTTTTATTTTGTCTAGTAGTTTCCCCGCTGTCCGCCTTCATTGCCACATAACCCCTAAGACCAGCTGGAAAGGTAGCGGAAAGGACAAAAGAAAGGTCTTTGGGAGGGGTGTGTCTTTGAGCTTTTGTTTTTTCCTTTTTATTGTGGTCATTTTGGTTGTATTGGAAAGTTTCAGAAAATACGTTTTGATTATAAAGATGACGGAATGAATTTTAGTTGTATTGTACCAGTTTGTTGTCTTGGTCCCTGTACTCCACAAAGTTTCATTTGGAACCCAACTCGTTTAAAACAAATATTTAAACACATTTAGAATCAATAGGGCCTGTTGTAGGCCTCGAAGGATAGAATATGAACTGTTTGGTATGAGGACAAGTTGGTATTTAATTCGTATTTGTTCATGTGACGCAAGTCTTTTTTTTTCTTTTTAAACTTTTATGTTTTGTCAAACTAGTCAAATAATTTAGGGCAGGGGGACAAGATTGATTGGGTTAGGCAGACGGTTGAAGAATAATACACAAGAAAAAGAATATTTCTGTACTTGTTTTGGTATGTTGGTTGTTGGAAAATTGTCATTCTAGCAAGGATTAAATCAGGGGTACTAGTAGGATTCAGTTATTGTGATCATTCTACCATTGGAAAAAAGTTATTCCTGTTCTCATTTGCTCTTAACTCTTTAGTCAGGTGAACTTGTTAAAAAGAGTTAATCCACAACTAGGTGCAAAATAAGTAATAGGGAGTTTCTCGGAAATGTAAACTATATTTCATGAGAGCCAATGAGTATTAAAGGGTGTGTTCGGTTTTTCAAAGTTTTTTCATGTTCAGCAAGTCAAAATTTTTCAACAACTATTTTCGTGAGAGTCAAAATGTTTCAACAACAACAACATACCCAGTGGAATCCCCCGAGTGGGGTCTAGGGAGGGTAAAATGTACGCAACTTTACCACTACCTCATAGAAGTAGAGTCTATTTCCTATTGAAAGCACTAATAACATTTCATATTGATCGTGTCATCCGCATTTTCTAATGTACTTTTTCTTTATCTTAATTTTTTAGTCCCGTCCCTACCATCACACCCTTTCTTTTCATCCTATTTCTCAGGTTATTTATTTAAATTAGGGATAAGGCATAAGTATCTCCTGAATTATTATTGAAGTTTCAAAATACATCTTACTAGGTTCCTATTAACCCCGAACCCCCACCAAACCTGAAAACTAAATTTTTTCTATATTTTCGTGCACCTTTTGTGTTGATGGGGACACCTTCAACCAGGTAAGTTAATTACATTTGTACCGGATGCGATGCCATGCGTGTAAAATATTTTTTCATTTTTTACTTACTATTTTTTTAAAAATAATTTGTTAAAAAATAAAAAATAATATCCTTTTAATGATTTATTTATAAATAGTTAAAACTATTTTTTTTAATAAAATAAATACTAAGAATTGATTGTAATGAGATGATGGAAGTTCCTTCACGATTATTTTCCAATTCCAAACCTCTAATAATACCTTCTAGCAATTATTCTATATGCCTAAATAAAAACTTCCTCTGAAAAGACCCATCAAGATTTTTGAAGCCTTTGAATTTAAAATGGAAGTACTTGTACCAAGAGATCCATGTCAAACTGACATACTAATTTTAGGGGGGCCAAATTGCTTTTGGAAAAACAAAGGTTTTAAGTTTTATATTATAGTGAGTGTAAATATAAATAAATAATTTTTTATATATCATTAATTCAATTTAATTAATTATAGTAGTTCATTATTTTATGTTCAAGTTTTCACAATATAATAACATATTGAGTGAAATCCTATAAATGGGGTCTGGGGAGGATAGAGTGTACACATATCTTATCATTATCTCATAGAGATAGAGATGTTGTTTCTGAAAAACCCTCGTATAAAAAGTTAAATCCCATGAACAGAAGATACTAAATATGAAAAAAAAGGAAAAACGACTAAAAATTAGAAGTAGATGGTAGTACGTAAATACGATAAAAATAATAAATATAAGATAAATAATAATAACACAAGATATAAAGACATAACTAATTATATTACTCTACTAAATCATGAGGTCAGACATCAATTTACTCCTATAAATTTTTTATATAATATCACGGTAAGCTCATTATATATTAAAAACAATATATTCAATATAATTTTATAAGTAACGTCTGAATATAATTTTTATCCTTAGTTCGAAAAATAAAAAATCATTTTTGGATAGACGTGGGTACTAGGAAAACAACTTAAGGTTAGTCCACTTAATATGTGTAGTGTTCTTTAACAAGTGAAGATTTATTACCAGAGAGCTAAGCGTGCATAGAGGAAGTTGTACTATGCGGTTGAGAAGTTGTACATAGATGAAACTTTCCCGGGCATTAACAGTAGAGATTGGGAAAAAATAAAGTAAAGAAGGAAACAAAAATCCCTCAGTAAAGCTTCCGTCTTCTTCCTCAAACTTATAACTATTTAACCCCACCCACTCTCCATTTTCTCTCTCTTAAACCCTTACTATTTCTCTCTCTACACTCTTGTTTTTCGGTGGATCTGTAAGTATATATCTGTATCTACTTCAATTTTCACATTAATCAATCAGACCCGGATTCAAGAATCCCAATTTTTGGGGCAGGAAAGCGGTTGATAGTTGATTGATTGTTTGTTTGATTGATTGTAGCATTATGAGAGTACCTTGTTGTTCAGTTTGTCAGAATAGGTATGATGAGGAGGAGCGTTGCCCTTTACTGCTCCAATGCGGTCATGGGTTTTGCAGAGAGTGTCTTTCTAGAATGTTCGCCGCTTCCCCAGATACTAGCTTATCGTGTCCGAGGTGCCGCCATGTATCACTTGTGGGGAACTCGGTTACTGCCCTTAAGAAGAACTACGCGATCCTAGCGTTAATCAGGGACTCCAGGTATTCGAGCGATGAGGAGGAGGATGAAGAAGAGGAAAACGAGAGGGGTTTTAATGAGAGTGCTGAAGATGAGGAGAATGATTCCAGGCGGAGGCATGGTGCCCGGACAGCTTCTAGCTCCGGGTGTGGGGGTGGGAGGATAGAGGTCGGTGCTCATCAGGAAGTTAAGTTGATTAGGAGGATAGGGGGTGAGTCCATAAGGCCTGGAGTGGAGATGTGGGCAGCAACAGTTTCTGGTGGAAGCAGCGGCAGCCGTGGGAGGTGTCGGCATAAAGTGGCGGTGAAGAAGGTGGGAGTTGGAGAGGAAATGGATGTGGTGTGGGTGCAAGAGAAGTTGGAGAAGCTGAGGAGGGAGTCTATGTGGTGTAGAAATGTGTGTGCTTTCCATGGTGTGACAAAATTGGAAAGAAGCCTGTGCTTGATTATGGATAGGTGTAAAGGGTCAGTACAGACCGAGATGCAGCGGAACGAAGGGCGACTCACACTTGAGCAAATTCTGAGGTAAAAGTTTTATTTTTTCTTGTGTGTTGGATTAAGGGTTACTCCTATTTCCATTTGGTCTGCCTTGTTGATTTTGTTGTTCCAGATTTTGGAGGTGAAAAATTGGAACTTGTGTGTAATTACAACTCTAAATCATGGGAAAAATTTTGCATCCTCAATCTATGACATGTGCTTTCTAAATGATCGTCAAGAGCTGAAATGTCGTCACCATTTTGCACGTGATGTTTCACATACCCACTTCAAGTAAATACATAAATTTGTAGATAAAAGATAACAAGAAACGCCTCAGTGGAGATTCTGTCGGCTACTAAAACCACGTGTTAGTCAGTGTAATGGCAAATAGTAGGATCGCCTCAGTGGTGGTTTTTCTCGGCTACTTCTACCACGTGTTAGTCAGTGTAATGGCAAATAGTAGCATTGCCTCAGTGGTGAGTATATCGGCTACTTCTACCATGTGTTAGTCAGTGTAATGGCAAATAATAGAATCACCTCAGTGGTGATTATATCGGCTACTTCTACCACGTGTTAGTCAGTGTAATGACACTTCTCATCTGTTGCATTAGGTATGAGATGCACATTTCAAATTATTAATGTCCTGAAAGTGTTTGTAAGAGTCCTAGAAAATATATATCAAGCGATAGAGACATAGAGCTCCTATTTTGAACCTGTTGAAGAATGACAAAAGTCCCACATTGGTGGTTAATTGGATGGGTGGACTCCTTATAAGGCTTAGGCAATCCTCCTCCCTTTGAGCTAGCTTTTGGGGTGCGAGTTAGGCCCAAGGCCTAATTTTACATGGTATCAGATAGGACCCATAATTAAAAAATTGCCCATGCACCAGATGCTAAGCACTGGGCATGAGGTGGGTGTTGAAGAATGACAAAAGTCCCACATTGGTGGTTAATGAGATGGGTGGATTCCTTCTAAGGCTTAGTCAATCCTCCTTCCTTTGAGCTAGCTTTTGGGGTGTGAGTTAGGCCCAATCCCTAATTTTACAGAACCAAATGATATAATTATATAAGGTTGACTATATTATATTGGAACCAAAGAATGGAATTTTAAGTACAACTTCCAATAAACACTGTTTTATTTATATTAATAATTTTTGTTTTTGGATAAAGTAAGGCTTCATTAAAAGAAGGTACAAATTACTGAAAACAACATCAATCACTAACATGCCAACTGCGTATCTTATATCTCTTCTATGAAGTCCGTATTTTGCTCCATACTTCCCATAATACTCCTTTTATACCAAAATGCACATTTAAAATACATCTATTCTCAATCCTGGATACATGTTATCTTTTCCCTTCAAAGCAGATCCTATCTCTTTTCAACCATATTTATTGTCCATAAAACACCAAAAAGGATTGTTTTCCAAACATGTTGTTTACTCTTATCACTTTTTGATGTTGCCATATCGTCAATATCTCTTAACCTTGTGAGGCATTATCCACTGGACATCAAACATGTCCGAAAAGAGCTCGCAACTGTCTTGCTACCTTGTTGTGAATGATAAGATGCTGGACTGTCTCGGACTTTTCTTCACACATATAACATCCATTACTAAGGGTAATTCCTCTCTTTTTTATTTTTGAGAAACAGGTAACAGTCTAAGGGTAATTCCTCTCTTCTGCAAGTTCCCTGAGTAAGGCAAGCTTTTGCTGCAACCCATCCAAAACAAGCAACTATAAGAGGCAACTTTGACTTCCACATTGCTTTCCAAGGCCATTGTGCTTCACACAATTCCCTTTGTTTCAGTAATAGAGTATAGCATCTTCTGACTCTTGAATTTTCCATCACTGCGTGCTGCCCAGATCAATGAATTTTCCTTGTTATCCTCCAAACTGGCATTGTCCAGTGAATCATTGAGACCCTTCCTGAAATCAACCGCCAATCATTGTTTGATAAATATTCTGCCTCCTTTCCTTTTTGATTTGTGCAAGAACCGTACAAAGTTGGAAACTTTTATCTGAATCTTGCTTTCCCCCGTCAAACATTACACCAAAAAGGGATAATTATACCATTCCCAGTTTTAGCTTTACAAACTGGCTATATTCACCCCATAAGTTACTGATAGTACTCCAGATCCCACCATGAGGAAGATGGACTGAACAGTGTGTCCAACAGTCTCTCCTACCATATTTGGCAACTATTAGTTGTTTCCAGAACTTATTACTGCCATTATTCTGTCTCCAAAGCCTCTAAACAATAAGCCTTTGTTATGCAACCTCAAGTATATCAACTGGTGATTAGCATTCTCCTTAAATGCTGACATGTTGACAGTTCAGTCATTTTTTCTTGGACTAATGACAGATTTATTGATACTTGATACTACATTTTTCATATCACTAGTCATCTTCTTTTTTGCTATCAAGAATACAGATCTTGACAGCTCACTTGTGTATTAGTTAATACATCGTAATGTAGCTTGATCCTTCAAAATGCAGGTGCTACTTTTCTGTTTCACTAAACAAAATCGAATATAATTAGATCAGTGTTAGCAAAAGCAAAAAGCGCAAAAAAGTTGTAAGATCCATTGGGGCTTTAAGCGCAAATAAAGTGTGTGCTTTAATAATAAAAGGCGCAATGGGAGGAACAACAACAACATATCCAGTGGAATCCACAAGTAGGGTCTGGGGAGGGTAAAATGTATGTAGACCTTACCACTACCTCGTAGAGATAGAGAGGCTGTTTTCGGAAAATCCTCATCTGAAAAAATCAAGCCCCATAAGCAGAAGATACTAGATATGGGAAAAAGGGAAAAAAAGAGAAAAAAAGGAAATGACTAATAATGAAAAACAAATGATAGTATGTAAATACGATA
>JAABOM020000001.1:29073460-29088456 GCA_011800125.2 Solanum clarkiae | reverse complement strand
TTATATATATATATATATATATATATATATATATATATAGTCCAACACCAATAATATATAAGCATGAGTGATAAATATAGGAAAAAAAATTGAAAATAATTACGATAAAGCAAACTATCAATTGTTTAGCATCATTTCTTTAGAAGAGGTTCATTGGCAAGGGAAGTATTCCTTAGAACCTTGATGACGACATGAAACACACATTAAGCGAGGTGAAGCGCTCAACATGTTTTGAGCCTCGCTTCTGGGCTTAAGCATGCGTTTAATAACACTGAACTAGATCAAATGTCAAACTGAGGATTCTGCACCAATCCGAAAATGCTTAAACGCATTATAACATCCATCTCATGAACACATGGTTGAAATTTAATTCATTCCCGCACAACTGACATGGTAAATATTCAGTGAACTTTTTTTTTTTTGATAAAGAATATTCAGTAAACTTTTTGATAAGGAAAAGATCAATTTGGTACATATTCAGTGAATTTCACCTGAAATTTTAGGTTTGATGTTATTAAACAATGCTTTTGTATCATGTGAGGTTCCCCCTCCCGCACAAAAAGTTTCTCAAGTAAATTAAAGGATGCTTTGGCACAAAGTAGAGCTGGGTTTGAGGCGGGTCCCACAACTTTTACTGAAAGCTGGAGTGTCATTGTGGACTATGGAGGAGCATCCAGCGACTAAAACAAAGCTAGCTATGACAATTGTTTGCCAGTTGTCTTCTGCCCTTTGGGGATATAAGGCACTTCTATGTTACGTGTCCACTTCAATATTTTCGTCAAAAACAAAACAAAACGTCCTGCCTAACGTGAAGACTCTCCACCTACCTTCGTTCCATTGCCGTTTCCAATTGCCGCAGCTCAGATCTCTATGTAATAATAATAAATGCCTTTATGGATTTGAAATTTGTCCCTATCTGTCTCTATCCAATCCTGTTTTGATGCTAGGAAATCTAACAAAGTATCTATATTAGATACATTCTTGAAATTGCACCATATAACTAAGTGGTATAAGCACCTATATTTAGACCATTTTACAGTGTCAGCATTTCCTTCAAAGGATCTGTTGTTTCTTTCTCTCCCCACAAAATGTTGAGTGGAACTGTGCTCCAGATCTTTCCTCTGTCCAGTTTCCTTGTGTTCCAACATTACAAAAGATCCTTGACTGACTTGTGCATGGTTCAATAAAATTCAAAAATGTGTTCAGAGAAGTCCTATGGCTGTGGCAATTTAAGGCTGAGCGGAAATAGCTGATTAATGTCCCCACTAGCTTAACCTCATAGCTTTATCTTGTGAAAACTGAAAAGTGATAAGGTCTCCTTTGCAGATTAGTCTGAGGGAAACATGTTATTCTAGTAAAGCATACTGTTTTGTTTGGAGCATTTTCTTCTGTATCTTCTTCCAAGGTCATTGGTAGCTGGTATGAGGGGAAACTAAGACTGTCATGGCAAAATTTCATCGCATAGTGTACACTTGACCTGTTCTTGATTGGTCATCTAGGGGTTTGGCTTGGTCGGTGACATCTTACTGAGGGTCGAAATATGTCTGTCAAGTAAATGCTTGCTCTTGTCCTGATGCTCATGCCATCAATGGCTTTTGTCATGAACCAACCTAGAAGCAGTTATTGTATATTTCTACTTTATACTGCTTCTTCTGTGTGAATCGATATTATTCCATTCCAAACCCTTCCAGGTACCTCCCAAGGAAAATCCCGAATTACAGGAGACTTTGCCTTTATTAATATATTAATATCCTTACAGAAAAACAGCGGTGGGGCAGTTAAACAATGAAATTGCTCTCTTTTTTTCTCTTTCTACTGATCGGCTGAATTGTTCATTGTTGGAAGGGGAAGCACTTTGGAAATTCTGCCAAAATCACGAAGAGAGCAGAATACAATGGGAGAATTAGTGAGTGATGGAAAAGATTTAGAAAACTAGAAAAGAGAAAATAGGGACTTAGCTCTTCACTGTATATTTTAAAAGAGAAAAATAGGGACTTCGTATAAGTGCTGGGTTACAAATAGAATTCAGAGGCATCTCTTCTGACAAAGGGTTACCATGAGAAGGATCTACGCCCTTCATTGTGCAGAATTTTTCGTTTTAGTAAGATTTGACATAGAAGAAGTCATTGTCGGAATGGGAGAATCGGTGAGTGATGTAAGCTGATGTTGAACTTGGGGTATTCTCCTAATAATAATTCAGTCTTCTGAGTATGACATCCAAGAGTTCACAATTACATGTGTGTTAATGTTGAGATAAATTGTAACCAAGCCTTTTTGTTAGCTGTGAAAGCATAAAGGTGGGGGGAAGGTTCTCGGTTCTCCATAGAAGTGAAAGACTCAGCCAACAAGTTTTTAGAAACTTTTGTATGAAATAGGGTGATAAACACAGTTAGAGAAGTTACTAATTTAAAAATTCTTTTTGCACTTCTATTATGGGGGAGCTCTGGAAGCTCTTCTGTAGATTCTAAACCAATCACCAGTATTCTCCCAGTTTAATTATGATCGTTTTCATCCCTCATAACTGAAAGGGTGATGAATTTGGTTGGATATGTTGTAACTATCTAGAATTTTAACTGCTTGAATCAAATTTCGAACTTCAAAGCTTATCAAGAGTGTAGCTTACACTGCTCTAGAGAGTCAGCAAGGGTTCAAGTTCCACCCAGTGATTCCCTTCTTTATCCCCTTTAAACTCTTCACCTCGCTCCTCGTTGTGGTCCAGTTTACAGAATCTAGTCATATTTCTATGTGTACTGAGGATGGTGGTTTTAGTATTTCATGTATTTCCTAACCTTGATGAATTATCCCATCTTAAATGCAGATATGGAGCAGACATTGCACGTGGGGTGGCTGAACTTCATGCAGCTGGTATCGTTTGCATGAATATTAAGCCATCCAATCTTCTTTTAGATGCAAATGGCCATGCTGTGGTATCTGATTATGGGCTTCCTGCAATTTTAAAGAAGCCTGCCTGTAGGAAAGCTCGATTGGATTGTGAGTCCACAATAACTCATTCTTGCATGGATTGTACAATGCTTAGCCCAAACTACACTGCTCCAGAAGCGTGGGAGCCTGTAAAGAAATCACTTAATCTTTTCTGGGATGGTGCCATTGGTATATCCCCAGAGTCTGATGCCTGGAGCTTTGGTTGCACGTTGGTGGAAATGTGCACTGGTTCTATTCCGTAAGTGACAACTTATTTTTCTTTGGCAACTTCTAGGCTTCTCGCTTCTACTACTTTTTAGCGTATATGTTCTTCTATTCTGTATGATTTACTTAGAGCACGCTTTGTCATTCTTATGCAGCTGGGCTGGCTTAAGTGCAGAGGAAATTTATCGGTCTGTTATAAAGGCGAGGAGACAACCTCCTCAATATGCAAGTGTAGTGGGTGTTGGAATACCGCCAGAGTTGTGGAAGATGATTGGTGAGTGTCTGCAATTCAAGGCTTCCAAGAGACCAACCTTTAGTTCAATGTTAGCCACATTTCTTCGCCACTTGCAAGAGATCCCTCGAAGCCCTCCTGCCAGCCCTGATAAGTAAGAACATTTATTTAAGCTGATATTTTATAGCAGGATTGTCATATAAATATGGTTAGCTGTTGGAAGATACCTTTAATACTTAGTTGTCTTGCTTCTTAAATAGAGGCTGCATCAGTGCACTGTGTGTTCTTGATTCTGATCGCTAATTATTAATGTTTTGCAGTTTCTTTCGAGTTTAATCATTGGCCAATGAGATTTGTTAATTATTATATGTTAAAAATGCAGTAACTTGCAGTACCTGGGAATGAATGGTGTAGTAACTTCTGCGGCATATCATTTTGAGGTTTCTCTTGATGATCCCAGTCTGCTACACAGACTTGTCTCTGAAGGCAATGTGACTGGAGTTCGGTAAGTATTCATGTGTTTCTTAAGTAGTAGGATATCCTATATTGCAAAATTCATCGAGAGACTACCAGAAATTTGAAAGGAAAAGTTTCATAATATAAAAGAAAAAAGTAAAAAGAAGTATCAGATCTTCAGGATTTTTCAAGTTTGGGAAGGGAATTTACAGAAGTTACTTGTTCTTAATCACATATTATTTTTTGGTAACTGAGGGATTTTATTCATTACCAATAAGCATTACATAGCAGGTTACTATCACAGTAGCCGTTTCAGTTTAACAACTCAATACCACTAGCTAAACACTACCTCTAAAAGTTAAGACTAATCAACATGTCTTTAACATTCTCTTCAGCTCTAGTAGTGATAATAATAACTATCCCTTTAGCCAATTGCTCCACCTCACGTTTCTCCTTCTTGAATATTCTTCTATTGCGTTCCATCCATATCCCATATCCACCTTCGGCTAGTACCATTTTGAATGCACTTGCTGCTGTAGTCTTGCCTTTACCATTCTGTGTACACGACTGGATCACATATTCCTTCAAGAAGTTTCTGGAACACTATTCCCCGAGCCGCTTTTGTGCACTTCTTGTAGTCCTCCTAAGAATTCTTTTCTATGTACTTCATTTCTTTTACCCTTATGTGTGCAGAGACTTGCTAGCGAAGATTGTATCAGGAAAAAGTGTTACTTCTTTATGCTCTGTACTGGAGGCACAAAATGCTGATGGCCAAACTGCTCTCCACCTTGCTTGTAGACGAGGAAGTGTGGAGCTTGTTGAAGCCATTCTGGAATATTCGCAGGCTAATGTGGATGTCCTAGACAAAGATGGTGATCCACCCCTTGTGTTTGCTCTTGCGGCTGGATCACCTGAATGTGTTCGTGCTCTTATCAGGAGGCATGCCAATGTCAGGTCTAGACTAAGAGAGGGCCTTGGTCCATCTGTTGCTCATGTGTGTGCATACCATGGCCAACCAGATTGCATGCGTGTAGGTCTTTTCTTCCTTCTATGTGTACGTTGAGAAAGATGCTAGGCTAAAACTGAAATGTGGGGGACAAATGGAAAGTCAGGCTGCTAAAGAGATAAGATAAGTGCTACATTTTTTTAGATTAAAAAAAGTAAATGACTACATAGGAGGTGCAGGTTCAATTTTTCATTTGTCCTCTTGTCCTTGCTCTACCCTCCACTCCTTCTGTTATAAAAGATGAACGAAACAAAATTTAAGAGATTCCGTCGTCTTGACTTGAAATTCATGCTTGTTCACTGGTGAAACTCCCTACTTTGTATTTCAAGTCTCCGAGGTCGATTCCGTCTCCTTTCAATACTGCCCCCCACCTCACCCAAAATAAAGCATGTTTATATGATGCTGTTTTGTTTTGCCCTTCTTTCGAATAGAATCTGTTGTTTGTTGCTCATCATGTTGGTACCTATTATTTCTTTTATGTTTCCTTGCAACAGGAATTATTAATGGCTGGGGCTGATCCAAATGCTGTTGATGATGAAGGTGAATCAGTGCTTCATCGAGCAGTTGCTAAGAAATACACGGACTGTGCTAAGATCATACTGGAAAATGGAGGCTGTAAATCCATGAGTATCTTGAACTCCAAAAATTTAACGTAAGTTCAAATGTGATTCCTAGTCATTCTTTGAAATGCTCTTTGAAAAAAAAAATTAAAAATTCTACTGGGGCAATCCTATAACTAGGAATGCTAGGAAAAGACTAAAACTAAATAAAAGGATAGAGGAAAGTGCAAAATATAAAATTACGAGTTAAAAAAGTGCAAAATATATCTTATATCAAATCACAGGAGAACATTATGAAAATGGAATCATGGTGGTGGTGGGAATTGCAGATGAAAAAATACAAGTTTCAGAATGTATATCTCCCGACGGGTAGAGTATCACTTGCTGAATTCTTCTAAGTTATTTTCCTTTATTCTTATGTCAGTCAGATTTGTTAATTTTTTCAAAGTGAAAGTGTATAACAAGGGAAATCATGAAGAAAAGAGCTCAAAGTTTAATAGGAAAAGCGTGGCCTTTTCCTTGCAGAAAAGATTTTATGGTCCACTTGTTTGACTTACTGTTGTTTTAGATGGAAATCAATCGATTTTGTGGCATGTTTAAGTTAAGAATGGATCGTAAAGTAAATTGTTGGAGCTGATTAATCATATTTAAAATGTTTTAAAGTTCTTTGATGTGACCTCCTTATATGTATTTAGAAGGTGCTTTATAATTGATTTAACCGCTGAAGTGTCGCTATTATCTTTTAACTGTATTTATCTATTTGGGGTTCTGGCATGTTGTCCGTAAGATAACATTCTCTTATTTATCGATACAACATGGGAGGTTAGTGAATAAACATGTCTTTCAATATGTTTCACTGTATCTAGTACTCAAATATGTTAATATCACCCATTCTAAAAAAGTGTTGCTTAAAATCACAGAAACAAAAACTTCCTGAGAGAACAGTTGGGACAATAGAGATCAGAAGATTACTTACGTGACTAATGGTTTTAGAGTGGGATGATCTATGCGTGGAGCAATTATGATAGGGTTTCAGATTATACTAGTGTTTTTTCAGGTGCATCTGGAGAAGTTTGGCAATTGTTCGTTAAACTTGTTCCACTTCTACTCTAGTTGTTCACAGTTTAGCTTTCTGAAAAAGCAACAGCGAGAAAAACTGTCTGCTCATGAAGGAGGATGCTTGAGCATGTGTGTCCTTGTATTATTCTTTGATCTCCTCCTCTCTCCTTTCCTACAAGGTGCATATTTTGTGTCTTTCCTTCTACAGGCCATTACACACGTGCATCGCGACATGGAATGTTGCTGTTGTCAAGAGGTGGGTGGAACTTGCATCTGTTGAAGATATCGCCGATGCTATTGATATTCCAAGTCCTGTTGGTACTGCGCTGTGCATGGCAGCAGCTTTAAAGAAAGATCGTGAAGCAGGTGGGTTTGACAATCTTTTTGCCAGAATGAACATAAATATAGTTGTTTTACAAGATATAGCAGTTGGTAGTTCTCTTTACTTGCTAGTTTGTACATGTTCTTGGTTTTCATTGGAGTAATTTTGTGTACTTTTGTAGAGGGGAGAGAACTGGTACAATTAATTTTAGCTGCTGGAGCAGATCCAGCTGCACAAGACACGCAACATTTTCGAACTGCTTTGCACACTGCTGCTATGATAAATGATGTTGAGTTGGTCAAGGTAGGGTGATATGTACTTGAATTTGACAAATACTATTTTGGAAGAAGAAAAAAGAACCTAAGTTGCTCAAACTCTCCAAAAATGTTGCTGCACCCATGTTGAATCCTTCAAAAATACACTATTTTTGGAGCATCCAACATGCACATAGACATTTTTGAAGAGTCCGAGCAACACAGAAAAAAACATCACTCTTAGGTTGTATGTCCAAATCGTGCTTTGTCTGGACAGTGACACTCTTCTTAGCATCAGTTACATTACATTTTCCACTGATCTCATGTTAGTCTCCAGGACACCACTGATTTTTGGTTAGAAAAACGAAGATGTTTTGTTAGTTCTGTTGCTCTCCATTGATACAGATAAAAAGGTATATAGAACTATCTCTTGTCAAATAAATGGGTTATTTCTATATGGACCGAAACTTAATATTAGAAATGATCTTATAATGCTCCACTTAACCGTCGCTTCCAGCCGAGTAGCTTTTTGTTAACAAGTTATGTCGGGAGAGTTCATACAGGATAAAGATCAAGGGATTCTTAGTCTAGTTTTGATAGATCAATCATACAAATGAATAGGCAGAACTGATCTGATGTCTCCATGTTATTTTAAAAGATGCATGTCTTAATGTCCTTATCAGTCGGTGCATGCCTTTATTGGCAAGAGACTAAATTCTTAGTTCTGCACGGTAGTTAAGTGAGGGTTCTTTTTCATTGTAAATATCTTTTAACCACAACAATTTTTGTTGTCTCACGAACTTCCAAATTTTCTTCAGATCATCCTCGATGCAGGAGTTGATGTAAACATCAAGAATGTGAATAATACGATACCTCTTCATGTGGCATTGAATAGAGGTGCAAAATCATGTGTCGGGTTGCTTTTGTCTGCTGGGGCAAATTGTAATGTGCAGGTCTGTAATTGACACTTTTTGGATCTATCAGTAGATACATATATTTTTGAACTGTATTTGGGCTCTAGAGGTAATTTACTGAATATATTTGATAGGAGATGATTTATTAGAATTTCACAGCCCCTGGTAATTATAAGAGGACTGGCTTTTGCTCTGTACGTACCTGCACCTGATGGTGCTGTCATCATCAATAAACTAATTTGTGTGTTGTAACTTTGCTGGACTTCGATAACTGCAAAGTTTGAGACCGTGAAGATATTCACTAAAATTTTGGATGTGCAAATCCTCAACAGATACACCCCGAACTTGAGAAATTGTTGAGTTTTGTAGTTTATGGTCATAAAATTTTCTCCGAAGGAACCAGTACTTGTCAATATTTCTTTGTTTGTTATTCCACTTTTAGCTAATTTTTTATTTCTCCCTGATGTCAGGATGATGAAGGTGATAATGCTTTCCATGTAGCAGCATTCTCTGCTAATATGATACGTGAAAATCTTGATTGGATTGTAGTTATGCTCAGGTATCCTGATGCTGCTATTGAAGTTAGGAATCACAGGCAAGTTTCAATTAGTCCGTGCCACTCCTTCATATGGTTTATGCTATCATGGGGAATGACTTTACATTTTGTATCTGAGCTTGGGATTAACTTCAGCAATGTCTATTGTTGCAGTGGGAAAACTTTATGCGACTATTTGGAGGCTCTTCCTCGTGAATGGATTTCAGAAGATTTGATAGAGGCACTTAGGGAGAAGGGGGTCCATCTATCTCCCACAGTGTGAGCATAAAGATTTTTGTTTCTGTTGCTATTTTTGTCATTATTTTAAAATAATTATAAATTGCTTGTTGATTGGGCTTGATGTTTTAATGAGTTGCTTGTCCATATGCTATGCAGATATGAAGTAGGGGACTGGGTGAAATTCAAGAGAAGCATTGTGACACCAACTTATGGGTGGCAAGGTGCTAGACATAAGAGTGTTGGTTTTGTTCAAAATGTCCTTGACAAAGATAATCTCATTGTGTCCTTTTGCTCTGGGGAGGGCCGAGAGGCACAAGTATGCCGGGAGGCTCAAGTATTAGTAGATGAAGTTGTTAAAGTGATTCCACTGGACAGGGGGCAACATGTGAAGCTCAAGCCAGATGTGAAGGAACCCAGGTTTGACATAAAACTATTATCACATTGAATTTATAGAAGGGCTATGTGCTTCTTATGTCCTTTCTGCTCTTTCTTGAGCTAGAATATCTTGGCACTAAACCAGAAAATCCCGGAGAGGGGGATTGGGGGTGGATCGTTTATTTCTCTGGAGTGGAACTGTGTACGCTTCTTGGAATTGACAATCAAGGCCTCAATTTTGACTACTTTGGTGTAACCTTTCTCAAAACTCTTTTCCACCCAAGATGTTCCCCTAGGAAACTGTTTAGTGCATTCCGTCTTATTTCTGTATCTTACTGTTTATAAAAGAAAATTGCATGGGCCTGCTTAACTGTGAGTACTGTTATAACTTTGTACAGGCCTGCCCTTTTCCCCCTCTTGGTGTTGAGTTTGGGTTTTGTAATGTCTCATGAATACGTGAATATTTGGCTATGTATGTATAAATTGGAGTTTTTTGCTATCGTTATGGTCAAATAGGGTATGAGTTCCTTATATAGTAATAATTCATATATGTAATAACCATTTTTTTCTTATTAAGTTATCATGACTCAGATGCAGTACATGGCAATAAATTAGTGGTCCAAGAAAACAGATGCCTTGAGTCTTAAATAGATAAATAACATACTGAATTTATAGCTCGTATGTGGATCTTTCAGAGTGAAATAAACCGAATATTAATGAAGAAATTTGGACGTATAGAAAGAGAAATCTGGTTCTTAAATAGAGTAGCAGAAGTAACAAAAATACAGTATAGTCGTATAATTATCCAACTTTCCCCTTCCCTAGCTTTTCCCTTGCTAATAGCTTTTTGGTTTTTCTTTATTCAAAAAAAAAAAGAAAAGTAGCTTCTTAGTTCTTCTTGAGCTGATATACGATTGTCACCTTGCAACCAAATTTAAGCTGAAATGTTTTAAATTTGGCCTCATTAACTTAAATATTGAAAAGAAAAAATGAAGAGATTTGGAGGTATAAACAGCTTTAATACAGTATAGAGAAACAAAAAATTGCATCACTTAAACGAGTAATGAAGTTTCCTCTTTTCCTAGTTCTGTCTTGCCAATTGCTTCTTAGCTTTTCTGGTGCTGACTCATGAATGTCCTTTGCAGCCGGGTGTTATGTTAGTTGAAATGTTTCAAGCTGACTCAGGAAAACATTAGCATTTGTAACAGCTAATAATAACATTGCTTTTGCTACAGATTTGGTTGGCGTGGTCATGCCCATGACAGCATAGGAACTGTTTTATGTGTTGATGATGATGGGGTTCTTCGTGTTGGGTTTCCTGGAGCATCTAGAGGGTGGAAAGCTGACCCTGCAGAAATGGAACGTGTGGAGGAATTCAAGGTCGGTGATTGGGTTCGCATTCGTCCTACACTTACAACAGCTAAACATGGATTTGGATCTGCAACACCAGGAAGCATCGGTGTAGTCTACTGTATTAGACCAGACAACAGTCTGATGGTGGAACTAAGCTACCTTCCTCATCCATGGCATTGTGAGCCGGAAGAAGTTGAACCTGTAGAACCATTCAGAGTAAGACATACATTGTACTGTGTCTGTACTGATCTCCCTTGGTTTATTACTCGCTGTTTCATTTTAGATGACTCTTTTTTTTTTTTTTAATTTTCTTTTAATTTTGCAAAAAGAATGGCACCCTTTATATAATGGGAATTTTCTTAACTTTAAACTTTCCATTTTGCTGTTGACGATATGCTCTTAGTCACATAAATGTCATGGGACGTGCCCCATTAAACATTGCAAAATAAAATGAAATTGAGGGAGTACCTATTTTCAGAATTTCCTTTATCCTGTTCAATTGTTAAATTCTGCTTTCTTTACCTTTTCACAGATTGCTGATAGGGTCTGTGTGAAGCGCACTGTTGCAGAGCCAAGATATGCTTGGGGTGGTGAAACACATCATAGTGTAGGAAAAATAATTGATATAGAGGCTGATGGTCTGTTGATCATAGAAATTCCCAATCGGCCCATCCCATGGCAGGCAGATCCTTCCGATATGGAGAAGGTGGAGGATTTCAAGGTAATACATGTAATTGATCAATATTTTGTTCTTTAATGAGGAGATGCGGCATTGGTTATTAGGAAATTCTGTTCTGTTTTGGGGGTTGGGGAGATGAGATCATGAGAATGGAAGAAAAAGGTTCAAGTTTGTGGGACATAAAGTAGGTGTAGGTGGTGTTCTCAATAATTTCTCTTTTCTCTGCCATTAACAGGTAGGTGACTGGGTAAGAGTAAAAGCTTCAGTTCCCTCACCAAAATATGGTTGGGAGGACATCACAAGGAATAGCGTAGGTATAATCCACAGTTTGGAAGAAGATGGTGATGTTGGCATTGCTTTTTGCTTCCGTAGCAAGCCTTTCTCTTGTTCAGTGACTGATGTGGAGAAGGTGCCGCCTTTTGAAGTTGGGCAAGAAATTCATGTTCTGCCATCTGTTTCTCAACCTCGACTTGGCTGGTCCAATGAGACACCAGCAACGGTTGGGAAGATTGTTAGAATTGACATGGATGGTGCTCTAAATGTAAGCTTGCACTGCCTCTTTCATTTTAAATTCGTTGAAGAACATCTATTGACCTTATTAGTAGCATAAAATCTGGTGAACTTTGAATTCACCTCCAATTCATTTAGTTTATAGTTTTAATGAATTGCTGGCCATTGATGCTTTCTAGGTTAGGGTAGCTGGGAGAGACAGTTTATGGAAGGTTTCTCCTGGAGATGCAGAAAGACTTTCAGGACTTGAAGTAGGTGATTGGGTACGTTCAAAACCAAGCCTGGGAACTAGACCCAGTTATGATTGGTACAGCATAGGCAAAGAAAGTTTAGCAGTTGTACATAGCGTTCAAGACACTGGTTATTTAGAGCTTGCATGCTGTTTCCGCAAAGGACGGTTAATGACTCATTACACTGACGTTGAAAAGGTTCCTGGATTTCAAATTGGGCAGCATGTTAGGTTTAGGTCTGGCCTGGTAGAACCAAGATGGGGCTGGAGAGGCACTAATCCAGATTCTCGAGGTGTTATAACTGGCGTTAATGCTGATGGAGAAGTTAGGGTTGCATTTTTCGGTTTGCAATGTCTCTGGAAAGGGGATCCTGCAGATCTTGAGATAGAGCCGACATTTAATGTCGGAGAGTGGGTCAAGTTGAGAGAGATTGCAAGTGTTTGGAAATCTATCGGGCCAGGTAGCATTGGAGTTGTGCAAGGATTGAGTTATGAAGACGATAAGTGGGATGGAAGTGTCTTTGTCGCTTTTTGTGGAGAGCAGGACCAGTGGGTGGGATATTGCAGCCATCTTGAGAAAGTAAACAAGCTCTTAGTTGGTCAGCGTGTTAGAGTTAGAAACTCTGTGAAGCAGCCAAGATTTGGTTGGTCAGGTCATAGTCATGCAAGTGTTGGAACTATATCAGCAATTGATGCAGATGGCAAACTAAGAATCTACACACCAGCAGGGTCTAGATCTTGGATGCTTGATCCTTCAGAAGTAGACCTAGTGAAGGAAAAGGAAATCCAAGTTGGCGACTGGGTCAAGGTTAGGGAGAATGTGTCTAACCCAACACACCAGTGGGGGGATGTCTCTCACGCAAGTATTGGGGTAGTGCACCGCATAGAAGATGGAGACCTTTGGGTTGCATTCTGCTTTATGGACAGACTATGGCTCTGCAAGGCCTTGGAAATGGAAAGAATTAGAGCATTTAAAATTGGGGATAAGGTGAAGATCAGAGATGGGCTGGTGGCACCTCGGTGGGGATGGGGGATGGAGACTCATGCGAGTAGAGGTGAGGTGGTTGGAGTAGATGCTAATGGGAAGCTAAGAATCAAGTTTCAATGGAGAGAAGGGCGTCCATGGATTGGAGACCCTGCTGATATTGTTCTTGAGCACGATGAATAATGAAGGGTTTGTCTTTATTATGGTTCCTCCGTTTGTTAGATAGTGGACAGGGAAGCCGAGTGCTTCTTTAATTTACAGGAGAGGCAGTCCATGTGCTGTCTTTGTGAATGGCATTATAGGCTGCCCCAGTGCTGTTGACAGCCATGAAGACGGATGTATACAGAGTAGATGTGATGACAGAGATGGATGTAATGTAAAAGGAAGTTGGGGTTGGTTTAGGGTCATTGCTGAAGTTCAACCTCAGATGTTTAGTCAACAATGCTGCCTTTGTTGGGGATTTTTCTGCATATGGTTTCGTTTTAGCTGCGTTAACAGAAAGATACTTGATTTCTATTCTGTACAAATCACTAGTAATTTTGGGGTTCATAGCTTTCAAACATAGTTCACTTACGCTAGACTTGAAAATCTCTATCCTATTTAGAAAATGCTGAGGCCACTGGTCATATTTTTGTAAAATTTTACTAGCCATTAGAATAGAGAAGCATGTGAATTTATTATGTTGCCTCTTATGTTGGTAAAAAAAATATGATTTGGGTTCAATGGATCTTTCCTTTATATTTGGATTATTGTGAAATATCTGTCCAAACTTTGGTGACGAAAAGGACAGAGATTTAACACCTAAATTAGAGGTAGAAAATATACGTCAATTTTATACAAAACACCCAACTTTTTTGTGCATCCTGTTGAACCCAAATCATTTGTTCTATGACTATCGTTCATCGAAGTTTTCATGGCATCAATATCCAACAATCAAGTCCTTAAAACCAAAGTTCCAAGTTTATAATTCAAGATCAGACTGTCAACAACAACATACCCAATGGAATCCCACAGGTGGAATTTGAGGAGGGTAGAATATACGTCGACCTTACCACTACCTCACAAGGTAGAAAGGTTATTTCTTGAAAACCCTCATCTCCTCATAAGCAGAAGATCAGACTGTCAAACCTAATCAAGATCTAACATCATTAATCTCAACACCTACTTCTTGAACATTTGGAGTACATAACACAATCTTTCAATCTAGAGGAATTCTACACTAACAAACATTCATTTTTAACATCAGAAATTGCAGTTTGTTGCACTACTTGTTTTAACTGTTTCAAGTGCAAAATTTGTGTTACAACTCTTACCACTGTGAGGCAGTTACCAAGCCTGAGAGCTTCAGAAAGAAATTGCTAAAAGTTTATCTTGAGATGCACATATTGGTACATCGCTGAGGATGAATAAAAGGCAGCTCGACAACAGCAGCAAAGAGCATGGAATGCACAATTCCACTGACAAAGAACCTACTGAATTATTCATCATAAATCATTATTAATGATGTCCCGCATCATTTGTATTGGGATAAGCCCTTCAGTTCTGATAGCATCCTTATTTGGATCTGGACTTATGAAATACAATGTAGGTAGTCCTCGAACCTGAGAGGAGATTCTTTCAGTTATAGCAGACAACAAATTCTCAAAAGACAATAGCATGCACTTACGAAATATGTGATGAAAGCAAGGAATTCTGATAAATGATAAGTATACTCATATGAGTGACAGGAGAGAAGGCACAACTTTATTCAAAAATGTTAATAGTATTGAAAGGGAAACAAATTTTGATTGTACCTGCATATCACGTGCAAATTCATATTCATCGTCTGTGTCCACTTTCACAATAAGGGCATTGTTTTCATACTCTACAGCGAGCTGTCAGATAAAATTGGAATTATACAACAGAATAACTCAAATAACATACTACTAATCAGCCAAGATAGCCAAGATGCATATCCTTAAAGCAAAAGATAGTTGGCTCTGATTAGATTAACTTTGATGTTAGCAAAGATAACCTTGTCCGCATAGCAAGATATCACTAAACTCAAAGCAGACTACAACTGGAACTTGACTTACTGATTTTGAGGAGGATTGTGGGGGTGGGTGGGTGGGGGTTAAGCGGAATATATTTCATAATAAAT
>JAABOM020000001.1:29032819-29073360 GCA_011800125.2 Solanum clarkiae | reverse complement strand
GAGGGTTAAGCGGAATATATTTCATAATAAATGCACCAAGATAGCACCCAAAATATTTATATTTGGTTGTGTCTCTTTTTTACAATCATCCAACTTACTAGCCCAAATATCCATGCATAAGGTGAAACTCTATTTACACCAAAAGACGAAAGTTTACTTGAAACAATAAAAGATATTTTGATACTTATTGTATCATTATCATTATTGTGAAACAATCTCCTTTTCTTTCAAAGATATCAGCTAAACTTGCATTAGACTGTAGGATCTCCAATCTTGCAATCACACTAACAGAGGGGAACTTATTACTTATTACTATCCAAGCGGATAAACTTATAAAGGCCTAGAATAATACAATCCTTTGATTACGATTGTCGATTTGTGACATGCAATTTATGTTGGGCAAATTATGCTAGGACATTACACATTTCAACAGTGCCAAGATTAGCATTAACCTTTTCTCCAAATACTAGAATAGGTAAAAGTTACCAGACTTCATTATTTATAGCTTTTCAATTTACTTGAAACTTGTCAATTACAAACTTTTACTTTAAGTTTTTGCAAAAAGATAGTTACTCTTCAGCTTATGGTATTCCTTCACCACATAGCAGCACCGATTCATTTGACACAAACTCTCTCCTTAATAACCACTCCACCTACTGATATACTAAAGAATGGATGATTTATGCCACCATCAATGCGACATTGTTTAATAAGCAACTAGAAAAATCAAAAATCACTAAAATCTTCATATCCATTCTGTCTACATATATCCATTTCTCACATGAACAATAAACACGGAGGAAAAGGTCAATACAAGTTTTTTCTCCAAGAAACGGAGTTACAGGAAATTGAGGATAAAACAAACCATATGACTTCCATAATCACCTAAGATTTACCTCTATCTTTACAATAATTGAATGTAGGTCCTCAGAGTTGCTATATTTTGAAATACACCATAACAATGAGCATAAGGTTTCCTTAGTTTAAAAGGATTATCCCACTAATGATTGACGAATGAAGGTCTAACTTACACAATATCATTCACTTCGATAGAAAAATGTCCACTCTTAAGTTCAATCTTTCCTGCAGCATTAGAAATTCAGGGATAACGGACCCACCCCTCTACCTTTCTCTACGTGTGCTCCTCATCAATGAGTTACCCCCAGATATGTAAGCTTCACAAACATAGCATGTCCTAAGCCCGGATAAACAAGAAGTTGCATAGGTTGGCGGACTACTAAAAGATAATCAAACTATGATGGAATACTCTAATTTTATAGCCTAGCCACAATTACTTTAGAATTGGAGCTAGAAGATGGAGTCATAATCAAACTGAATGGTTCTGCAAACTGGGAAACTGACCAATTCAACTAACCAAGTTGATTTGCACTATGGAACAAATCCTCTAGAGTATTCATCCAACAATCCCAACTTTGAACTACATTAAACCATCCATAACCAATTAAAGAAATGCTTAAAACATTTTCATGTGAAATCCGGACTAACCATTTCAAGTTCTTGAGCCATCAAAATACAAGGGCCACACCAGGTGGCATAGAAATCAATAATCAGTGGCACCTTCCTTTCTCCCTTTACCAGTTCTTGAATCTCTTTGGCAGACAACTTTTTCTGCAATCCCATGTAATTAAGAAAAAAAGCAATTGGAATTAGCTACCTCTTATAGCACACACATTAGAAACAAAACTAAAACAACAACAACATTACCCCAATGCCTTGGTAAGGGGGGCTCGGATGTACGCAGCCTGACCCCTATGTTTAAAAATATAGCGCGACTATTTCCGAATGACCCATGATGAGCATTGAAAGTTGCATTGACTAACTGCTACTTCACAATTGAAAGAAGCGCAGACAGTTTAAAGAGCCATTTTGCTTTATTCCATCATACCCCAAAGTCAAAAAATAGTGAATCTTTGGCTCCATCCGAGATTGATGGAACATTAGAAACAAAACTACACTTAAAAAATTGATAGAAGGATTCCTTCCTATAAACGAGTTGCCCAAGTCTAGTTCCTTTTTTGCTCTTGTTTAACCACTTTTCCAGTTTCAGCAATAGACAAAGCTTATCCACAACATACATTTCCTAATTCATATAAATTTGGATAAACAAACCCCATAGCCGAAATTCGGTCAAGAAGATTATTGTTGGACCAGTGACAAGTTTGTTGTAGCGGGATTGAATCTTCTTAAAAAGAGAGAGAGATATGTGCGTCTCAGTCTGAATATATTTTATTTTCATCATTTTGTTTTTCAATTGTAATTGTGATTTCACCAACACATACTTCCAATTTCCAAAATTGATATGAACTTTCTAAAGGTTCCCAACAGAAATTGCTGAAATTTGGAAATATCAAACTAAAATAGAGAAAGTTAATGAAATTGAACAACCAATAAATGTTACCCAGGTAGTGTTTAAGCATGAAAAAGCTATATATGTGTGTGTGTGTAGAAAAAACATAAGCATACCACAAGATAATCCTCTCTGACATATCTGCCTGCAGCTGGGGGTTTGCAAATGGATTTTCTGGAGAGTGTTTGGGTAAAAGATAGTGCGGGAGTGTATGAAAAGAGTGAACAATTGAGGCGATGGGGTTTGGAGAAGTGAGAAGACGAACAAGTATGGAGTGCCGGAGGGTGAAAGGTGAGATTGGCAGCTTGCATTTGCGGTAGCTTTATCTGCTCTGCCGGAGTGACAGAGACTCTATTTGGGGTTTAAGGAGGAAAGAGATATCCAAAGTTCCTCTATAGGGGTTAAGGTGACAAAAGATAAGGTTCAATACGAAAAGGGAAATAAATACAAGAGGGAAAAAAATTACTCTAATTTTAATTTTTTAATATTAAAAAATGTATCAATTTTAATAGTGAATTTAAAGTTTAAAAAAGTACGATTCATAATATAATTAAAAGCTTTTTTTTTTTTAATGTAAATGAATATAAAGTTTTAGGAGAGTTTGAATTAGTTACATTATACATGACGTGCAACTAGCACATGTGTGTAGAAAATAAATAACAAAAGTTGTTAAGATCATCATTTGATCATGTTGAATAGGTTCATTTGTTTGAATTCAATGAAGGTCTAAATCTACCTCTGCCGTCATAATTGATCACCATCACCATTATCAATTATCATTATTATCGTCTACCACCAATCACCTCTATTATCACAATCACCATTGTTTCTAATTACATTTATCAGCTACTACCACACTTACCTCTTTCGTCATTATAGTGAGTCTGTATAGTCATTACTATCAATTACTAACTTAACTACACTAAATTTCTACTACTAACAAACTCTTTCATTAAAATTGGTACTGCTGCCAACTGTCACTATACATTTTTTCATTATGATCATTGTCGTTGCCGCCTTCATCACTACTACTAGTGTGGTTAAAATTCTATTATCAGTCACCTCCATCATTATAATTAACATTGCTGCCAATTACCACAAACACATTATCAACTACTACACATTCTTCAATCATCATCATTCACACCGCCAGCTCCGTAGCATCAACCAACTTCACCATTAAAACTACCAACAGAATTACTAATTGTCATCATTGTATAGTCGCCACAACACTAACCATCTTCACCATCACAACTATCACCATCATTATTACTAGCCATTAAAAACAACTATGATTATCACCATCACTATAACTATCTCCGCCATCACTAACAAGAATGTGCATTTCATTTTGTTTTATCAAATAATGATTTAACTAACTTCAGCATTTAACTAATTTTATTTGGTTTATACATTTATTATAATCAACGATTTTAATCATCCAATGTTCATATTTAGAGACAACATCTTAATAATCATGATGTGCATTCAAATTCATAGGGAGGCCTAAATTAAAACACCTTATTCAACGGTTCCTAGGAATGAAAGTTGTCTATAAACATACAATATCTCAATATTATTAATTAAGAAAATAAATCAAACTATTATAATCCCACTTCGATAATTCAAATATATCAAATTATGCACACCCTTATAAATAGCTGATTTTTAGAATATAAGATTGAGACATATATAGAAAGTTGATGGTGGAGTAATTTTACTCCTCTTATATGGTAAAGTCCTTTTAAGATACAAATCAGCAAGAAATAATTAAAAACAGAAGTGGCAATTATTAATAATCTAAATAAAATGTCCTCCACATATAATTACATAGGTAATGGCTAGGTCAATAAGGATATCACCAAATTAAAGATGATAACAAGGTTATTTCAATTTCCACAGCTAGCTAGAGTGTTATTATTTGCTAGCTCACGATGAACTTCTTCCAATTCTCAATGAAGAGTCAACTGATCCTTTTGTGATACTAGCAAAGAGCTTAGCAATCTCAAGCTGAGTATTGGCAATGATCTCAGTTCTCTTAAGATCCATTTCTCCTCTTTTGGCTTCAGCTTCTGCTCTCATTCTCTCTATGTCTCTCATCGTCTCCATTCGCGCTTGCTCTGATCTTACAACTACCTCAGCTAGCAAACGGATGCTCTCTCCGATCTCCCAACCTTCCATTCCCCTCTTCCGTTTATTCTTTGATCTCAATTTCGACTTGCTCTTGTTGTCGCTGTAGAGTGCTGGTGTGCTGCTGCTATTTGTAGCCGTTGAATTTTTGTGATCTGCTGCTGCAGCATTGTCCGATAATTTGGTCTCCATTATGTCTTCCTGGAGACACAATTAGCTAGGCAATTTTAATTTCATGTACAAGATAGGGTACAAACTACAATTTATAAAGCTTTTTTTTTCTTTTCATTTTAAATTTACCTAATTTAGATATCTACAAGTCTCTGCATATGTCTTCAATTTTGTTTTAGTTTTTAAGACTCAAATAATATAAATTTTAACTAATATTTTAAGAAATAAATTACGATTTATAGTACTTTTTATATAATTTTTTAATATTTATATTTTTATTTTAAAATATCAAACTAATGTAAACTAATTTAACTTAAAAACTAGTTACATTACTTTCGAAAAGAGTAACACGATAACTAAAAGAAACAGAGGGGGCAATAATTAATGAACATTTCCTCTCTTTTTAAATGCAGTTCATGCATTTTTTATGATCCCTTTGTTACATTTTATGTGATATTTTTTCTTTTTTATTCGTCCCAAAAAGAATGTTAATCTAATTGAAAATAATTTAACTTTAAAATTTTATTTTTACTTTTGCTAAAATGATTCTCAATCATACAAATATATAAAAATAATTTTAGACCCCCAGTTCAAAAGTCTTTTTTTTAAAAATACCCTACCAAGTTAAAAATTGAAACGGGAGAGTAGTTTCAACCTTTTCCCTTAGTCAAAAATTATTTATCGGTTAGGAATTTTATTTCATTATTTGGTTCCCCTAAAATTCTAGTCTTACATCCCGAAAGAAAAATGGATTATAATACAGATTTGAAGAATTATAACATATTATTATAGTGTACAAATGCTTGAACCACTTATTTAACATGGTATTATAGTGTACAAACGCTTAATCTTTATTTTTAATACAACAACCAACCGAACGTATTTTGATAATAAAAAATATTAAATCAACTCTCTCTCTCTCTTTTTTTTTAATCGGATGTCCCCGAAGGGACAAATCCAACTTTCTCTTGAATTCATATACAAAGGCGTAAAAGAAAATCAGAACAAACAGGGACGATTATCATAATTATTTGAACTTGAGTATTAATTTTCTTTAATTGAAAATAGTGAAGAACCAAAGTTAAAATTACTTTAAAAATTGAAATAATCAATTGAGCAAATATATACCCGACTAACCTTTATTCCTCTGTCAAGACCATTAGAACCGTGCGAATTCTGATCACCATTCCCAATAGGCAAAGCCGTCGGCGGTGGCAGCGGCGGGAGCGAAGGAGGAGGAAGAGCAGACGGAGGTGGAGGTAGTACTGTTGGCGGCTGCCGTGGTTCCACGGCGTCAATCACACAATTAGTATTAGGCGGCGGCGGAGGCGGCGGAGGAATTAGCGAAGAGGAAGCCGCGGACGTATTATTTCCACGTAACAAAAGGTCAAGGCGAGGATAGAGCGGCCATGAAGAAGCATCGGCGGCGGTTGCGGATTCCGATCGGTACCTTTTCTTCATAGATTCAATTTTGTTCTTACACTGCGTCTGAGTTTTTGGGGATTTCGTTGAATTTGCACGCGCCGACACGTGCTTGGCCACATCCTCCCAGTCTTGTCCCTTGAGCTTAGCTCTGTTCCGGAGTATCCATTTAGCTTCATAAGCTTCGAGAAGACACGAAACTGCTCCTTCACTCCATTCATCCCTCTTCAGTCTATCACTGCTTCCAGTGGCAACATGGTAATTTTGCAGCGGCTTAATCTTCGGTGAGAAATCATCTTTGTTTGAAATTTCTTGATTTTGATTTTGCTGATAATTTACAGCTTCTTTATCCATTAGTATTATCTATCTAATAATCCTCTTTCATTTCCAGTGATTTTACTCAGCCGCTAGCAATATTTGAGACCCATAAGAAACACAGAGAGGGGAAGGGGAGAGGGATTAAGTGGTAGAAAGGAGGGGGAAATGATGAAGGTCAAGCCACTAGAGTTAAAGGGAGAAAAAGGTGAAACAGTAGCTAATTAATTAGACTTGGTTTTGGCATCAAAGAAATATGTGGCAGTGCGGATGAAATTCGAGCTTTGAGTATAAAAAATTTCTTTTAGAAAATACTCTTTTCCAAATCAAGCTTTAAGTGGCAACAATTTAGATATCGAATACTAAATAAAAAATAAAAAAATTAGAGCTTATTTTAGAGGGTAAAAACTTAATCACAATCAATGTACACGTCCCACTAATATAATTTTTCATGATTAGATAATTGAATAAAATAAAACATATATTAATCAATCAAATTTAAGTTAAAAATACTTTAAACTAATTCTAACACATGACATGCATTGTATAAGTTTTAGGCACTCTAGAGACCGTTGTGATTTAGCTAACTGAAAGTTGTTGTTTATTATAATCACATCAAGTTGAAAAATAGGATATATTAGATGTAAAAATTGATTAGTATACGAATAAATAGTTGCATGTTTGATAGTAACTATTGAAATAGATAACAATCAATTCATTGTTTGGTTAAAAAATGTTGATAAACATTCTTATATAAAAAATAAATATAAATTTAAAAATACTTTCACATTGGAAAGAAAACGAGTAATGAAAAGAAAATAAAGAGGTAATGAAAAAGTTTTATTTTAGGAAAGAGTATTATGAAAGTCATATATTAGGATTGTATATGTATTCATCAAACTCAAAATTTTTTTATCAAATAGTGTATTTGTATTAGTAAATTCATTAAATATGTATAAATATTAAATTTAGAATTTAATTATTATTGTACTATTTAAAGAGTATCATTATAAAATTTGAAATCCATAAAATTAAAATTTTAATTTTGTCTTTATAAAACGATGAGCTACCTCCTCCAATTCCAAGGTTGTTACTTTGAGAGAATGAGGTTAAAGAAAAAATAAAGTATCGCCAAAGATATTAAAAATAAAATTGTAAAAGACTACTCAAACCAAAAGCTTTTACGTGCCACAAAAAAGTTCAGGATGATCCACTTATATCATAGCTTTTGAGCAATTTTAATGTTGAGCAAACTCATGGCTAAATGAAACAACAACAACATATCCCAGTGCCTCAAAAGACTCCCGCTCCTTGCGGGGTAAGGAGGGGTCGGATGTACGCAGCCTAACTCTTATGTTTAAAAACATAAAGCGGTTGTTTCCAGGTGACCCATGAGGAGCGTCGAAAGTTGCATTGACTAACTGCTAATGAAAAAAGCGCAGATAGTTTAAAGAGCTATTTTGCTTTATTCCATCATGCTCCAAGGCCAAAAAATAGTCAATCTTTGGCTCCATTCGAGATTGATGAAAGAAAATGAAAATGGTGTATAAATTAATTTTGGTCAGAAAAATCATTTAGAATGTAGGAGTACAAGCACAATTCTCTGAATACATCCAAATTCTGCCACAGGCAAAACCTAATTTTTAGGTGAAAAAGAAAACAACAAGTCACATATATTATTATTCATCGAATTTCGAATCGTACCTATTTTAAAAAAAGTTTAGAGTGGTCTATTAAGAGGAGAGGAATATGAACAACTCTTAGTAGTTTCAAAAGGTTGTCAACTTTAGGATTCTTGTGCATTAAGGAGAATCATGGAATTTCATAGTGACATAACAAAATCTTGTTTAAAGATCTTGAACGACTTTCATAACGCAATACTCGAATTAATTTTCGTTCGACACCTGTGACTATGTTTAAAGATTTTTAATGGACGCCGCATATCTTAATCCTCCTATTTAATAACTGAAAAATACTTAATTATTCCCTAAGAATCTCACTAATCACTATAACTAGCGGAAATAAAAAGATATAATAGGACAAATATGTGGATACATTACCAATATTATTTGTACTCGTATAAATATTAAAAAGAGAGATGGAAATACTTATCATATATAAATTAATCCAAGTTCAATTATCAACTTTTAATCATCATATAGAACTATATTAGTTGAAGGGAAAGATATTTACTTTCTTTGGTCGAAAGTAGTCTAATCAGTCTCCCACTTTTTGCTAAACATCTTTCGATTACTAGCATATTATTGATGAGGAGATAGTAGCATTAAGAGATGGAAAATGGAGGGAAAAGGGAAAAAAGAGAGAGTGACCAACCAAAGGATAGGGAGAGAGGGCAAATATTGTTAACTTTGTCAAATGAGTTAATGATGGTAATCCAACTTTTTGTTAGTGTTATCTTTTTAGTGAATATGTATAGAGTTAGTTTTGTGACTTTTTGTTTTGTGAAATGTGGTATTGGGCATATATCTTTTGGCTGTTAGCGTTGATATGAAGCCAACCATGACATCCACCTATAAATTGGTGGTCAGTCACGTGGGATTGTCACCCACTTCATTTTATCAAATACCATCCCGTGCTATATTCATAAAAAAAATTTCACTTTTTACTAGCATTAAAAAATTTTAACATAAAAATAAAAATTATACAACAACAATAACATACCCAGTGAAATCCCACAAGTGGGGTCTGGGGAGGGTAGATTGTACGCAGACCTTACCACTACCTCAGTGAGAGCGAGAGAATATTTTTTACTTTAATAAGAAGTATTTAGTTCGAACCTTTGGAGATAAAGAATTTTCTTATAGAGTGTTTCTCTTTTGACAGATTTTATGTGATGTACATTTTTTTAAGAATAAGGTGAGAATGATTTTTGTGGCAGATAAAATGGAAAATATAAAATTGAAATTATACGAACATGTAAAGAGGAGATTGACAAGTACCTCAATGAGAGTTGTGAGGATTTGAGGAGAGATGAAGATAGATTTAAGAAGTATTGAAGAGAAATAATTAGACAAAACATAACACACGTGGTGATTATCGAGGACATTACTATAGAAGGATGTGGAGGTCGAAGAAGTATTGGGAAGAGATGATACGATATGGTATGACTCAACTCCAGATTATCGAGGACATGACCTTAGATAAGAGGGTGTAGAGGACATGTAGTAGGATAGTGTTATCGTGCTTACTAATTGGTATTTCTCATTGTGCTAACTAAATTACTGTAGTTCTTGTTTTGATATCCATCATTATCTATTATTATTTCCATTAATCTATTTGTTTGGTATTGGGTTTTGATTACTATACTTTTTTGCTTTCTCCCGATAGGCTTTACACTTTTTTTTTTTGTGATTAACTATATTTTCTTCTTTGTCCCTGGAATTGTTATAACTGATCTGAGGATTTTTCGGAAACAACCAAACAACCTCTCTAGCTTTACAAGGTATTGTTTGCATTCTATTCCGCTCAAACCTCACGTGAGAGATTTCACTAGATATGTGATTGTTGTACACCAAAATAATAACCTGTGGTTGTTTTTCTTTTTAAAATTTTGGAAAATGAGATATCTCACTTTATAGTATTGGAGTATCAATGAGCACTTGACAAAGCATATTACCATCCACTTAAGAGATGCAAAGATTCACTATTAACTATGGGGAAGCATGTGTAACTATTTCAATGATGCAAAGATTTACTGTTAACTATGGGGAAGCATGTGTAACTATTTTAGGTACGTACCGTTTAGATTTAAAATTAACTGTTGGAAAGTTTAGTTACTCTATAGCAAAGATATAATACATAAAACCAGACAAAAAACACAGTAAACTGAACTGCTACACTAATATTAAAAAGAAAGTTGATATCCAATGCACTAATCTGTGTTGGTCCTCTGCGTTTCCATAAAAAGTCTTGCGGAACTCTAAAATATACACTACTTTTTTTTTTTTATCATTGAACCATTTTTCATGTGTCCTGTAATTCCTTCTAGTGGTAATGTATTTGTAAAGAGGTAAGTAGGAAATTTTAGCCGTTTGGACAAACCTTTAGAAAAAATATTCTGAAAATCTCTAGGATAATACAAAATGATTATCATCTAATGAGCTCCTACAGAATTCAGGTTTCATATCACTTTGCTTTTTTTACTTTTAAAAGTTCTTTTATGATGGATTTTCTCTTCTTTTGCCCACTAGACAATGCGCTATCGTCATTCCAATTTATTAGCTGCTCCTTTTTTAACGTTTAGGCCTTTTCCGCTATTCTCCACATATATTGTCGACTTTTCACGTACACGTGAGGACTGACTATCAACCCAAAGATATTATGTGGGCTGGTGAGATCTTTTCTCTATTTGAGAGTTTGTTTATTATAGTGCTTGTCCGATTAGGTCTCTCTCTTTCTACACTAGTTTAAGTAAAATGTGAAAATATTACTACCGTACATGTCTGTCACTGAATGGATTCTGAATCAAGTCAACATATAAGTGGAACAGCCACCTATAGTGTAACAAGTCTGGACAAAAGAGTTGGCGAGATGGGGTGGAGCTCCAAGTCTTCCCTTACCCAATAACATCTTATTCATCTAGCCGAGTAGTTGATCACCCACAAGTCATGGTTCTGTTTAAGAGCACTAACCATGGAAATGAAAAATGGAAGAAAACACACAACTAGAAGATATGTAATAGAGCCAAGAACTAACAGAGGACAGTCAGGTAAGGGTTACTAGATGGTATCTAAACCCATGGCTTATGCTACAGTTTGTCCTTAATAATTAATCAACATAACTGAAATCTTTATTGTATCATTGGCAACCATCTAACACACTATTGACAAAAACCAGAGGAGGAGAAGCTAATTGGAAGAGTTTCTCAACTCAACAAGTCTAGCGTCAACAACTAGTATAGGAACCTCATTCCAATAGGACTTTTTCTGCACCTGATCAGAAAACAGGAGCAAACAGAGGCAAGTCTTGATGCTTCTGCTGAACTCCCTTTTTAGCATGAGGATTGAGTGATAATAACTTGTAAAATTAGTCTAATTTAACTCTAAATCCAAGGAAAGGAAAGAGGTATAGACTCAATACTCACTGACCTCTTTGCTTCCTTCCCCCTACCCAAACCCAATATTCTCTAGTGTCACTGCACACCCACGGCAATGGGTAGGGGAAGAGGAAGAAAAGGGAGGCTCAAATAACATGCAAAAGCAGACACGGTCCAACATTAGATGCACCAAAGAGCAATTTCTTCAAGGTTTGGAGGTACCAATGCATTTCAAATTACCTCCATAGCTGAAACTCTTAACAGAAAATTGTGATAATCTGCAAAATATGTGGATTGTATAGAAAACTAGTCCCAAATATAACAGTACAGAGTCTACATACAACTTACCTCTTCGTACACTTGTCCCGTCAAATCAAGTATTGTGTCTATGTAGAACTGTCTCTTGTGATGAATGTTAAGACTATAGAATCAACTGGAAAGCCAGACCAGTGTGAACTCAAATGGAAGGGAAAGGTATAGGGATGTTCATTCAACAATAAAAACACAATCTCTCTCATAGAACAAACAAGAAAAAGATTGCAAATGAGAAACAACAAATATTCGAAGAGTATCTTCTTTCTCATTTGCCCCCTCGAGAAAACAGCTGAGACAAATTCCTTAAAAACAAACTACATGCACCAAAAAGCAATTCGGAGTTGCCTAGCTCATAAATTGGCAATTGGTTAATATATAGTCAATGCATTTTGAGCAACTAAATCTCATTTTTCCTAGAAACGGACAAGGCTAGCATACAGTGTTGGAACCTTGGCTGAGACCAGTGCAAATATTAGGTACCTCATTTATCTGCAAGGTGAGGACAGTTAGTATCTTACAAATTCAAGAAATTATGAGAATAGTAACATGAATGTATGACAAAGATGAACTCTATAAGCTCCGAATTGCCAGAGAAGCAACTTCAAGATTGACGGTGCTTAATGGTATTACCTCAAGGTAAAGTTGCTACTCACAAGCTAAAGACTACCTAAAGGTATTCAAACTATACTGACGCTCGGAACTTAAGCAAAACAACCAGCTGTATAGCTAGTCAGGTATTTACCGATAAAGATCTTGAAGTCCATCTACTATACCATTTTCATACCTTTTGACATTCCTGGAGTATCTCACGCTTTCTCCGGATAAAGCAACTAACCATAAAAGAGATGTCTTTTGGAGAAGCTGAGTGGTCCGGTCATTAATTCTTTATTAAGTTTCACCAATTTTTGTCGGTTTCTGATACTTCTAAGTTGCTGTCTACACTGTTTTCCACTTGTAAAACTTATCCACCACTTCAGAGTGGGGTTGAGTTGTTAAACATGCAGAAATCAACCCAATCTAACCACAATATATGCAAACAAGATGAATCAGCTCAGGTGTCCTTGAATTAATCAAAATTGGCATGTGATCAATCAATTATAAAGCAGTGAGTTACAAATCAATCTACTCTAACTGTAACATATGCAAACACAAATCCACTCAGATGATTTTTCCTGAATTGATCTAGTTGGTATGAGACTTTATACAAGTACAGCCTGGCTACAAGAAAAGAAGGCAGAACCAATCTAATCAACCACAAAACTTGACAGACCAACTTATATACTTATACTTTAATTAGTCAAGTTGGTATGTGATTAATCATCTGTAAGGTAGTAGCATCGATCACCAGAATACTCTTCCTCAGGGGCAACCTTTGATTCACCAGGTTAGATTCTCAGAATTGAATGTCATGTACTATGATAATTATTTCATGGTGGCTTTCTTGAGTATGCATCATCTTTTTATTAGGCAGGCTTTCTTGGGCATGCAGCATTCAGGAGTCATTATCGAGTAACACCGTCTCCTCTCCTTTTTGCCTTCTATTCCCTCTTCACCCCTTCTAAACCTTATAAATCTTTGTTGTATCATACACCACATGTGAAAAGGAATCTAGAAATGGCCCCCACAAAGTCAGCCTTTTATGCTTTAAATTCAGTTTTGTGACTGAAACATATGTTTGTAATATGTATGAGATGGGAACAATATAGTGAAAGCACTACACGAGCCTTTGGAAGAGAGAAAAATATGATAACCTCATGTTCTTCTCAGCAGCAAGACCTGCAATTGGCTTAAAAAGGCAAATCACTTTTAATAGGATTAGTATTCTTCTATGATTCTTTATCTTTCTCCAACTCATTCATATCCTTCCAAAATTTTAAGACATTTTTATATAATTTCCTCAGTTGTATCTATAGCCCTAACTACCTCTTTAGCTGATAACATATTGAGCAGGAGCTTCGCAAATGGAGATTGTAACATGTGCTACAGCTACGTCGTGGACTCCACGATCCCCACAATAGAAGGCTGATGCTCTGCAGCATCACCCTCCAGGCTTAGCCAACAACCAGATATAATTTAAGCTTTAACAGAGAGAGAAAATGAGAAGAAGAAAGTAAGTCTATCTCTCTCGTGTATTTAAAATTAAAGGAAAAGCTTAATTGATATGCTAGGCTAAGTGAACATTGGTGTAACATTCATGAGGAGAAAGGAGGAAATGAAGAAGGGGACTTCCGGAAATAGTTCATTGTTTTGAGGTAACACTGAGTCAACGAAACAACCAAATCAAACTCAATTGTCAAACTCTATTATGTCTATTTTAAAGCAGAAAATAACAAATTAAAGTCAGCTTCATAAAACCGGATTTGCGCCAAGTCCCACATTTACTCATATGATCATGTGGAGAATCACGTTTAATTGTCTGTCCATTCTTATTTGCTCTAACCTACTACTTTTCAAGTTGTTTCAAGTCCAAAAATATGTTCCCATACGTAAACATAATGTGTGAGTTGTCCCAAAACAATGTGGAATCACTGCCCTCCATTCCATCAGGTTAAGTTTTATTCATCTGAAAGCACCAAACAGGTTGAGGGAATAAATGAAACTCCACAAATTGAACAACTAACAATTTTGAAATAAGCATGACACATATTTCAAAAGCTAAAGGAAAACAGTAGTTGTTAGGTTTAGAAATGTAGATGTAGAACCTTTGAATCTAATTTATTTTGTGCTGTGCATAAGAAAATCATGAGTTAAACCTATTGAAGTTACCCATCGATGAACCAACAAACAACTCCTGTAAGTTCTGAAGGATAGTGAAATGACACACATAGGAATGGGCAAATGATCTTGTATGTATAATTATTCAGGTCACTTGTCAAAGAATAGTGAAATGCATACTTAATTGACTGAACTAATCTTTGTTTCTCCGGGTTTTCACCAATGGCAATAACCTCATCATCAAACAGGTAATGCAATGGCCCTTTTATCAGTGCAATACATTAGAAGTATCCAAATCACAAATCAAATGCCTATCCAATTTGTTTTAGTTAGTATTGAATCCAAACTATTTCTTACAACCACACTAATGTATTTCCACACTCCATTCACTGTCATAGTACCACATAGAGTACAAACACAAAATCTAAAAGAAAGGAATCTATACAAGCATAACCAAAGAGGTATATTTGACATACTCATGATGACTGGTTTGATAAGTAGTCCACATGCTCCTCTTGAAACGTACAAGAACTCGCGTCAAGTATCTTCAACAACGCCATTGCCTTGTTCCTCCCTTTATCCGTTCCATTTTCTGCCACTTCAATAATTCCATCCACTGCTCCTAAAACTATGCCGCGAATACTATTGAGTGTCTCTTCTCCGCCACATTGCACCAAATTCAGCAACGCTGAAACTGCGTTCTCTTTAGTTCGTCTGCTTGATCCAGTAGAACTATCCAACATATCCACCAATACCCCAACCCCTGAAATCTTCCTAAACGCTTCCCAGCTCTCCTCACAACCAGCAATTTGAGCAATCACCGCAGTAACATCCTCCAATATCCCGGCTCTACCATCATTACACAGCAACGAAAACAACGGAGGTACAGCCCCAAGCTCGATTATGTGAACACGATTCAACGGGTAGAGCGCAATACCAAAAAGGGCTTTCAGGGCATCTTTTACCGTTCTAGAATCTGAATTAGGGTTCTTAATTATGTCTATAAGACCAAAAAGTATATCACGCTTGTGCCCAATGATGGACCGATAAGACTCGACGGTCAATAAGCTAAATATGGTGGCAGCGGCGCACTGAGCGACGAAAGGGGAAGAGGGATTCCGGAGAGCGTGAGAAAGAGCATCAAGGAGCCCCCGCGTGGACATCAGCAAGTCTTTGTTAGAAATCGAAAGGTTATGCAACGTCGCAGTTGCGTTCTCCTGAGACAATTTGTTCGACGAGTATAGCGACTCCGACAAATACGGCACCGCACCGGCGTCGGCGATCAACGGTCTGCTATCGGAATCGTTCTTCGAAATCAATCTCAGCTCACAAATTGCTTCTGTTCGTGTCTGCTCCGATACCGAACTCAGCTTCGTAACGAGGTTCTTCACCGCTCTTCGTTTGACCTCCATTTCCAATATTTTTCCAGCATTAGCATTCGTTGAACTAATCACAAATTCATTTTATATAGTGGATATACATACACATCAATAATTTAAAAACGCCATTGTTGACTTTGTGTTTAGAGAGTTTGGTGTTGTGTACATACGTCTTTTCCATTCTAGAAAAATTAATTTAAAACAAAGTAGTACTAAAACATTGAAAACTACTTTAAAACCTTAAATTGTGACACTCGGTGGAATAGGTATACCTTGAATTCGTGTAAATTGTTCGATTTCAAAGATTTATTAGAGGTAGGTGTCGTCTGAATGGGAAAACATCGGAGAATAAATAAACAATGAAATTTGAAGAAAGTTTATTTTGGAGTTGAAAACTTCCATGTTTATATTTAGAATACTTTTTCTTTATCTTTTATAAAATTGAGAAAAGAAACTACAGTGAAAATGGGTGGATTATAGAATTAGGGTAGGTACGAATCGAAGACCCATCGGCCTCTTAATCAATTATACTTTATTCATGTCGATCGATAGAGTGTACAGAATAATGCTTGTATTGATAATATATGTATTAGTTATATTTGTATTAATTATACATAAAATATTTTTTTATACATTGTTTGGTTTGGTATCTTAAAAATAGCATATGCATTACATAAAAAAATTTATTCATAAAAATATCCTCCACATTTATGGGGGAAAAGATGAAAAAAAAGAGCTAAGGGATAATTGAATCTTTAACTATGCTAATGCATGTATTAAATCCTCTTGCACTATTAATAGCTAAAAATCTTTAACTATGCTAATACATTTTACGACGTCTTAAAAGAATCAACAAACAAAAAAGTTTTTCTTCTCCTCTGACTTCTTTGCATCGTTTGTCTTTCGAAGACAAAATGTAAATGTGATTTTGCATAGAGTGTCGGAGTTTTATTCTTCTTCTTATTATTATTATTATTCGTTTATTTTGGGAGAAATAACTCAATTCTTTAAGAACACGGAAATAACTCGTGGACTTTGAAAATTTATTTTTATTTTATTTAAATTCTAATCGAGTTTTTTTTTTCTTTTAATATTTCTACTTTTTGTATCTAATTTGTTAAAATTACTAAAGTGAACATAGTTAAATAACAATTGTGTCTATATAACCTTTTTATCTTCATGAGGTATTGGAGCGGAGCTATTACCTTTTATAGATAAGTCAATGGTTTTCTTTTATACATTTAGATATTAATGTTGACATGTTTTGATATAAGGTTAAAGAGTACAATAGTTGAGTAGTTGCGAAAGTCTCAATCATTGGCAGGTCAAGTGTTAAAGCTTGGAGATTTTTTACCTAAGCATTTTTGTTGTTATCGTTGTTGTGTGCTTGGTTGAGTATTACTATATTTTTGATACCTCTAAGTAACAAATCTGGGCTTCTGCCATGTCACTCTTTCTTCTTTTTTCTTTCATTTTATATTGGAATCATTGAATTCATTAGATATCGATTTTTATAGGAAACCTTTTTGGAATATTTGATGAAATAGCAGTAAAGTTTGAATAAATTTTATCTTTTTTAGATCTCACAATTACTTAATATATTATTATTATAATATTGCTATGGTATATCTGTTTCTAAATTATCTACTGCATGTAATTTGAATCATTGATAAGCTTGAACTGAGCGTTTGCAGTTTTTCCTATTATTTGAAATCTTTTGCTGACATTCTCCAAGAATTGATAAGATTGGTGACATTGGAATGATTATTAGCCCATGCTATAAGTCCGCTTAGGTGCCTTTTAAATTTGTGGGGCATTGGGAAATATGGAGAGGAGGCAGAAGGAAGGTATGGTCACAAAACTAGAAAGAAAGAGTTACAAAAAAAAAAAAGGACGAATTTGATGATATCTAATTTTATTTTAAAATATCAAATTAATTTTTTCTATTTAATTTGTCTCAGAGAATATATTACCTAATTACAATTAAAATTTCAAACTTACCGTAAACAGTAAGTTATAATCATGAGTCCTAAACAATAAATAGGTAGCAGGATTGAAATGAAGGAGCAGTGTAAGTGGGAAACCAATAAAGAAGAAGCATGTGGAAAGAGGGAGTGTTCATATTCATTTAAAGTTTCAACCCGTGACTCATAAAATCCAAAGAAAACGAAAATGCACCGACCGACAATATAAAAGTGCCAAACCTCTAATAATTCATTCCCAAAGTAAAAAAATTAAAAAGAAAAACACATAAGGTCCCATCAAATGATGATATTGATTTAACTTAATTAAGAAAAATCCAAAACCCAATTAAGTAGCATTTTGTTTTCAGCTACAGGTTTCACGAGCAACGCCGACTCTAGAATTTGGTACGTCAAAGAGGATCCGATGATTCTGCTGTTGCCAGCTGGCGATTACGTTGAGTACAGAGTTCACAGGGTCTGCAGGGGAAGCAGCCATTGCTAGGCAAGTTGTGCTGCTTGAGCTGCTCTTTATCAGGAAGTTGTCTTGTGGCAGCGTTACGTTCATTCCGGCGAACATCAGCGTTATTGTCGGAATTGTTATCGGGACGGTGTAGCAGGTGTCGAATCCGCCAAGTGACGTCACCGTCGTGTTCCTCCCCATTCTCCTCCTGAACTCGTCTCTCACCGCTGTGTAAGCTGGTTCCACTAGCCTCGTGAACACCGTGCCTGTGCAAATTTTTTTTTTTAAAAAATTAGTATATTTGATTGATTTACTAGTACATTCGAGTAATAACTAAAATTTGATTACCGGAATCAATTATTGTGCCGGCACCGGTGTTAGGGTTGAAAGCGAGTGCACTGGGAGGGATAGTGACGATTCGTTTTCCGACTTTAACTCCGACCAAATTGACATAGTAAAAGGATGATCTCCTTGGGTTTCTTAGCAATTGGGTGGTTTTGATTCTCTGGGGCTGGCCATTTGGGCCCAACCTAAGTGTACCAGCAAAATTGGGAGATTTGTAACTGGGCAAACAATAGGAGAATGTGGACTTGTAGAGGCTATCGGATTGGCTTGTAAATGATAACAGGCCACGGCCCAAAGCTAATAGGCCCTGAGGTGGAGCAGATTTGCCAGTGGTTTTTTTTACACAACCAAAGAGAAAATCAGGTACGGGGTCCTTGGCCAGTGCAAATGCTTCTTTTGAAAGGGTTCCACCTATGCTTGAACCACCGTAGGTTAGGTTGAACGTGCAAGTGGCTGCGTCGCAGTTCCGGTTTGGTACCTGACAAAATGTTTTTGTTAGCCTTACATTAAATTTTCACAATTCGATTTTATCTAATTAAAAAAATTGTGTTGAAGGTCACGGGCCGGATAACTTACGGACAATGTCAGGAAGGAACAAACAAATTTTCAGGCCTCACACGCCGTATCAAACGCGTGATATACTTTGCCAATAATTACAAGTTTAGCACATCGATTAACTTTTTCTAATTTCTACCTACTTTTTCGGATTTTACTCTTAACTTATCCAAAAATTACAAATGCGTAGAAGAAATGTACCTACAATATTTAAAGTTACAACTACTCAATCTACTCTGTTATGCTATTCAATTTATGTCTCACTTTTTTAGTCTTCTTGCAAAAAAAATGTTGGTTTCAATTCTGTATATGTTGCATAAATGTTACTCTTATTGACACCTTTTTCTGTCTATTTTGTTGTGACAAGAATGACACATCTCAAAAGTTTATTAAATATTAACCTTTCTATTCTTTCCACACAAGCTCTTATAACTATTAATGTCATCACACTTTTAATATACCCAAAAGTCTCTGATTCTTTCTAAATGAGAATAAGAGTATAAAAAGGTATACTTTGTAACCTTCAGCTTTTCACGTTCAAAAGCACATATTTAGTACTCATATTTTTCTTATTTTTAGTTCAAGACTACAGAATTTTAAAAAGATATACTCATTCCTTAAATTTAGTGTAAAGTTAAATATTTGACAAATAAATTAAAATAGATAGAGTAGTAAAAAAAAAGTATTATGATAGTACTCTCTTTGTGTTACTTTCTTTTTAGTTGTTTCAAAAAGATTTGTCTGGCCTTTATATTTTTCTTAAATAAGCCAGATAAACAAACTAAAATGACGGAGCAGGTAGAAAATAATTACCAGGCCGCATGAGGCACGTTCACAACTGACATTGCTGAAAGTGGTGGACTTGTCATAGGCAAAAAGAGCAGATGAGCAGC
Source organism: Solanum clarkiae (assembly GCA_011800125.2). NCBI lineage: Eukaryota > Viridiplantae > Streptophyta > Magnoliopsida > Solanales > Solanaceae > Solanum > Solanum clarkiae. Next base: position 29,053,272 of record JAABOM020000001.1, on the reverse strand, counting down.
CAACACAGCCACCACAAGGGAACCAAGAAAGATCATTACTATTATCCAAAGCCACCATCAAAGTCTGAGGTGGTGTCCCAATTTTAGCCCTAACAATGTATGATGGGGTCTGTAGAATTTGTCTTCCAGAAGCTATAGGAACAAAAGATCTGCCAGCCACAAGGCTAGCCAAGAACTGTAGTCTGCTTGTGTCCTTATTTTGCATTTGCTGGACACTGTCCACCCATGATGTTTTTTGTTGTTGTTTGAGAGGAGAACAAGGGCTGTTTACATGTAAGACTTGTAGTGTTGATGAGTCTTGGTGAAAGTTGGCACATTTGGGGTTGGCTAGTCCCCCATGGGCTAGGCTAAAAACTAAGACAAGGGATAATGAGAGAATGTTGAAAGAAGAGCCCTCCATGGCTTTTTTTCGTTTTGGGTTTTGGTGTCGTTTAAGGGTGTTTACCTACTTCTATATATAGTGGAGGAGGAGTGCACTTCACTTTCATTTGATTTATTTTGATTTTGATCTTCTATGAGTTTTTTTATTTCCTTTCAATTTCATTGTCCTCTTGACCTAGAATATTGTGACTTTTTAAATTAAAGATATGTCAATTGTACAATAACAACATACTCGATGGAATTTTACAACTGAGGTCTGGGGAGGGTAGAATATACTCAGACCTTACCAAAATTGTTTTCGAGAAATCCTCGTTTCAAAAATTAAGCTCATAAGGAGAATATACTAGATAGAGATATATTTTTTAATCTTATGATTTTTATATGTCACACGGAAAATGAAATTAATAAATTACTTAAAAAGGAAAATAGATTTTTTTTTTTAAATGGACTAAGGGGTGTTTAGATTGACTTTTATACAAAATGATTTATTAGCGAAAAACCAAAAATCATATTTAGGGACACTCAACTTTTGATTTTTGACTTTTTTATATTTTTTTAACCTAGAAACATTTTTTATGGTTACCAAATATTTTTAAAACTGAAAAATAAGTCAAAATCCAAACACCCATTAAAAATGAATGTATGACAAACAAAATAAATGAAAGGAATAAAATTTACACTTTCAGTCCTTTATTGTTGAATCTTCACAAATTTAATTGATTTTGCTTGTGTACGATGTTAAACCAATAAATTGATCCTGTGTTATGTTAGATTTATTTTTATTACTATATTACTTACCTCATTATACTAGCCCTTTTTACTTGTACTGATTTGTACTGATTATTTTTTTTACAAAAAATTGTTAGACGCTTTGTTTGGTGATAAATTTGTAAAAAATTACTTTTAAACTAAATATAAAATCTATACCTTCTTATATATACAATATATATAAAGTGGGGATTAAAAATTTATTTTACTCAACTCATTGAACGTTCAATATACTTGATGAAATATATATTGCAAGGACCAAAATTAGAAGAGCTTACACAAGTGAAGGATCAAAAGTGTAATTACCATGTCTTTCTACTAAGTCATCATTTGACAATTAAAAACAAATATTATTCATTTTATTTGAAATTTATAAAATTAAAGTTGGAATCATGCTTAAGTATATTTTTTGTAAAAAATATTAAAAATTTATATGTACTTTTTCTAACTATTATTTATACTTTTAATTTCTAAAATCTAACTAAATCACCAACCTAACTAATTTCTCTATAATCAATTTATACTTTTAATTTCTATAATATCTCAAAATAGATATATAGTCGCATGATATCATTAAATTAGATCTTATATAGAAGATACTACATATTATTATAAATATTTTTTTTATTTTATTTGAAATTTTTGAAATTAAGTTGTATTTGGTAATAATTTTTGCAAATTCTATTTAGCTTTTTCATGATCAAATGCTGATTTTTAAATACTAAAAAAACAAAATGAACGACTCTCATTACCAAACAACTCCTCGCTTTACCATCAAAGGATGTGGGCAGCAAATGAGGTTGGTCCTCTTAACTAAAGGTTCTGAGTTCTAGCCTGAAAATGGAAAAAATCTTGATAGAGAATGTTTCCTTCCAAATAGGACCTTACGTGGCACTAATCCAAACATAATTAGACTTTGATGTGGACACTAGTGAAAAAATAAAAAACCCTAACATCCATTTTTCTTTCTTTATTAGAACATGGATGGGACTTGGGAGTAGGAGTGAAGCGAGTGTGTGGTGTCTGCTTTGATACAGACTGTATTCCATTTACTTATCATGCCCCTCTACTTTCTGTTTTCCACATAAAATAAATAGATACTATTTCTTATACAATTTTTATTGTACTCAATTGAAATTTGTCTTCTATTGAGGACCAATGGAATATAAAAACTATGGACATACATTAAGCAACAAGTTTAGTAAACAGTAGTTAATTTTTGATATAGTTCTATCTAATTTGTCGATTTCCTCCAAACATCTAATCAAGTTCTTGTTATGCCATGCATAAATTAACAACACCACTTGTTAGTCAAAATCAGAGGTGCTTTTGACCAGATCGAGTTTTTTGTCTTAAATATGTTGATATATATTAATTAGTGCTCTTTTCTAACGATTGGTTAGTGGACAATGATAGATGAGATAATTCCTAATCGAACATTTTATATATATATATATAAAGAAAGAAAAATAAGTCAAGGGATTTAATGAGGTTCGGGTATGTATAATTCTCTTTAAGTAAAAAAGCAGAGAAAAATTTTTCATGATGAAAGAAAAAGAAGAAGTTTACAATATTTTCAAATCGTTAAGATTACATTATAAATTCTCTTGTGTCCTATCGAATCCCCAATAATATCCCGTATATATAGATTTCAAATATAGTCTTAAACCTATGAGAAAAAAAGTTTTTCCACTCCTAGAAAAATAATATATTCTTTTCTCAAATCTTTTAGGACAAGAACTTCTAAAATATGTGAACGAAAAATTTAACACATGATTAATTAATAAATCTTCTCCTTTGCTTGAATTTTCTTCATCAATTGAAATAACTTCTCTCTACTTTACCCCTGCTTTTCAAAAGGCTTACTAAGTACTATTCACACCAATCAAGTCTAGATAATACCAGAAAATTCTTTATATCTACAAACACTTTAAGATACAATATCTCAAATAAAATAATGTCTGATTATCATATGTTTTGTCCGCTGAAAACTTTGAAGCCATATAGCTTCTTTCACTGTCTTAGCAATTTTCATATGCTCAACCTTTGTGGCAGAAAAGGCAACACCATATAGCAAAGTTGCCTTCCAACTGATGGTACTATAGAAAGAGTAAATGCATATTGTGGAAGAGATCTTTCCTTATTGAAGTCCCTTGCATAATTCGAATCCACAAAATCTATTGCTAACTCATTTAGCTTGTCTTTGAAAAAATTAGTCAAGCCTACATTTGCAGCATCCTTCAAGTATCTCAGGATCCAATTTACTAGTTGGCACTGTTCTTTGCTAGGACATACCATGTATCTACTCACAACATTAATAGCGTGTGAAATGTCTAGATAAGTGCAAATCATGATATACATAATGCAATCAACTATGCTCCAATATTGAACACTAAGTACTCGAAGATTGCACAAACTCTTTTCATGTCGCACTACACACTCGAAGATTGTACAATCTCTTTTTCAAGTCTACTTTTTCTAATTCTCTCAACTCTTCTAAAATAACCTCCTCAATTGTCTTCTATAACTCTTATACCACCAATGAAGATCTCATTCTAATCTTTCATAGACTAAATCAGATTTCCCATCGAATTTTCCTATTTCGTACTTTCTTTAAAATAATGAAGACGTCTTAAGCCTTGATTGTATCAAGAAAACCCTAACCTGACTTTGGTATCAATTGTTGCAAAAATATCATGGATTTAACTAGCACACAATCACAAATAAAGAAACTAGCGAAGAAAAATAACATAATTATTTAACGAGGTTCGGCTATGCCTAATCCTCCAAGCAAAAACATGGAGAGTTTTTCACTATAAAAGAAAAACTTTACAATATTTTCAAATCCCAAGGATTACATAATGGATTCTCTACATCCTATAGAATCCTCAATAATATCCTTCATATATAGATTCCAAATAGTCTCAAAACCTATAAGGAAAAAACAATTTCATTTCCAAAAGGACAATATATTCCTTTTCTAAATCTATTAAGATAAAAAATTTTCCAAAGCAATTATAATTATCAGCTTCCTAAAATATATGAGGAAAAATGCAAAAGATAACTAATACTTAAATTATTAACAATATATATATATGACTTTTTTCCGGAACAAAGCTTTAAATTATCCACAAAGATTCAACAAATAGCCCTTCTTAAACTCTTGTGCTTGTTGCCAAGTAAGCTCATTGATTTTATAATAATTCTATAACGTACCTAACAAAGGTGACGAATTATAACTATACATTAATTGTTAGAACATTTTCTTCATCTATACATCTCTCTTGTTGCAAGTACAAGTAATTAAATACGTAGAAAATAAGTTGCATATATAGTAAACTTCCAAGAACATTGACCCTAACATAATTAATCCCTCTAGCTTCCCTCTATATATTATATACTATATAGTATTATATTCAAATCCTTTTTTGGGGGTAAAAGAACATGGAATGACTTGTATAATGGAGATAATTCACTTCATGTCAAATATTTCAACGTTTAATTCCCGTTGAACTTTTGTAGACATTAAATTCAGAGTGACGTTGTAAGTAAGTAGACTTTTTTATACATATATTTCTAATATTTATAAGTTTGACTTTCTTTAAGGAGAACACTGACAGCTCAACGTATATTTTTTTTTCCTTGTCATTTTCTACTACACTAATAGTCAAATAAAGTTCATGAAAAAATAAATTGATCCGACTTGACTAATTTATCTAATAACATGCAAGTAAATTTGCTATATATATGTAATATGTCAAATTAAATAATTGTATAATGTCATAGATTAGATCTCATATACGAGATGTTGCGTACTATTATTAAAAAAGAAAAAAAATACTTTATTTGAATTTTTTTGAAATCGGAATTGAAAAAAAGTTATATTTGATATCGGTCGTCTTAATTTACTTTTCCTAAAAATATGAAGTATTATTTAAATAGCGTAATTTTATAAATATTAGAAAAAGTTAGTTAAAATTTGAACAAGGAAATTTTACAATGAAAGTGAAAAAAGTAAAAGTAATTTGTATTTTTTTTTTCAAATTTTAATTTATATTAAAATTTTCAAATAAAGTGAACAAAGTCGAGGAAAAAATAAAAAATTCTTATGGCCAAACAATCATAAAAATCACACTTTTATAATCCGATGTAACTTGATTGTGAGTCATATGAGCCCATAGAGTAGTTCATTGGGACATCCATAAAAGAAAAAAGCAAAGGCAAAAATGGAGAGACCCACACAAATAGCTCTCCTTAATTATTATTCCTTTTGTGCTAATTTATTGTTAGCACAATTTGGTTACCCACAACTTTATTTTTTGAAGACTTTTTCTTTTTTAAAAAAGAAAATTATAGTCTAAAATAAACCTACATTATTTGCGTGACTATAGATGAATGGAGAATTTTAAGTGCAATTGTTTCTAATTATAAAATATAATATTTTTTTAAGATAGACTAAAAAGAAAAGTGTATCACATAAATGAATTTTAAAATTCAGTTATTACAAATTATAAAATTATAATATTATTTTACGACAACATGTATCACATAAATTGAGTCAGAGAAAATATTAGTTTAGAGTTTAGACAGCAGTGGAACCAAATAGTATCAAAGGGACAAAACTAAAACCCTTCGCTCAATAATTTTGTACTATGCATATAGAGTAAAACTATTTTTTTAAATTATACACCAAGAAAAATTCAAATATAACGTAACGATAAAGGAGGTTAAAAACTATTGCCTAAGGTCATATATATGGTCAAATTACACTTATGACATTATTTTTATTTTTTTTTTGAGTTTCTGATGTAAATTTCTTATTCCGCCCGTGATTTTGGAGACAGGGGCGGAGCTAGCCCATTGTTGGGATTCATCTGAATCCCTTCGACGAAAAATTATATTGTTTATACATAGTTGAAATAATCTTTTTATGTATATATAATAGATGTTAAACTTCTTTTGATTAGTTCGTGTATTTACTTTTTAAAATTTTGAATTATTTTAATAAAAATTTTGGCTCCGCCACTATTTGGAATCATGCCATCTAAGTGCCCACTTGTCCACGCAAACATATTTTTGCGTGTAATCTTACTTTTGTAGTAATTAGGATCAACGTACCATTGAAGAATAATACTAGTAATGTAATTTAGTGGACATAGCACATGCACAAGGAAAAGATAGTCAGTCCTCAGAATGATTGAGATATTCCATCACTAATATAATAGACAAAATTAAAAGTATGGACACATAATTAGAACAATAAAGTAGGATTAATTATAGTGATTATTCAAATGAAGTAAGATCTCGATCTGATAGACTGATACCATACTCTATATAGGAAAAAAGAAAAGAATTAAAAGTCACTTAAACACTAGGGAAGAAGGTATCAACATTAAATGTTTACGTTGACTTAAATAATTAACTTTATAATTAAGAATCAATTTCGATTAGTTCTCCTTTATCTTCTAGTTTACTGATGACTGATTTAGCAATCAATAGAGAAGACAATATGCTAGTTTTCTGGATTTGGTGGAAGCTTCCTTAATGTGAATTCAAGAAGTAATTAAGGACTGATCCTTCTCTAAACATAATTTTTGGAAGAAACAAGAAAGAGTTGGGGAATCTTTGGGCCCCAACATTGGCGGAGTCAAGATTTTCGTTAATAACGTTTAAAATTTTAAGAAGTAGACACACAAACTAAATGAAGAGGTTCGACATCTATTATATTTACCATATATATAAATAGTATAATTTTTCGTCAAGAAACGAACCTTCTCATCCCAATGTGGTTACGTCACTAGCCCCCACCTAACCCCCAGACATTTTGGCGCCTAAGAGGCCAGCGTGCTTTGAAATATATGGACCAGTTATTATCATCTGCTTCCTAATCTAAAGCTTATATTTGTAGCATGCGGGACATTTATAGTACGAGTTACCTCTCTTATATAGTATACGAGCTATTACATAGGAACAAAGATTTATCTTGTGTGCATCTAAAAAATAGTGAACTGCAGTTCCCCTTATTATAAAAAAAAATTATATTCTTTCATAACAAATTATTAAATCTCCTACCTTCCTTGTTAATGAGTGGAAGCAAGCCTCGAATCATGAACTTCTCTAGCTCTATTATGGTAAATCATGAGAATCGTCACATTTTCAAAAACTTAAATATATTGAGAAAATTAAAATATTATTCCCTAAGTCTCATTTTATGTGACATCTTTGACTTAGCATCGTGTATAAGAAAAAAATATAAGACTTTTAAAACTTATGGTCTAAAATCATTCTGAGATATTTGTGTGATTGAGAATCATTTAATTAAGGGTAAAAGGGGATTATTAAGATTGAATTATTTCTAATTAGAGAAAGTAAAATGAGACAGACCAAAAAGGAAAAGGTGCCACGTAAAATAAAATGAGGCAAGAGAGTAGTATTTTTAGTTGATTACTACTATGTACTAACAACTAGTATGTTGTTATTGTATCATTTGGACGTACACTTGATTGAATTATTTTTATTATTTTTTTATTTTAAAAAAACTAAGGGAAAATTGCAAGAAAATATACATTTTTAGACCAAATTTTTACTTCTATGTGTCAATCTCTAAAAATATTTACATTTTTGTCAAATTTTATGTCACTTTTTTAGCCTTTATGTCACATCCTTAACTTTTATTTTTGTTTATAATTTTTTTTTTTGCATAGTTTGATAAATAATGGTTGACATTTTTTGGGTAAAAATATAGATTGACACATAAAAATAAAATTGAATCTAAAAATATATATTTTTACAATTTCACACCAACAACTGCTGGTCAACGAAAAAAGCAAAGGCTCATGTTATGCAACAATCTCTTCATTAGTACTCCACAATGAAAGGAGAAATCTCGTAGTGCTAAATATTATTTAGATATATAATACTCCACTCCGTTTGATGACATTTCTCGTAATCATAATGCATATAGCCATATTTCAACCTATTTGAATACAAATAAATTTTATAATCATGAAATCAACTCGATCGTTTAATTATAATTTCGTGATAACATAACCTTAGTTCCAAACACCAAAACAAAAGAAAGAAGACAGGGGTGTGTTGAGTGTCGGTGAGAAATGGGATGGAATATGCTTTTTACCCTCTTCTCCATGTTTTACACAAATTAAAACAAGAAAAGAAAAATAGACAATGCCTTGGTTGTAATTTAGTTCATCGAGATGTTTCAACTGCTCAATTTTGTCAGTTACTCCAACTTAGGAAAATGCACAATGGTTAACATGTGAGTGTACTACTTATTTTGCCGGACATGAGGACAATACCCCTTCATCACTACAAGCTCATATTTTATTTCTTTTGTATCGGCCAAGGTCATTTTCAAGTGTCTAAGATTGTTGTTTTATTTGGCAATGCATTAGGTGTAGTAATATATACCCACAACAAAGGGTAAATATATGTACATTTTTGTATTGAACTAGCAATATTTTGAGAAAGGTGGATTCAGAATTTGAATTTTAATTTGAAATATGATACACTTTCTTGTTTAAAAAAATGGGGGCAAATTATATATATATATACACAAAAAATTAGAAAGTTTACAAAAAAAATAGTCCAAATTCAACGAAACTATACAATATAATTTGTCAAAATTTATAGAAAGTAAATTACTTCTATACATAACCTATACACTATATACACATTATAATACACAAGTATACACTAACTATACATGCTTATACAACGAGGACTATTTTTTGTAATTACTTTAAGTCAAGTGTCTCTCGGTGTAATTTGCTAAAAAAAAAGATCTTTTCTTTTGGCTCTATTTTAAAAAAAAATGATTCATTTCCTTTTTTGCAAAAATGACATATTTGAGATCACCAGATCAATGAGCATTTTGATATATTTAATATTAATTTTGACTGAGAATCATAAAATTAAAAAATCTTCTTCATTTTTAAAAATTTTGTATCAAATCCAATCAAGTCATTTTCTTTTAAAATGGAGGAAGTACTATAATAACTCAAAGTTACTGAGTTATTCCAAACTCATACATAATCCTCTACGTCTCCTTTCAAAGAATATAGTATAGTGATCAATGAAATTGATTGCTCGAATTTAAATACTCACTGAGACAAATATAATTAATACTACTCCATCAGTTATTTCATTTACCGACAAACTATCAATTTCAAAGTACATACGAGACACGAACAGTTATTGGGGGAAAAAAAAGGAAAAGCAGTAAACCTTAGGTAAAAGAAGTAAAGTTGAAAAGTGAACAGAAGGTCAGATGGAGTAAGAAAACAGTAAAAAAAGAACTGGGGAAGTCCCAAGAATAATGCCCCATTTTACCAATCATGAATAAAGAAATATTGAAAGGAGAAATGAAAGACAATTTCCTTTATGATTTTTTTTTTCATCTAGTGTTCGGAGCCTGTGGAGTCTCAACTAAATTTGGATCACACACTGCAGGTTCTATTTAGGGGTTGGCACTTTCAACAAAAATTTTTTCTATTCTCAGAGCTCAAACCCAAAATCTCTAATTAAGGATGAAATACTTCTATCAGCACATCACAACCCATATTGATAATTTTCTTTATGAATTATGAATGAATATTGCACGCAATATGTTTATAGTGATTTGCAGCTTTTTGCACATTGTGCTCAATCTGTTCACTTTTATCTCCACTTGTTTAATGGTCAGCACCTTTTCTAATTTCTTTAAGTTCACGAGAAATGCCCTTACTCATCTACCGACACATTCACACCACCTTTCTGTCAAAGAAAGGAAAAAGGTCAAAAATATCTTCGATTATCTGAAACCGAGTACAATTTTCTTTAATTAGATTTCAGCTAAAAAGATATTTCTTTTTTTAGCAGAAATGAGAATAGGTTAAAAATATCTCGAACTATTAGAAATGAAATGAAATAAAAATATTCTTGGTTAATTTTTGGCTAAAAAGTATCCCTCCACAAAATTTTAAAGTTTTTATCTAAAATATTTCTCTTCCATTAAAAATTCAACCTCCCCATTTTGAAATCAAATTTTGTCAGATTTGGGTACAGATTCTTATCATATCAAAAGAATAGTTTTCGTTCCTAATTACAATTGAATTTTCAACTTATGTTGATTGTATTATATTGCTAGCATGAACACAATAATTTTTATACAAGTTTCATAGTTTTAAAAAATTTGCAAAATTGAATCCTATTAAACTCAAGAAACTGATTCGAAGAGGAAACAATAAGTAATTATAACGAGGATAAATCAATATTATCATTTAATGATCGACTTTTTGAAATGTTTGCTAGTGAAATAACAATCTCTTTAAATATAAAAAGACTAATTTATTTAAGCATACAGATAAAATAAACATGTCAATCATAACGTGCTAATTTCTATACAGTGGTGATGTATCTTTTTGAAAACATATAAGGACTTAGAAGTAGTACTACTGCTGGCTAGTAGTACTATGATATGCGCCTATAGCTCATAATTTCATATTTAAAAGGAGATTTATTTGCTGATTTGCTTTTATGAAATTCTCACTACCATTAAAAGAAGGGCTAATTGACTGGTAAGCAGCCAGATTTTATTTTATTTTTACTAAAATACATACTTTACTAAATTAGATTGATTTTTATTATGCTTCGATATTTAAGCTAGGGCTAACATTTACCATATTACTTAATTACTAAATATATGTACCTAGCTATTAAACCTATACCAGCTAGAGACATGATATGTGACGTGAAATCCACAGAAAAATTAATAGCTTGAATTAAAAAAAAGATTGACGCACCGTAGAAGTTAATCTTTATTATAGAAGGAGGAATTGAGATGATATAATTAGTCATTACTTCTTCTGTCTCAAATTAATTGAATTTTTGAAGCTTTTTTCAATGTTCAAAATAGTTGAATTGTTCAAAGTTCTAGAAGAATGTTTGAATTTTTTTCTATATTTGTCCTTTCATTTATTTATATTTTCTAAGAGATAAATTAGACTACATATTTATGATTTCACAAAGAGCAATAGTAGAAAGTATGGTTTAAATTTTCTCTTTGAATATTTTTTTAATATGTGTGCATTATTCCACAAATTAAATTAATATGAGATAGTGAAAATAATATTATCAATGTCCATTATATGAATTAAGATTCTATATTTATATATATATTCTAGTTTGATGAACTATATGATATATCAATGTCAAATTAATGAATGATCGTATTAAATACATTGATGGAGACATCCACTTAATGTGTTCACCTAAAACAAATGTTCTGACCTAACGTATTTTAAGGCCTCCACATTCTAAATGATTATTGAAAAGTAAATTCAAATACATCCAACTAAAATTTTTAGAAAACAAAGAAGGCTCGAGTTTTATTTGACTTTAAAGATTTTTTTAAAAAAATATCCGATATAATTAATTCAATGAATTCAGGAAGAAAAAGAAAAGGAAGACGAAGAATTGGTGGAGTCTGTTGGGATGAACTTGTAATTTCAAAAGTCCAAAGTTAATATTTTTTGCTTATAATTTTTTACTTATTTTATTATTTTGACTTAAAACAAGTCCTTAAAAGTATTAAATATTTTTTTATGTACTCAATACAATAAAATTGTTTAAAACTATTTTGAATAAAGAACGTCTAAAATAAGTTGATCCAAATAAGCTCAAAGAGTAGAAACTATTTTTCAGAGAAGATTTTGATATAAATTTTCTATTTAACTTTGATATTTAAAATAAAATTTTTTATCAATAATAATAAGATAAGAAGTGAGCTACATAAAGTGTAGATATTTTATTTTTGATGAAGAATATTCTTAAATTCATGGGACCAAAAGATTTTTCTTTACTATGGCTGCCTAACATCTCAAATTGTATGCGTGTACTAATTAATGTTTAAATAATATTTGTAGGTTAGCTTTCTTAAAATGTGATTTGTAATTAATTTAAAAATAAAATTTAGTACCTATTACAACAAATAAAGATAATCATTTTTGTCATTGGATTTAGAATGTTAAAGTTGCTTTAAGAGAAAAAGGCCCAAGATTCTGGGGGCCTGGGCAGCAAAAGGCCCAATATATATATATAACAAAATAATTAGTTTATATAAAATATGATATTTTCTATTTATATGGACAAAGGCAAAAGTCACAGAAAGCTTATATTAATTTTACATTGATTATATATTCCAATATACTCAGAAATTTGAATATGACTTAATTATACATGAAACATATATTAACTTTACATAAAGTATACACTGAATATTCAATCACCGCCAACTCAAACCCCTCAAAACAACCATGAATTTCTGGTATGAAATCCTCTCAATGTTTCAACTCTGTAGATATATAATTCTCTCTAAAAAATTCACGTAACAAAGAAGAAAAAGGAGGGTGCTAGAGGAAGAAGAAGATGGAGGAGGAGGAAAAAGGATCAAGATGTCGACAATATTCCTATAATAAAATAGAAAGTTGGGATCAACATGTAAACGATAAATAATGTGACTTATTATTATTTTTTAAGTGGATTATTTTTTTTGTGTAAGCATCCATTTGAATTGATTTGTTTTAGGTATTTTAAAATTTTATTAAGACAAAATAGTTTTTTTAGGCAGTTTTGAAATATTTGAATAATGTTAAAAAGGATTTATTTTTAACTTAAAATAATAAAAATAAACTATAAACTATAAGTTAGAAATCCTAACTTTTGACTTATACGTCATAAGCCAAAAATCAATCCAAACGAGCTCTAAATCCAATACACATTTTGTCTAATTTTTCTTACAAAATATCACTTCATTGGTGAGGATTGATTCCTCACCTTGTTCCATTCCTCTTTTTCTCGTGCGCCTAATTTTCTCTCTTTCTTTCCTACTCCTTTTTTCTTTCTTTATGGTTTATAGTCAATTTTTAGTCTATTTAAATTTAAAAAAAAAATTAAAAAAATAAACAATATCATTCTAAACTTTTGATTTACTCTAATGAAATAATTTTAGAGCTATTTTAATGTTATAACACGGTTCATGTCATAATTTTCAAGCCTTTCACAATTTATTTTGTGTAGTTTTATATTATTTCTATAAGGAATTTATAAAAGAATGTTTATTTTTTCACATGATATATTTGAAAATGTCGAAATAATAATATTATTTCTAAAAGAATTTATGACATTTAAAATTACATATTTCATAATTTTATATTTTTATCTTAATCTCTCGTTTCAAATAGAATGATTAATGAAATAAAGGATTACCAAACAACTTCATGTATAATCAATTCATTTATTTTTTTTCTCGTGTTCAGGCATGTTGCAAACAATGGAAGCAGTATCTTCCGACCCTTTTAATAAGTTGGCGAACCTCCTTTCAAAATGCATTCGAACTAATGATCTCAAGCTCGGGAGACTCATACACGCGCGCCTGATCAAGACGGCATTAAACTTTAACACATTTCTCGCCAATCGACTGATAGACATGTATTCTAAATGCAGCTCTGTAGAATATGCGCGACAGGTATTTGATGAAGTGTCAAACAAGAATGCCCAATCTTGGAACACAATACTCTCTGCTTATTGTAAAGAGGGTCTTTTTGGGAAAACCTTCCAGGTGCTCGACGAAATGCCTGAACCAAATGTTGTGAGTTATAACTCGATCATATCTAGCTTAACTCATCATGGGTTTCCAGGAAAAGCTATGGGCTTTTTCAAAAGAAAGCGAAGACAATGTGGGGATGGGTTCTTGATTGACGAGTTTACAGTTGTTGGTGTGGTAAATGCTTCTGCTTGTTTGGGTGCGTTGAGGTTGTTGCGTGAATTGCATGGATTAGCGATTGCGATAGGTGTGAGGTTTAATCTTGTGGTTTGTAATGCACTGATTGATGCTTATGGGAAATGTGGCAAACCCGAGTACTCATATTCTATTTTCTGTCAAATGCACGAGACTGATGTATTCTCCTGGACTTCGATGTTGGTTGCTTATGTACGTGCATCTAGGTTGGAAGATGCGTGCTCACTTTTTGATAGAATGCCGGTCAGAAATGTGGTGGCTTGGACTGCTTTGATTATGGGGTTTGCTCAGAATGGAGAAGGAGATGAGGCTTTGTGTATATTCAAGGAAATGCTGGAAGACGGTATTGTACCTAGTGCATCCACTTATGTTAGTGTTCTAAGTGCTTGCGCAGACATACCTATTATAGAAAAAGGGAAGCAGGTTCATGGACACATTTTTAGATATACGCGTTTAATTGATTTGCATAATGTGTTTGTAGTTAATGCTTTGATTGACATGTATTGTAAATGTGGAGACATGATATCTGCTATGACATTATTTGATAGGTTAGATGGGAAGGATCGAGTCACTTGGAACTCGATAATAATTGGATTTGCTCAAAATGGGAATGGAGAGATGTCATTGTTTATGTTTGACAAAATGATTGAAGCAGGAACAAAACCAAATCATGTAACTTTTCTTGGGGTATTATCTGCTTGCAGCCACTGTGGTTTATTATCTGAAGGATTCCGCTATCTTCATTCAATGGAGAGCGAATACAATATAGTTCCCCAATTAGATCACTATGGGATCTTGATTGATTTACTTGGGCGGAAGAATAGGCTTCAAGAAGCTGCAGAATTGATCAAGGGAGCTCCTTGGGGAACAGACAATATTGGAATGTGGGGCGCACTTTTAGGTGCTTGCAGAGTACATGGTAACGTGAAACTGGCTAAAAGGGCAGCAGAAGCTCTATTTGAGCTGGAACCTGATAATGCTGCCAGGTATATCATGTTATCTAACATCTATTCTGCAGCAGGAAGGTGGGATGATGCCCGCAGTCTGCGAAGGTACATGGATAACAGAGGTTTGGTGAAAGAAACAGCTTATAGTTGGATTGAGATAAACAATATCAGACATAAGTTTGTCGCTAAAGACAAGTCCCACAGTCGGTCAGAAGAAATAAGAGAGTTGGTACTTAAACTCATAGATGCAATGAAAGATGCTGCATACGTATTTCATCTTGAGAGTTCATACTTTCTCGAAGATGATGCATTTTCTTGACATGATTGAAAGATATTGTGACTTTGTAGAAAGCTTTCTAATTTAACAATTAAATATGAGATCTGATGCAAATCTGTTCTACTAAAATTTTGGGAAAAGAACAATTTGGAGATAAATTTTCTTTCCAGATATTATCACTCATCTTAAAGGTAGAAACATGATCATAAGATGCTAGGCACTGTAATACAGTCCTTGCTGATCAAAGTTTCAGCGGTATTGATGTTATGAGCTGCAGATGGATCCATCATCAACGTGCAGGTATCCACCTATTTGGTGCACAGATAATGTTTCTATGCCTTGATTTAATGTTTTTCATTTTGGTGATAAAAATGTGTCTGTTCTTTCACATAGACCTGTTACCTATCACAACCTTTCATTTTTTTATGAAACACTGGCTTCGTGTTGTTTATTTGAAGATCCCATTTCCAGTTTTCAAATGTTTCTCAAGGGTAAAGTGGTACTGATGACATGCCTATTGCTTCTCCAAATCACGAGCTAGTTAAATTTCTTAATGTTGGTATTGCCTAACTATGACAATTCCTATTGGTACCACTATATACTGATTTTGTCTCTGCTGTTGCTATTGATCACAGGTTAGTATTTCTGTATTCTTTGACTTAAGTTCAATATAAGTCTGCTCAAAGTTCACTATAGCAGTATTAAAAAGCTGGGCTAGGCTAACAGCCAAATATAAGATCAAGGGCAAGAATATTCGGAAGGTATGATGTGGCACAAGACAGCTCCGAGGTATACTGCTATCTATAGTTGAATTTTTCACTATGACAGTTAATTCTGATTGATGTACCGGTGCCTTTTAATTTTACAGGGAATATCTGTTGTGTGGTTCACTTACTTTCAAAACATGCAATTGACAAAGTTTCACTCTTTAATATTCATTCTTCAAATGTGGAAAATAATGGGCTGATAGTTTCTCTCTAAGCAAGGCAAATTTGGTTCTTGGAGACTTGATATGAGGATACTGTAATGGATAATTGACAGTATATTGAAGCTTAAGCAATTTGATACTAGTAATTTATTTCTAGTAACATTCCTTTTGAGACGTGCAACTGCAGAAGTTCCATCACCTTTTAATATTCATTCTTCGAATGCAGCAAATATTGCCTGATAGATTCTCTTTAAACTGAGGAAACAAATTGTTCTTTGGGATTTAAATGAGGACCTTTTAAGGCATGAGAGACGATTTGCTGAGGTGAGAAATGTAAATAAAGTTGAAGGAATTGAGGCATCAAAAGCCTATGTTATGTTTCCATAAGCTACTGAGCTTGTTTCACCCTTAACTAAAAGTCTTGAGTTTGAGTCTTATGTATGGAAAAATCCTTGATAGAGCCCAACCGGCATGAATCTAGATTAGTCGATCTCCACTGCAGGTACCTGGCACCGGATGGAAACCAAAAAGAAAAAGAAATCCATAAGCTGCCCCATTAACTGTTTGTTCACGGTCAAGCATCCACTGAAAGAGGGGGGGAAAAGCTATTGATAGGCAATCCTTAAATGTTGCTGCCCTCCTCCGTTGCTCTTCACCTCCTACAAACCGATCTAGGAGAACTGGCACTGGTTCATGACATGTTTCTTCCCTTTGCATGGTTTTTATCCATCTCATCATTTTGCTATGATCTAAACGTGATCCTCTTGGCCATTGATACCGACGATTTAACCAATTGTCTAGGAGACTTGGTTCTAATCATAGACTTTATTCTTACTATTTCTGTAATTCACTGTCATGTTATTTGTATTTTCTCTTTTTTAACACATCAAATTGATGATGTGTATCTTCTTCACAAGTGGTTTGGGAATTTGGTTTGTTTTGTTTTGGAAGAACCCTTTTTCTGGCAACACTTTAACGGCTGATCAATGGGATTGGACGTTCTTGCTGTGATTAGCTCCTATTAGTAAGAAGCTTTTCCCGAGCCAAGTTCCCTGGATCCATGTGTTCTCGCCCCTCACGAGTGAGCAGAAAAGGAAGGAGAAAAGAGGCCTTTGGTGGACCGTCATAATTAGGGACCGAGTGTAACCTTTGTTGCCTGACAGAACAAAAGTTTTTCTTGAGGATCCGACATATTATGCAGAAGACTCCACAGCTAAGAAAGCTTCTTTCTTGGTCCTCTATCTTGATAAGTGGATTCTGATTTATGCAGAGTGATCTTTTCACTCTCCACCAAAAAAAAATGAAAAAAATATACAAAATACATGTGAAATTATTTATTCTTAATAGATTCATCTAAACTATTTACTCATCCAAACTATTTACCTTTCTATCTACTTACCTCTTTTTATTTCGTGCACTGACGTTCGCATAAATACTATGAAATATATTCCGACGATATATATATATATACTATAGTGGTATCATATAGAATGAACTTAATTCTTTGTGATATTCTGGCTGTATATTGATACCCAATTGGTATATAGGATTGTGTTTTTTTTTAAAAGAAATAAATAAGAAATCGATTGAAAAATTATTAAACTTTAAATTAGTAGAAAATATATTCGTTATGATACTCCATTGGTATATTTATACCACATCGGTATCGTATAAGGCTAGAAAATTATTAAAGTTACAAAATTATTTATTAAACTCTAAATTAGTAGAAAATATATTCTTTGTGATACTCCGTCGGTATATTGATATCCTATCAATATCATATAATTTTGAGCTCTTTTTATAATAAATAAAATAATTAAGAGAAAATTATTAAAATTGCAAACTTATTTATTAAATTTAAAATTAGTAGAAAATATATTTTTTCTGATACTCTATTGGTATATTAATACCATATTAGTATTATATATGACTGAGTTTAATCATTTGTGATAGTCTGTTGGTATATTTATACCCTATTGGTATATCATACAAGCATGTCAGCATGACGTCAGCATGCATATTTTAATATTAAGGGGCAAATTTTAATAGTATGGATGTATAAAATATAAAATGATATACGAATATAAATAATTTGCTTTAAAAGAGTACAAGTTTAATTTTTCCTAAAAAAATCTGTAAAATTTTTAGTCTTAGCTAAAAATTATTTACGATTTTATCTCAATCAAACATAAAATTATCTTGTCTGAAAATTAGTTTTCCCTAATACCAACCAGCCTTAAAACTAACAGAAAAGAGTATATAGTAGAAAAATGGCGAACACCGACTAAGCTTGGCATTATTGGTGCCTTGATATCATTTGAAATAATGGCCAACACTAAATTGACAGATTGGCATTATTGGTGCGTTGATATAGGCAGCAGCCATGACTTTTTTCGGACAAACAAATTGGCGGATGACAGATAGCCTCTGGATTAGTTTATTTGATTATCCCATTAAACTAATTTTTATTTTGTACTATATTAGGTATATTCTATATCAAATGCTCCACTAAAAATTATTGTTGTTAAAAACTCTCCATCATAGTTTGTTTAAAATATACTTATTAAAAAGAATAAATATAAATGGCACAAAAGATTTTGACACAAAATTCCTTTTTAGGGCTAATTTAGTAATTAAAAGAAGTTGAAAAAGTTATATGTGTCATTTCATTAAATTTTTTTTCTCAAAATGCCTTTGATACTTTTTATCCATAGAGTTATGCCATTTTAGATAATAATCATTGATTAGTAGTTTCTCTCTACATATTAATTTTCCCTCCAAAATTATCAACTTCACAATTAATATAACATCTTTCGCAGGTCTAAAATTTTCCCGAAAAAAATAAATATAGTCAAAACCCACTTCATTTGTTCGGTATTGAATTGAATAAATAAATAATAATATTTTAGTTTTATTCAGTTTTCATAAAAAAATTAAAAAAATATTTTCCAATGAATTTAATTTACATTTTATTTTATTTAATTGTTTTTATTAAAATCAACCTCCAGTGGTCGATACTCTTTTTAAAATAAAATATCGACTTCCAAAGCTCGGTAAGTTTAATCTAATAAATAAAAAGAGTATATTTTTTATTTTTTTTCATCACAACATTTAATACCAACATTTTAAGGTCGCTATATTAACTTTTTTTAAAATAGAATATCAATAGGTCGGTAATTTTAATCTAATCAATATACCGAGTACATTTTCATTCCTTTTAATCTAAATAGTTCAATATCGACAGCTTGAGGTCGCTATATTAATTTCTTTAAACAGAATATCGATTTTTAGAAGTCGATAGTTTTAATCTAATAAATAAAAAGAGTACACTTTCAGTTCCTTTAATCACCATCATTCATTATACCATGATCCTACGACCCTCATTGATTCCCTTTTTTATTTCCTTTTTGATTGCTCTACTTGTTGACATCCGATTTTGACTAACCTACAATATCTTTTGAATTGTCATTTGATTAAATAGGTGTTTTTAAATTTTTTAAAATAAAAGAATTTATTTTCAATTTAATCAAAATAATTTCGTATCTTTTTAATATTCTTGATTTTTCAAAATATGTTCATTAATTAGTTTATCAATTTTAAAGTACCTTTATTATTGTTATTTTTATTATTATTATTATTATTATTATTATTATTATTATTATTATTATTATTATTATTATAAATCACTATTTTTTTATTTACTTTATTTTTTAAATTATTATAATTTTTATCAAAATTCATTTAATTCGTATCCTTGTAATCCAATTCTAGTTAATTTCTTTGCAATTTATTTCAACACTAGTCAATCCTTCCATAATTTCTTTCAAATATTAGCCTAATAGATCAATTTGTGGCTAAATCTTAAATTCTCAATCCAATTTTTATTCAAGTTAAATTATGATATTCATAATTTTAACTCGGATCAGATCCATCACCCGAATTCAATCGTATCGCACATTTTTAATTGGAGGGTTGAGATTTAATCTCATATTTGTATTCTCATTTTAATAGACAACCCCTAAACAACCCTTTTCTCAGTGCAGAACCCCGCGAAACACCCATCGACGATTTTTCTCTCCATGTCCCTTTTCCGGCGAAACAGAAAGTTATCGCCACAAAATCAGGAATTCTTTTACATATTAATTTTAGTTGTGTGCTCAATGATGTGAGTTTTACACGTAATAAGTTTATTTATTCTTTAATCTTTTTATTTATTCTTTAATCTTTTATTAAAGGAGATTGGTGGTGGAATGCGGAGGTTCAGGATAAGGTTCAAGCCAAGGAGGTCGCCTACTTAGAGTGGCTAAAGTGTAGTGATGGCATGGAAAAGCAAAAACTTAAGGAAACTTATAAGAA
>JAABOM020000001.1:29021167-29032719 GCA_011800125.2 Solanum clarkiae | reverse complement strand
ATAATAATAATAATAATAATAATAATAATAATAATAATAATAATAATAATAATAATAATAATAATAATAATATTGTGCCAAATAAATTTGTGCCATTTAATCCTATAGGTAAAAAATTTAACAAAAGACTATTCATATTACTCAAAAGAGTACAAATACCAATTGATATTTTATGCCAATTTATGCTAAATATTTGTATGATTTAGCATCACCCTATTAAAAAATGTTTTGGAATCTCTTTATAAACTCACTTTTTGCCAAATTGACAGCTAATTAAAAAGATGTAATGATTCATGAGAACACAGGGTGAAAAAAAAGTACTTTTTGCAATTTTTTTATTATTAAAAAAAAAAAGATGTAAATATAAACTTACTTTTTGCAAATTTTTAATTATTTAATAAAAAAATAATTTTTATTTCATTTTATGTGACTTTTTTTAAGTTCATCCCAAAAATTTAATTTTAAAACACCTTTTTACCCTTAATAAATATTATATCTGGTCAAAAGAATGCCACATTATTTGTACTTTAAAAAATATGTATATTTAAACGACAGGAAAATGGTTTCGTCATCACGTCCGTTAGTTCTGGCCTTTTGCTATTTCCAGTGTATAAATTCGTGCCGAGAAGTGAAAAGAAACAAAACTGAAAAATACAAAGAAAAAATATCGACAGTGAAATGCAAGCAATGGCGATGGCGGCTCAACCAGTAATAAAGGTAGCTGGGATCTGTGGTTCCCTCCGTAAAGGTTCCTACAACCGTGGTCTCCTTAAGGCCGGTACATTTTTTTTCTTTTTAAGTTTTTTTGTTTGATTGAATTGCAACTCATAATTGTTGTGTGATTGTTGGGCTTAGCGATGGAGATATGCAAGGATTCAATAAAGGGAATGGAGATTGAGTACATCGACATATCGCCGTTGCCGTTTCTGAACACCGATCTTGAGGTGAACGGAACATATCCGCCTGCTGTAGAGGCTTTTCGTAAGAAAATTGAAGAAGCTGATTGTTACCTTTTTGCTTCTCCAGAGTACAATTACTCCGTCACAGGTATCCAAGTGAAAATCTTACTGTTGTTAGTCAAAATTTTGGAATAGTTTGCAAGGTTCCTCGAATCAAAATTAGCTTGGCTCTGGATCGGAGAAGCAGGATAAGAACATATGTAATTCCTTAATCTGTTTTTTCTATGGCAACTATGAATTGGCTTTTCCAATTTATGCTTTAGTTGGTCTGAGATTTGATTGTTGGATTACTATGCATGGAGAATCTGCTAATACATGATAATTTATGATTCTCATCTATGGTGAGCACAGAGCTTTCAGTATCGGAAAAAGGAACAAAGGGTAAAGAAAAATAAGAAAGCTAGCAAACGGAAAATAATTGTGTTCTAGATTAAGGAGATCATAAATGGTTCTCGTGTGAATTCAGGCCTGTCGTCACTGTTGCTAATCAGAGGCGGATCTAGAAATTTAAGAACATGGATGTACCATTATTTTATTTTTTAAAAAGGTGCTAAATGCTAATTAATCAAACATACTTATTTGGTGCAAGAGCTTTTGTTTGATGAAGGTTGAACCAGAAAAATATTTTTAGTAAAAATGGTTCTTTTATAGAAAAAGGTAGCATACATAAGCTGTACTTGAAGCTGTTATTGCTGATGAAAAAGTCTGCATTAGCACAAAATGATAATATGAAAAATATTTGTTATCCAAGATAGTTATATCATCAGGCTATTTGTAGGATGCGCTTCTTTATAAGATCAACGAGAGCAAAATTAAGAAAATGATAGGCATGCCTAAATGTATGTGTCCGTAAAGTGGTGTATAAATGAATGTGTTAACTAGCTGGAACTTAACATCGAAGATCTGTGGACGGATGAAATACTCCCAAAGAACTGTTCTGGTTAAGGTGTTAGAGAGGTGTCTTCTCAGCTTGTCTTTCAGGTTGATATGATTGAATTGTTAGTATATTTTCTCTTATGGTCTTTTGTAGGTTAACTTGGTTTCATTTGATTGGACGAGGGAGCTTTATATGTGTTGTACCATTGGGAGTCTTATAATCTGTTACTACAATGGGTGTGACCACTAGAGTTGAGGTAATCATGGTGTGTACATCGTATACAAACAAAGAATTTGGTCCCTTAGTTCAATTTCAATCCATTATAGTCTGAAAGTATTGTAGATAAGGCTCTGGATATGCAAGTAGCTATAGATTACTAGATTAGTGTTGATGAATCTTCTCTTCTTGTGATGATACTCTTGATACTGATGACTATCATTTCCTGCTCGTTGGGTAGGACCCCTGAAAAATGCGATTGATTGGGCATCTCGACCTCCAAATGTTTGGGCTGATAAGGCAGCAGCGATAGTGAGTGCTGGAGGTGGCTTTGGTGGAGGACGATCACAATATCACCTCCGACAGATAGGAGTCTATCTTAATATTCATTTCATTAACAAACCTGAATTTTTCCTGAATGCATTCCAGCAACCACCAAAGTTTGACAGTAATGGTGTACTGACAGATGAAGAAACTAAGCAGAGACTCAAAGCAGTTCTTTTGGCTTTACAGGCATTTGTCTTGAGACTCAACGGCAAGTGTGAATAGCTTCTACCAGTAAATGTGGTCCATTTCTTCACCAATGTGGATAGTGAGAGTTGTTTCCAGTCAAGCATTTCCAGCTCACTGGGGAAAAATGTATCTACTTATGGACTTTTGAAACATCTGTTCAGTTGATTGGCCTTGTTTCAGAAGGACTGAAATTGTATGAAATTTAGTGATGATTGATGTAATGGGGAGAAAAGTGAAATCTCTGTCTAGAGTATAAACTATTTGAAGTTATAATCTGGAATAAGTTCCCTTTGGAATTTAATTACCCTTAATTTCCATTATCTCTGTAGTCTTGCAATTAGAATTGATCTCTTCTTATTTGTCTTTTGGCAAATGTTCCCTTTTCAGAGAGGTGCTTATACTTACAGATGCTTTTCCATAATAATGGATGATTGGGACAACCATCACACCCAGTATGGTCCCTATCTTTTTCTCTTCTGCCAGCAACACATTTGTTTTACAAAATATCAACACCTATACTTTGAATATACTAGAGGCCCAACTTCGTACTTTTCATGGGAAAAGAAATAATCACTAATGACCATCTTATCACTTCTATTTTTTCTCTTCTATACATAAGAGAGAGCTGAGCAGCTGAAGTGATAGTGATATTACTATTAATGCTTGTGCCTGCTTCAGCAAGGTTATTTTCTAAAAAAAGATATATTTTCTTTGTTTCATTTATGCTATGCTCTTTTGTATTAAAAAATCATACCTTTTATAGCTGCTTAATAAACTTCGATGATTTCATTTTTTATTTCGAAATGGTTAGTAGCCAGGTCCCTTAAATGGGCTTGTATGGACATTCCTCGACATCAAATTTTTGAGGAAAAAGAATGAATATCTGATATCACATATAAAATATGATTAACTTTTTTACGTAATACATATTTGAAAATACATAATAAAAAAATTCAAATCCAAATAAAAAAAATCTAACAAAAATACTTTATTGTGTGTTTAAATGCTCAAGTGGAACAATTCCCAACGAAGCTGATTCAGCACAATTTCGACAGCGTCAAGATAATTGGAAGCACGATTTTCAGTCAAAATCTTTCAGGTGATATCTTTCTTTTTTCCTTAGTTTCTATGGTCAGAATCTTGTCCCTTCTTGTTTAGTTTTTGCCATTTCTTCTTCCTTCTTGTTCCATTTTGCCGTTTCTTGTTCTATTTTTGTCAATTAGACTAGTTTTGAGTTCTTCCTTTTACTGTTTATCAGTAATCTAAATTGGCTGCATTACTGAGTATGCTCCAATTTGCTAAATTGGATTGCATTACTGTAGTGATGTTATATGATGTTGCTTCATTCGTTTCTTTGTGGCTTTTTTCTTAATTATGGTTATCGTGTACCATTGAGGCCTTTCTTTTTTATTGGCTTAATTCCCGTGTTCGATTACTGTTTCATGATTGTTTCTGAGTTCTCATTCTTGTTCATTGATTACTGTACATTATTCCTATCATATATTTATTGTTTGATATACTATTGTATTGTGAGGCTGTTGATTTCGAGAGTTTGTATTTTCTTGATCTTCTGTAATTTTCTTTGAGGTAGTAGTTCTTAGTCTGGTGGTGTTAGGGACTGATGGTGGATTAGGATCATGTTTTGGTTGGGATCGAAGGCAGAGGTAGTAGTAAGAGGGGGACGGACTTACTTAAGTTGAGAATAGGATCGTAGAGCATAGGATTACTTACAGGGAAGTTGATAGAGCTAGTAAAGAGTCTGAAGAGGAGATAAATTAACGCTACATGTATTCAGGAGACTAAATGGGTAGGTAACAAAGAACGGGATGTAGATAGTTTATTTTATGGTAGTCAGGTGACTCTAGGGACAGAAATAGAGTAGGTATTCTAGTAGATGCGGACCTTAGGAAGTACATGGTCGAGGTCAAGAGGATAAATGATACGATGATGTCTATTAAACTTGTTATCGGTAGACATATAGTGAATACAGGTTGTGCGTATGCACCTCAAGTGGGCCTGGAGGAGGAAGTCAATAAGCTCTTTAGGAAGGATTTGGATGAGGTTGTGAGAGGTATTACGGGACATAGAAAAGATCTTCGTAGGAGGAGATTTTAATGGGCATATCGATGGTGCAATTTCTAGTGGGTTTGATGATGTTCACAGAGGCTTTGGTTTTGGGAGAGGAGTGGGAATGGGACATCAATCTCTCTTGAATATATAATGAAAAAAGTGATAGAAATATCGAGCTGGGTGATTTGACACACTTCGATAGTCGTCAGAACGAGTCAGAGGGCGGGACACACTTAAATGGAGTAGTATAACGGACTTTTGACGGAACAATCTACAATTTATTCATCAACAAATTAATGTCATAATTAGAAGCCTCTACTATTAAATTTATAGTCCCTACTATAGTAGATTGATTATATTTTTTGGGAAAATAAATGAAACATTCTAGAAGCAGTTAAAAAGTCTTTTTTTTGAAAGCGTGAAGACCTTTTTTAGTTGAGAAAAATACTCCCTCACGTTTCTTGCTATTGTTCGAGGAATGGGATTTTTCTCTCTAAAAGTCTTTCGCTAGCTTTTTAGATCCCAAAAGGTACTGCACCCACTGAAGCATAATCTAGTTATAGTAGAAGATTGTAGACTTAGAGATTGCTACTTCGGATGATCTTTGTGCATGTTTCAAAAAGTTAGTGAATTTTTTTTATGAATTTGAATTATGTTATCTAATTAACTCATAGATTTTGTGACTATATGCATGCTTCTACAGCCTGATTTCTATCACACACATTGATTTAATCCATTTTTCGCATAGACTAATTTAATACACACAAACAAATCATCACAATTTTTTTTCTTGTGAATATATTAATTAGATTGTCTCAATTTCATATTTTCAGATAGTTTGCAAGATTTTAAGTTGTTAAGATATAATTATATATACACATAAATGCTCTTACTCAATGGTTTAGATTAAATGGACGTAATCTTAAATAGGCACAAAAAGAGCCTTCTCCCACCAACGTGGGAGTCATTCCCTTGTTACAAACTATTCAACAAATATATAATCCAAATGATCCACAAATCTTGTCAATTTTTTTATTTTTTATTTTTACATTTGATATGTTATATATAACGATAATAATTAAATAATTTATTAGATAGTAATATTTTTTAAAAGTACAAAACAATTAAAATTAATGTGAGTTGAGTTGGATCCTGATTCATTTGAATTTATAACACTGTTTTGGCCCAAACAAATTTGAATTGAGCTGGGATTTAAATCTTAACTCGATCTATTATCCACTTCTTATCTTATATACGTTATATTTGTGTAGATTTATTTTTGATCCCTTATAGCTACGCAGAAAAAGTCTTTCATGTTTAAAAAGTGCACATTTTTTGTCCTAATTAAGTTAAGAATAAAACCTATAACTAAGATTAAAAAAAAAAAAAGAATATTGTATTGTGTTTTGTACTATGTTTTTAGAAGAGACAGAGTAGAAAAATAGTCAAACATAACATCTATCTATATATATATATAATAGGAGAAGTGATAGCGCTTGTTGATATCTTATTTTGATCCAACACTTCGAAAAATTCTTACTTTTTATGTTAATATTTTAAAATAGTTTAAAATACTTTTTCGATGATTTTAGTTTAATTTTGATAATCACTTTTATTTTTAAAATACTAATTAGGATTTTCATTAATTTAATTTTAAATTTTAATATAGTCTAATAATTTATTTTTCTTGTCTAGATATAATTATACACGTGTATTTTATTGATCTACAATTTGGGCCTATATTTATCTAGCCACTTAGATTTTGAAATGAAATATATATATAATAACGGAGAGTAAGAAAAAAATATATCATCTCCTCTTTCACTTTTTGTTACCGACTGCCGTCGTCGGAATTCAGCAATACCAAACTCCCCCCTAGCCATCCAAAATCAGCCCCCAACATCACTTATTTTCAGCTCCATACCCACCATTTTCGACCCCAAAACGCAGCTCTCGGAAACCCAAACCAGCAACCAGAAAACCTATCGGAAAACCCCTACATCAGCCCCAAAACCAACCAAAAGCCGACCAAAAACACCACAAAGACTGCCTCAAAATAGTCCCATTTTTCTGACCCAAAATCTCCATGAAAATCAGCCACAAAATCACCTTTAAACCCACCAAAATCAACAACCAAACAACAACAAAAACTCTGAAATGACCCCTTTCCCAGCCCCTCTAACAACCATCAAAACTTACACCATTTCAGCCCTCAAACTCGTCGAAAATCGCCACAAAAAACCACAGCAAAAACAACCCCTAGATTGACACAGTTTCTTCCCCAAAAAATCACCCAAATCAGTCCCAAATCGCAACCAAGTCACAGCCCCAAAATCATCCCAAACTCACCGGAAAACACCACAAAACACAGCCAAAAATCACTCACCTTTCTCCACTCAAAATCAGCCATTAACATCACCAAAGAACCACCATAAACCTCCGTCGAAACCCAACTCGAGATCCCTTTCCAACTGCCGCCAGTTCCTTCTCCTTTTCCCTTATCAAGTTTTGATGAGATCGTGGCTCTAGACGTGACTCCAATAACATCAAACAACTCCATTGCTTTTGGAATCTCGTTACAGATTTGGTCGTCTCTTTTTGTGTATGCATCTTCATTTTTTGTCGAGTTTTTGTTCTCCTGCTTAGTGCTTTTGGTTCTTTGATTAGGTTAACCTTATTACTTTTCATATATGTATTGTTAGACCTCATTTTTATTTAGTATTGCCATAGATTCTTGGGTATTATTTTTTTTATTATTTATTCATTTGATAGTTTGAATTTTATAGTTATCTGTGATTTTATTTTGTCAATCTATGATGTTATTGTTTGCGTATTTACTGTGATTTCTTAGCATTTTTCTATTTTTGTTAACTTTTGAGTGCTTTACTCCTATTGGGTAAGAGTTAAGATAATGGTTGTAATTATTAAATTATTGTTATTTTGGATCATTTAACGTTATATCATTGCATTTGATTCATTATCTCTACTCCACTATTTTTCAATATTTGTTAAATATATTATTTGTTAAATATGGCCGAGGGAAAATCTATCCATCAGATTTCGAGGTCTTCCCATTTAAAAAAGACAAAAAAAGTTAAATTAATTTCACATTTATTACATGGAAAAATTCAAGAAAATTTTAATTTAGTTTTCTTACATATTATATGTTAAATTTGGCCGATGACGAATTTATCCGTTGGATTTCGAGGCCTCCCCATTCAAAAAAGCGGGAAAAGTTAGTTTAAATTCATATTTTGTTACATTTTAAAATTTGGAATTTTAGTTTAAGTTCACATATACATTACTTGTTAAATTTGGCTGATGAAGGATCTATCGGATTTCGAAGCCTCCCTATTAAAAAGATAGAACAATTTCAGTTTATTCTTTATTTTTTTATTATTGTGTATATTATTTTTGCGTGTTTATTTCATGATTGTCATACTTGTGTTATATTGTGTATCTCCTCCTTAATTTGTAAAAAATGAATTCAGACGAGACCCACAGTTGTAGATTCTGAAGGGCGCTAATACCTTCTCTTCGGAATAATTTGAACCCTTACTCGAAATTTTTGGTTCGCAGACTATTTTGTAAATAATTAATTGGTTTCCTAATTATCCTTAAAATTAAGTGGCGACTCCTAAATTAAATTATTTTTTCTTTAAATTCTTTTATTTTTATTAGTTTTTATTGAGTTATCACGACGTTGCGCATCGAGATGTCAACAACACTTATGTGTTAGCATCACAATTATTCATGAATTTCTAATTTTGAAAAAAAAAAACAAATTAACTAAACAATAAAATTGATGAATTTTTTTAAAAACCGACACATGTCAGAAGTTAATCAATCATGGATATTCATTATTTTTAATTTAAATCTAAAGATGAATTATCTTGGACAATTTATTATCACAATTCTATATAGCCTTAAATAAATATTTAACAAACGTAATTACATATGAAAAAATAGCAGTTAGAGTACTGCAAAATTAATGCGCCC
The DNA here is from genome assembly GCA_011800125.2 of Solanum clarkiae. Classification (NCBI taxonomy): domain Eukaryota; kingdom Viridiplantae; phylum Streptophyta; class Magnoliopsida; order Solanales; family Solanaceae; genus Solanum; species Solanum clarkiae. The sequence goes on along the minus strand of JAABOM020000001.1, from coordinate 29,024,085 downwards.
TTAAACAAAGGACAATTAGTTAATGTCATTATTAATAATCAGTGATTATATATTATATAATTCTTTAAAAAATTTATATTATTATCGGGAAATTTTAAATAATTATAAAGATATACATGACAAACGGTACATATAAATTACTTTCAAAAATCACAAATATTAATTTAAACAATTTATCGACATTGATTTAATATTTTTATATATTTAAAAATTATCACCAGCATATACTGATCATTTTAATTTATTATTATTAATTTATTTCCACATATACTTTCCATGCAATTGCATAGGTTTAGGATACCAAAAGTCCAAAATTTTAATAGCTAAAAAGGCTTTTTTAAAAAACAAGATAAATTTTATTTATAGTTGAAAATATTTAGAAAAAGTTAATTGATTAGTTAATATATCTTTTATGATTTTTTGGTTTACTGTTTTTCTATTTTGATAAAAATACTTCTACCTTAAACATGAATTCTAATTATATGATGAGAGATTCTGTTCTAAATATGATAAAATATGATCTAATATCTTTTTGATTATGACTCTACTCCTATAAAAGCACTTAAAAATATTATTTAAATTTTTCATCCTTTATTAAAAACACTTTGTTTTAATGTGAGAATATATAAATCTTGTAACACATAATCTACACGAATTATTTTAACATTTATTTTACCATTTAAATCAAGATATAATTATTGTCTTAAAAAAAATTAGAAACCCACAATATAATACAAAAGTTAGCAAAAACAGCGACATGTTTGCACCACAATATTTCTTATTTTTTTACAATTAAAATTAATTAATAATTTATATTAAATAATAAATTACAATTTTTCAGGAATTTAAAACTGTTTCTGAAATACGCAGAAAACGGTTTTAAAAATTATACACCTGCATAGTTTTAGAACAAAGTAGAAATATTAAGAAAAAAGATTGAAACGGTAATTAAGCATAGTTGGGACTCTTTAATATCCACGTTTATGACTCTCTTTTTAAGTGGGAAGTTGTCATATTTTTAATACTAAATATTTAAACTAACTTCCCATAATTATTCCTCCTTTATAGAAAAAAATACAAAACAATTTATAGTAATTTTTAAAATTTAAAAATAATTTTTAATAAGCACAGTAATTAATCAGATTTTGTATATTAAAATATTTTAGTACTACTCCTTTATATCAATAAAATTTTTTTTGAGAAAATATAAAAACCTAATAACTTCCCACAAAAGTAAAACAAAAAAAAAGGTGAAAAATATTTTGTTTCACTCGTGTTTCACTGTATGTCTATTTCTAAAATAAATGCAATTTTTTTAACATAAATTTGTGAATTGTAAAAAATTAAAAAATGACAAAAGTGTAAACAAAATAAATTGAAATTTGAATTTTAAAAATTTAAAAATATAACTGAGAGAATTATAAAATTCACATTTATCTAAATTAATCCACATAAAAAAATATAATCCGACAAAGTAGTTACTTTTTTATTTGAATTTGAAAGTACTTCCCTAAAACTACTCAACCACTCACAAATCCAATTAAAAGAATTATGAATCTCTCTTCTTCACAAATAGGCATCTAAATACTAACCAAACTTTTAATGTAGTAAATTGCCATGGTAACGCAGCAGGAAGAAGTCATCAACATTCTTGCAAGGAGAAAGAATATTGTTTTGTTTATTTGAACAGTATTTTCGGCATGGATAAGTATTGTTTACTTTTTGCATCTTATTATTTATTTTTTATTCGAAATTATTTGAATTTCTACTTAATTTGCTATTCGTAGGAGAGTCAGGTTGTGAAAATATTTTGTTTTTGTCTTTTCTGTAAATATGAAATCATTATCTAGATCACTAAATTGTATATTACAATTAATTTTGTTCTTTCTCAATTAAGAATATTGTATTGTTTAGTTGAACAATGTTTTTTACATAGATAAGTAATGTTTACTTTTTGCATCTCATTACCGCTTTTTTTTTTTTTGAAATTATTTGAATATCTACTTAATTTGCTTTTCGTTGGAGAGTTAGGTTGTAAAAATGTTTTATTTTTGTTTTTCTGCAAATATGAAATCATTATCTAGATCACTAAATTGTATATTGCAATTAACTTTGTTCTTTCTTAGCTAAGAATATTATATTGTTTATTTGAATAGTATTTTCGGAATAGATAAGTATTGTTCACTTTTGCATCTCATTATCCATTTTTTCTTTGAAATTATTTGAATATCTACTTAATTTGCTTTTCGTTGGAGAGTCAGATTGTGAAAATATTTTATTTATGTCTTTTCTGTAAATATGCAATCATTATCTAGATAACTAAATTGTACATTGCAATTAATTTTGTTCTTTATTAATTTCAAACTATTATTTTGTATTAATGTCTAGAAGATGCTATTTTTAGAATTGTTAAATTGTAAATATAAAAAAAATCTTTAATATAATAAAAATATGATGTATCTTAGTTTTATGTGCATAAATTTTCAATCTTAGCAAAACATAAATAAGTGATCATCATAAATTTAATATAAAAAATTAGCAGATGCGATTTATTTGATTGAAAAATCCTTACATGAAATGATTTCAATCATTTGTGGAAGTTATATTGAGATTCTATGTTATCTTATTAGTAGAAGTTAAAAGATAAATTAGGAGTTGAAATAGAATTAATATGATGCATTTTGGGTAGAAATACAATAGATGCCAATTGAATTTTATGAAAACAAGAAGCAATTACTATTTTTTGGCTTTGGAGTATGATGGAATAAAGCAAAATAGCTCTTTAAACTATCTGCGCTTTTTTTATTTGTGAAGTAGCAGTTAGTCAATACAACTTTCGATGCTCCTCATGGGTCATCTGGAAACAACCGCTTTATGTTTTTAAACATAGGGGTTAGGCTGCGTACATCCGACCCCCC
>JAABOM020000001.1:28971075-29011985 GCA_011800125.2 Solanum clarkiae | reverse complement strand
TATTAAGTGTATTTGTAAGGTCTACATCAAATTTATGAGGTTTTACTAAATTGATAAATAAAACTATAGTTTTATTTCTGAATTTCACAATGATCAGTAACAACAACAATAACATACACAGTGGAATTCCACAAATGGGGTCTGAGGAGGGTAAGATGTACGCAAATCTTATTACTACCTCACAGAGAAAGAAAAGTTGTTTTTGAAAGACTCTCATTTCAAAAATATCAAGTCTCATAAGCAGAAGAATGATTAGTCAACTTTTATTTTATTACGGCAAAGTGCATAAGTTATTTTTATAACAAAAAATTAGTTAATTTTGTCTTAATATCATAGAATGTCACTAAAAATCATTTATATTGTTAATTATTATAGATTAGTGGCGATGAGCACAACCTGCTTCTCATTTCTTCAGAACAAAAGAAAAACTTCACTTTAATTATTAAATCCAATAGATTAAAAATGAGATTAGGTTACCATATTATTTTATTATAGTAACATATAAAGAATTGTATATTCCTTGTAAAACGTGGGGAAGGGATAACAAAACTGCTTCACCACTCACTCTTCATTACAAAAAAATAATTTTTTTTAAACAGATAGACTTATGTTGTTATCTACTAGTAATATATTATTTTGTTTTTATTCTTAAAGTCAAATATAATACTAGGTTGAATTAGGTTCTTATTAATATTAATTAATTAAATTTCTTGATATTTTCATGTAACCACAAATATAGGATCTGATAGTTGCAGCCTAAGTTTCAAATTATTAAGAGTTTGAGGTTCAAATAGAGATTTAATATATTTTCTATAGAGATATGAGTTTAAAAAGAGAATCTTTAAAGATATTTATATGTATTAGAAATTTAAAATACCTTTTGTAGTTGAAAATTTATCTAAAATAATCTCTTATCTCACGCAAGATAACAATAAGATTGGTTTACACTCTCGCGTACCATATTAACATGCACTAGGAAACAATAATATTTAGGATCCTATTATTCTAGAAACTCTAGCATTTTGTTCAATCGATACAAATTGTAACCTTTATATTGCAGATATTTCAATTCTAGCAAACAATGACACCACTTCCTCAAACTGGTTAATCCTTAATAAATTAATATTCACAATTTGTGAGGATAGAACTACTAATTTAGTTATGAATATTTGCTTCAAAAAGGACTTAATTTGTTAGTTGTTGTTGCCATGAGTACATGGAAATACTGAATCTTAAATTTTTGAACCTCAAGTAAAATATTAAAAATATATTGAATTCGTCAAAATATTCTTTAATTTTATAATCTGTTATAAGTCGAAAAGATGAAAATTAAAAGAAAGATATTTTTTTCAAAATGAATCAAAAAGGAAAATAGTAGAGACAAATTGAAATGGGAAAAATAATTACAAACACTATCTTGTATTTTGTATAAATATTTTTACCAAAATCTTAGTAATACTTTATATGTGGGGTCTCCCAAAGTTGTAATTAAGACATGGAAAAAAAAAATAGGGCAAACACATAATGCCTAACATGTCTTTCATCCATCCAATTGTCAGGTGTTTTACTGGATTTAGGAGCCAAATTCGGAGACAAAGAATACCCTGCTGTTCAGCCTTTAGTTGACAGCTTGAAAATTACATCCAATTACAAAAAATTAAATTTGTTTTTTAAAACAATAGATAAAAAGAACAAAGAAAGATATTATTTTTCTTTTTTTCCCCCCTTTTATTCTAATACATAAAAAAGAAAAAAAAAAGAAAAAAAGGAACAAAAAAAAAAAGAAAAAGAGCTTTAACTAAATAAAAAACCAGTCATTGATTTGTTCTACTCTTTTGCTATTCCATCAACCTAACAACTTCTGTTTCAAAGTATTCCCAATACACCTAATTCCTGAAAAGCTGAAAAACAAAAAGACAATCTCAGTTCAGCAAATCAATCTAAGAAACATAGAGAGAAAATTGTTTTTTTTCTTTCATGTTCATTTGCAAACCCAACTTTTTTTTATTTTATCCAAAACAACAGCTTCCCCATAAATTTGGAATATTGGGCACCAAAGAAAATCCAGACCCTTTTCAAGAAATGAGCCAAAAATATAGTATAACAACAAAGATTGGATTTTTTTGTGTTTTTTGACCTTGGATAGTTGTAGAAATGATTGTTGATGTTCATGTGAAGCTCACATTGGTGATTCAAATGAAGATTGATTTGGGATGAGGAGGAAGGAAGGGGCTTATTAGTGAATTCAAAAGGGAAAGAAAGTTTTTTAAAAAAAAGGGGTTATTGTTGAGAGATGAACAAAGAATTGAGTGGCATTTTGAAGGCCTGTAGGGAGTTCACGTTAAAGAAAGCAACTGCAAAGAAAAGAACCAAAAACATCATTTTTGCAACAATGTCAGTGGCACATGTTGATGATGATCTTGATGCCCCTGGTGAGGTTTATTACGCTGAGAAAATATTGAATAATGGGGATATATATACAGGGAAATGGAGTGATAATTGCCCTAATGGCCAAGGGAAGTATTTATGGTCAGATGGTTGTATGTATGTTGGTGATTGGGTTAAAGGGAAGACAATGGGGAAGGGAAAGTTCAGCTGGCCTTCTGGTGCAACCTATGAAGGCAAGTTCAAGAATGGTTATATGGATGGTGAAGGGACTTATACCGGGTGCTCGAATGACACGTATAGAGGTTCTTGGGTGATCAATATGAAACATGGTAAAGGAACAAGGGATTATGTGAATGGAGATCATTATGAAGGAGATTGGCGTCGTGGGCAGCCAGACGGACAAGGTAGATATCTATGGATCAATGGGAATCAATATATTGGACAATGGAGAAATGGGAAGATGAATGGTAATGGTACAATGATTTGGGCTAATGGGAATAGATATGATGGTTCTTGGGAAGATGGATTTCCTAAAGGGAATGGCACGTTTCGATGGACAGATGGGAGTTTTTATGTTGGTATTTGGAGTAAGGATTCTAGGGACCAGAGTGGAACTTATTATCCTTCAAGTTCGCGAACAGGTACTTTCGATTGGGATCCTCAGGATGTGTATTCAAATGATCTACTAGGATGTCAGATTAGTCCAGGTGAAAGAATATCAGTGTATCCTTCACAAAAGATGGTCACTTGGCCATGTGAAGGGGAATTTCTGCAGAAGTTTCCAATAGCAAAGACTCCAAAAGCAAATAATGCAAAGCCTAAGCGAAATTCAGTGGATGGAAGGTTAAGCAATGGAGATGGCTACAGTTGGGGGTCAGAAACTGATGCAGGTTCAAATAGTGTAAATTCAGAACAACCAAGAGAGTCAACTGAAGAATCGAGAAGCATTCAGACAGATGATTCAGATAATTCAAGAGGATTTCAACCACATTGCATCAAAATTCAAGCAAACAAGAAGCCAGGAACAACAATCGCCAAAGGGCATAAAAACTATGAGCTCATGCTTAATTTGCAGCTAGGAATACGGTAATCATTTGAATTTGGTCTAAAGTTGTTGATTATATTGATAATTACTGTTGTTCTTGTCTTTTTTCTTGTGGCTCTTAATCCCATCTTCATAAACATATAATCTTGACCTCATACTGTTATTTTTGGTAGCAAGGATTCTTTACTATGGATGCACAAATATAACTTTCCAAGTATCTAAGGACAACTAGCAGTGCTTTTAAATCTTTATATCCTTTTTCAATAACTTGCTGCTTGTAGCTCATTTCTGGTGCCATCTCAGACATTCTGTAGGAAGGCCTGCTCCAGCTACATCACTTGATCTTAGAGCTACAGCTTTTGACACGAAAGAAAAGATATGGACAAAGTTCCCAACAGAAGGATCCAAGCATACTCCTCCACACCAGTCGTGTGAGTTCAAATGGAAGGATTACTGCCCGTTAGTTTTCAGGTTGAGTTCGATATACCATATTCTGAAATAAATGGATATTTTGAATGTCCCTCTTACATGTCTGTTAGTTCAAAATCTTGCACTTCCATTGCATTGCACATGCACCCTCAACTGACACATCAGAATAATGTTGAGAATGTTTCAACATTATAACACCAGTTGAACTTAGTCTGAAAATATAACTATTTTTCAGGACCCTGAGGCAACTGTTCAAAGTTGATCCAGCTGATTACATGATATCTATATGTGGAAATGATGCACTTCGAGAGCTCTCATCCCCGGGAAAAAGTGGAAGCTTTTTTTACTTGACCAATGATGACAAGTACATGATAAAGACCTTAAAGAAGGCAGAAGTAAAAGTAAGTTAAATTTCTGCTTGTAGATTGTCATCGAAACTCCAGACTAGAACCAGACGTTGATGTCTTTCAAGTAATCAATCTAGCCAATAGACTTTTGTGAAGCATGCTGGAATCATATCACATATTTTCTCAGTTTACTTCAACATTTATACAATTCAATGGGGCTTCATTCTGCAGGTTCTTTTAGGAATGCTTCCAGCTTATTACAATCATGTTCGAGCATTTGAGAACACTCTAGTTACTAAATTTTTTGGCCTCCATTGTGTGAAGATGACCGGACCTGCTCAGAAGAAGGTATATGACACAACTAGAACAATGTCTTCTAGTATAGTATTTGACAAGTTCCTGCTTTTGTTGCATCATGTTTGTCTGTCCTTATCTTTTAATCAAGTTTGTCCTTAACAACTGATGAACAGGTTCGCTTTGTCATAATGGGGAACTTGTTCTGTACTGATTATGCCATTCACAGACGTTTTGACTTGAAAGGTTCTTCCCATGGCCGTGTCACTGAGAAACCAGAATCTCAAATTGACCCCACTACCACCCTCAAGGACCTGGATCTCAATTTTATATTCAGGCTGCAGAAAGTTTGGTTCCAAGAGTTCTGCAGGTGCTTCTTCTCCCTTCCACGCGTTCTCTGTTATTTAAACATGTGTAATTCTTCCAAGTAGTAAGGAGATAGAATATGCTGAGAAAACAAAAAGACCATAGCCATTAGCAGACGTGTTTCTCTTCTGATTTAGCTGTTTCAAGGCCTTTATGCAAGTGAAGCCCAACAAACTTACCTACATGGTTTCCTCAAGTGCTTATTGGAAGTGAATATTGAATACACAAAACTATGGCTTGGAATCAACTTAGTACTCATGCATAGAAGGTTTAAAAGGAGGATAGATACTTAACTAGCCAACAAATGTTGCGTTTATTACTTGCTAGAAGAAGAATCAGTATAGATTGGTGCTTGATGTTCCAACATTAAAAAGCTCAGCACACTCGAGACATGTAGCCGTTGTAGCCTAAGCCAGTGTAAAACTGCACTCCAAATTGTTTTGCTCCTTTTACAAAGTATGCTGAACTTTCTATTGCACAGGCAAGTGGACCGCGACTGTGATTTCCTTGAACAGGAGAGAATCATGGACTACAGTCTTTTGGTTGGAGTTCATTTTCGAGAAGTTACAGGTTCCGGTGAACCAGTCACAACTGAGACGCGTAATTCTGGAGTTCGGACTCCTGCTGGTATACATGTTTTCCCCACTCGTTTTTTCTTGGAATGCTATATGAAAAATGATCTCATTTCTTCTTTTGTTTCAGCTAATGCAGACCAGAGTAGTGATGTATCAACTCCTCGAATTTCCAGGGCTGACATGGATCTTCTTTTTGATCCTTCGGGGTAAACTACACTCCTGAGGATATCATTTTTTCCCTGCTTTTGTTCTGGTAAATGAACTCGAATGAATTTTGATGGACAACCTATTTTTCTCCCTTTTGAGTGTTGGCAGGTGGGCTTCCATTAGATTGGGTATCAACATGGCAGCAAAGGCTGAATTAACAATGAGAAGAAGCGATTTCGAGACACAGCTGGTCGGAGAGCCCACAGGGCAGTATTATGATGTCATCATATTCTTTGGTATAATCGATATACTACAAAATTACGACATAAGCAAGAAGCTGGAACATGCATATAAAGCATTTCAATATGATCCAACCTCAATCTCTGCAGTTGATCCCAAGCAGTACTCGAAACGTTTTCGGGACTTCATATTAAAAGTTTTTGCTGAAGACACTTGAATTTTCAGAAAATCATGACACAACAGGGTTTTTCACTCCCAGCTAGTGGACCTTCCACGGTATTCGCTGAGGCAACCATGCTAACCACACAGAAGTGATGAGAGCTATATGGTCATGAAAGCTCGGACACTTGTTCCTGGAACGAGGGGTTCTGGCTGTGCGCCCATCAAGACAAGCAGCTATGGCAAAGCGCGCACCGAGCTTTCCTTTTCCTTTATTTTCTATATAGTTACAGGCATATAATCCATAACTCAGAAAGGCATAGATTATTTTGTGAGTAAATGTCCAGCCATGTAATTTTTAAGCCTGCCTGACCCAATTGTACATGAAAATAGAAGGGTGAAGCTGAGGTAGGCCGGATTTTTCTTGCAAACCAATTTTTTGATCCAGAGTGACGAGCCTCTGGAATTCTACTTATGGAATAAACATGTACAGCGCGTCAAAGTGGAAAAAGAGGAAATCGGAAGTCTCTATAATTTGGGCAAAATGTTATACTACTCCACAATATTTGTAACAAGTCTAAACATCCAAGTCTTCATCTATCGGCTCAGGGTCTCATGTGAGCATACTTGCGTGTGAGCTACGTTGGTTTAACGAACTTCTCTAGGAATGCCTTGCTTACCCAAGCATCTGAAGGTAAGTGCAGTCAACCTACTTAAGAGTGATGGAGAATGACAATCTTAGATACAATATATGGTAGTAGTTCAAAGGAAGTTAAGTACGAGTCTTCCTTCACTTTCTTGATTGCAATCCTAAGATCAAAATAAAAAACACTCTTTATTTTGAGGGCATATTAAGATTACCAGTTCAAGAGAAAGATTCTTGTTAACTACAGAAGGATGCACAAATAACTTGCTTGTGTGTCTTACTTTTGGCATTCATCCTTAGCTGGGGGAGCGTTCTCTTACGTGGCAGCAAAAGAGTAAGATTATTCCATTGAATGAGTTTTTCCAATTAATCTGATCGACTCAACTTACCTGGATGTCAATAAAGTTTTAAGAAAATGAATATAACAGATGATCTGTTACAAGATTTTGAATAGAAAATGGCAAGTCTTAACTGAGGAGAAATTGGTCGACTTCCAAGTTTGATACTGTATTGCTTTTATTCAAGGAACATGTCTGCACGCCATATAGGTATGCAGTAGTGGGTTGCATTGAACTAACTTTCATACTATCAATTTGATACGATAGGAAAAGTCTCTTAAAAAAAGTTGACTAAACCTTGCCTAGAAGAAAAATTAAAGAAAAAATCAAAACATGAGTACAATGTTTGCAAGTCTTGAAGTGGAGGACCACTAAAGGTTGTGGTGGGGTACAGTGGTCTTGCTTTCAGAAAAAGGCTCTGTCTCTACTGGTTGCTCCAGTTAATAGTACTACCGACAAGCTCGATCTCTCAAGAAATTGGAAGGCATTCGTTTGTTACCTTAATTCCTAAAAGTTAATCCCTCTGTCGCATATATATCCTAGAAGTTACTCCCTTAGTCCCATATTAATTGATCAAAGCATTAATTAATTTTTTTCCATATTACCCTAGCAATTAGTTCTTTTTTTGAAGTGTTCAACTTCTTTGTAAAATTCCAAAGAAGTTGTAACGGGTGAACTGGTAAAACTACACTCCTATTTTTATTTCTTAATATGCGTATAAAAAGGAAAGAGATCAACTAATACGAGACGGAGGGATTACCAAATAAAAGACGGCTATCAAAGCATTTACAGATTGGTGATACCAACCCTTAAAGAAGAGATACAATGCTATATACTCCATTTATTCTGTTGAATTTTTGAACAGTAAAAAAATATTACGACATGAATTTTTTTATTCCATTGGCTAATTGGAATCACTAATCATATTTTTATGGATTACAGGACATGTATTCCCCTATACATATGACACCATGACACTGAATTGTGTTAATTTAACCTATTCTTTGATAAATTAGTTCCTTGTATACAGTTCCCTATGGAGGATCTGTCATATTTTAGATCCCTCGGAGGGGCAGATTCGACAAGTTTCACTTGTCCATACTTTAAATACACCCAAGCCTTCTTATCGAATGAAGTATTACAAGCATTACCAGGGCTCAGAGTTGTTCCGCAGGAAACTTTTGTTATCTGCGGGGAGAGACCAGCCTTCCTCCATCAAGATAAGGTTAAGGCGAATCATTAATTTCTCCATAGCTTCGTCTTCCTCCACATTATCAATCAACCCAACCGATTCCTTCTGCATAATGCAATTTTACAAAGTTAGTCAAAGATAAAAATGAATATGGAACAACGCAAGAGTCACTAGGCAGAGGAAAACTACCTGCCTATCCTGGTATACTGTGAGGTACTGGAGCGCTTCCTTATAAAATCCACAATGGTAGAGTAGAGCGCCATAATCCCTCAGTTCCTTTGGATCAGTTTGCAAGAGGATGAGACGTTCACATGCTGCCAAGAGAATAAAGATCAATACAGGCAAAGATAGACCAGACAAATTGTAAAGCTCTGATAGCAAAACAACTTGGTAATATAAAGGCTCCGGGATATCACAAGAACACGTCGCAACTTCAAACTGAATTGATATGGCCATATTGGGAAGTATTATATTACTTTGAAGAAGGACTCTAAACATCCCTAGCTCGTTATATAAATCATATAAATGATAGAAAAAAAACATATTAAACCATTAAAAAAATGTCTGGATTTGGTTTCCGGTAAACTAACTGTGATTTCTAGCAGCAGAAATATTAAAATGGAAGTGAAACAATAAGTTTGCTAGTACTTCCTCTTTGCTTCAGGTGCAGCCTACTCTCCAAACAGTAGATTTTATTTAAGAAATAACAAAGATTAGCACACCTTCTCTTGATATTGTGCAACCAAATATGGCACATAAGATACATTTGGACCTACTCCTAACTACTGTATCCTTATTCTATCTCATCAGCTAGAAATCAATACTGCAACAAAAAACTAAGAAATTCCAATAGTAACTATTTACAGAACATACTAAGTTGCCTTATTCGTAGCAACAAACATGTTCTGGAAAAACTCACCCCTCATATCTACAGAATCCAATCAATCACTGCTATAGAAATTTACAAAGATAATATGAATGGCTAGATCAATTGGAGTGTCATCAAGAGTGTGTTTAGCATGGAGGAAAACATTTTCAATTTTTCCATGTTCAGTTGGCCAAAATTTTTGAGGAAAAATTTTTTTTCTAGGAAAACAAGTTCCTTAAAAATGAGTAGGAGAAAACAAGTTTTATAAATGGCATTCACAATGATTGTATCCTCCCCGCCCTCCAACACACCTCATCTTCAACTCCAGCCCCCCACCCCCACCTCCCATAGTGTTTATTTAGATTATACACAAACATTTTAGGATAATATTTTTTTCTTACATACCAAACACCAGAAAATAAGCAAGCAACCCACTTATTTTCCTAGAAAACATCTTCCTTCGTACCGAACACACCCCAAATGTTCAATTATTATTATAAAAAAATTGAAATGTACAATGGTTAAGCCCTAATGGAGCGAATAATGATTCTTAAAAACATAACACTACTTTTTATGGATAAGAGGGAAAAGCTTGAATGCACATACCAGCAAGTGCACGTCTCATGTCCCCAAAACGAACACTGGTCCAAACACCACGCTCTAGCCGATGCAGAGCAGCCTTGACAGATGCGAGCTCAAATGCGCTGCATGGAGAATGATAAAAGGAGGATGGGTTGCAAAAAAAACTGGTACAAAAGGATCAAACAAGTGTGGTCTTATAGTATAAGAAGGGAATTTAGGGATGAATTTTACAACTGCTGAAACACCTTTTGTCAGGATCACTAGTACTTTCCGAACAGTTGGCAGCTCGTGCTGCTCTCAGGAAAGGACTCTTAGTACAACCGAGCTGAAATGGCCAGAAAGCATCCTTCAAATCCTTCAGCATCTGCATACAGACATGGATCAACTATAAGAAGAATTAAACAAATTGAAGCACATCCAGTTTTACGTCTACCAGAAACAACTTCTCTGCGTACATTTTTACCCTCCTCGGACCCCACTTGTGGGATTCCACTGGGTATGTTGTTGTTATTAGAAACAACCTCTCTGCCTCACCTCTGAGGTAGAGGGAAGGCCTGGGTGCACTCATGCTCCCCAGACCTACTTTATGGGAATACACCGGATACATTGTTGTTTCTGACAATTAGATGTAGGGCTTTCCAAAATATGAAAGCAAGAAAATGTAACTACATTGAAGTAGCTTTAGCAGGTTTCTCTTCAGAACATCCTCTCGAATTCTGGAAACAGAACGGACAGTAGCAGTGTAACTCTTTCATAAGTGAATTCACTATCCCAAAAGAACTCCAGAAACAAGTGCCAACGGTATAAAAGCAAACCAACCAAAAGATCACTCAGCTAATAAGGGTATGATACAGTATAAGTGATCTACCTCTTTCAATCAGTTACACAATCAGGTCAAATAGCTATATGATAAAGTTGTGAATTTGTATATGGAGTGATAAGCCATCTCTAAAGAAAAATATTGACTTAAGTGAACTACAAAACCACAAACAGCTTTGAAACTCCTCTTTCTCATATAAAATAAAAGGTAACAAAATTCTTTGGATACATTAGAACACACATTTAATAATTGATGAGTCAATGAAAGGACATCAAATGGAAGTACATTCAAACACGCTCTTCAGGGAAATTTACCTCCTCTAGCAATGATTGTGTAGTCATGACATGTGATTGATCAGATTCTTTAGTTTTTTGTTTGCAGTAGCCTCGAGGAGAGCTCGAAGAATCATGAGGGAAGAAAACTTCAATATCAAAACTTAAAAAGCCCCACAAGCGCAGCATCTTCAATATCTCTGAGTATAAAAGGGAAAGTAGTGAAGCAGAACCACATCGATGTGTCAAAACCTGAAGTAAAGCAAAATTGTTGGTTTAACATGAAGGCTATAGTTTTTCACAAAATAAATAGAAGAGGGAATGGGGCACACTGAGTGAAGATAAAGAGCACGTGGTTCTGATTGATTCGGCATACAAGTCCTTCGGAAACCCTGTGAATTGAACCACATCAGGATTTTGAAAGATAATGTCAATCAACAGAGCAAGACAAACCATAAACTTCAATCGACCAAACAGTATCTCCTACCAACAAATTATGGAAAAAACATGCAAGCAAACAGATACAATATCTACTAAAAATATTCAACAGGTCTCCAATAACACAATTAAAATAGTAATCAAATTCATGTTGCCCTCATGAAATATTGCGCCACAATCAGATTAAATAATACTTGTGCCATATTCATAAGAATGGATATATGTGTTCCCTTCTCATTGACTGAAAGCAAATAGTGGGAAAAGAAGGTAATTCCTCAGGAGAGTCATCTTTCATTATTTGAAGTATTTCACAAATGCTCCACCTTTCCAGCTTTATATGAAAATAATAATGGGAAAGGGTGAAAGGTGAACATAGTGTCAAATTCAACCAGATAAGGTTCAGACAAAGATCACAATTGATATGTGCAATTTAAATTGAATATTGCTTGCAACTCCAACTAACTTCTTACTCCTCACCTCTCTTATAAAAAATATCAAAGTGATGAATCGCATCTTGCATCAAAGTAGTAATGATCTTCTATGGCAGTACAGGACAGAATGTTGAAGTAGAACTTTTCCGCAAGATTGGAAAAAAGCTGTGAAGTGTTATGTTTCTTATGCAAAAAAATTCTATTAATCTCCTTCTTGATGGTACTGTTGAGTGATGCAATAACACATCTCCCTATCTTAAAAACTCTTAAATTAACCTATTAGTACTTAAAGTTCCAAACTCTTACGACTCATGGCAATCAAAATTACAATATAAAGTAGTGAAGCAGTTCGCAATTGATCATCAAGCATTCATTTCCAAACAGATACAGGGAGCTTTACAAACAACTAAAACAGATTAATGATTCGAAACAACATGATAGAAATCAAATAAACTTAATTACCTTATTAACGTACAAATACTTTTCTAAACAGTGAATGAAGTGTTCTGGAGAGGATGTAAACGAAGAGCTATAACGCGAGCAGTATCCCATCGAAAGATGATCCAATCTCTCCAAGAAATCATCAACAGGAAGCGGAACAGAAGAGTGCGAAACAAGAGAATCATCCTCAGCTGCTATATGAAGAGCGGTTTTTCCTAAATCAACCCCTCTATTTATGCAAATACTTGTTTCTCTCTCAATATTTGATAATTTCCGAATTTGTGAGCAGAATCCCTCTCTTGCTCTCTGTTAATCATCACGCATTCATCTGAGACTAACCAAATCAAACAAAATCTGAACCTAATAGAAAAATAAAAAAATACATACACGGGCATGAGTCGTATTGACACCAAACGCATCGAGAGTATCATGAAGAACAAATTTGAGATCATTTTTCGAGGATCCCGGACATGGAGGTGCAAATTGAGAATTACTGCAACATATCATGAAGCCAGCAAGAGAGGAGGTGCTCGTGTTGTTGGAAGATGAGAAATTGAAGAATCTTCCAGAAGGACCTCCGGAAAGCCATTGATAAGACAAACTACTCATAGCTTCCCACTTTCTTCTTCTAGAATGAATTTTTCATATCCTCTTTAGCGACAACATAAATATCCAGGCAGGAGAAATATCTGCTATGATGGCGGGCCCCATGCTGTCCTCGTTGAACCACTTGTTGGAATATTTTATTTACACTCATGTTTTTACTAAAATTTTCAATTCCTTATAAATACTTCCATTAGATAGCTTAAGTTCAAAATTTTAGAAAAGCTTCATTTGTCTATCAATTAATTTTTGGATGATTATGATGTATGGTTCCATAATGTATTGCGCCCTCGGTCCCAATTTACGTGGAACTTTTTGAATTTCAAAATTCAAATTAATTTATCTTTGACTATAAAATTTTCATATATTTTAAAAATATTTTAAATTATCAATTATTATGCATAGTTTAGAAATATATAAATTTTATTTTAAAAAATTTGACGATTTCGCACACAACTTCTCAGTCAAATTTAAATTGTTTGACTCTCGAAAAATAAAAAATGTCAAATTGAGACAGAGAGACTATATTGTATTGTGTTATGTTGAATCATATGGTACTTAATTGTTTTAATGAGTATGATTTTTGGATAAACTGCATTGTTTTTCGTCGTTATATAATGTCACATACTCATAATTTGAATGATAAACGTACGAGAAATTACAAGCTATAGGTAGAGCTACTATGAACAGATTGGATAAACTATGAAACATTAATTTTAAATAGTAGGTAAAGACCAAAAAGAGAAGAAAAAATCAAGGTAATGATGCGATTACACACTGAATTGAACTGCACAAAATGAGTCTTTTCGTTGTTACCTAATAACTGATTCAAACGATCCAATACTACAGAAATTTTTAAGTAACAACTAAAACAAACATTATATTTAGACTAACAATCCAATCCAATCTAATCTAATACAAACAATGTGACCATATAAAAATATGTTACTTTTAATATGTATGTATTAATTTCAAGTATAAAAAACCTTCTATTGAGGCGAACATAACATATTTTATATAATTAACCAACCTACCTAATAGATAAATGAGAATATTTTATGAGGTGTTAAGTTAAAACACTGCTTAGTTAATTATGTACTAAGCCTTTTTTAATTTTGAGCTAGTAATTTTCTTTCTTTTTTCCCTGAAAAGAAGGAATTAGAAATATTTATATACACAAACTTCATGTTCATTGAAAATGGAGATTAATAATGGAATCAAAGGCACTGTAAATTAACCAGGACCACCATTCACACAGATTTTTTATTTTTTGTCCTCCATTTGAGAGCAGGGAAAGGTAAATGCTAGTAACATTATTTCTTCCCTCCCTTCGACTAACCAAAGGAGACATAGCAAACACTTGAAGCTTACACGAGGAAACAGAACAGTGAAATGGAAATGGTAACAAAATAGAGAAAAAGATGGAAGTTATCAATCATTCATCAATGCCAGTAGTGGTGCATTACAAAGGTTATCTTAGGCTAAGCCTCCGTTGCCAAACAGCCTTGAAAGGGACTTTGCTGAAAATTCTATCAGTTGGGACTGAACTATATACATAAGAACCTTTCAAACTGCCAA
Source organism: Solanum clarkiae (assembly GCA_011800125.2). Classification (NCBI taxonomy): domain Eukaryota; kingdom Viridiplantae; phylum Streptophyta; class Magnoliopsida; order Solanales; family Solanaceae; genus Solanum; species Solanum clarkiae. The sequence goes on along the minus strand of JAABOM020000001.1, from coordinate 28,997,786 downwards.
TTTGTCAACATGCACATTTCGTTTAGCTCATTGTTTTACCATCCTTAACACAAGTCGATCAAGTCAAATGTACAACTATCCAAACTAAGGAGAAGATCAACCAGCTGATGGTGCTGGTTCTGGTGCTGGTGCTGGTGCTGGTGCTGGAGCTGGAGAAGCAATTTTAGGGACACGAGGTTGAGGCTTCTTGAAGTACTTTTCATTGAAAGTCTCAGCCTTATCAGGATATTTTGATCTGACAAAGTTCTCCAGACATTTCCGGGTGGAGAAATCTTGCTTGGCACCATCAGTAGAGACGACGTAGAAGCACCTAGTATCCTGGAAGTTTGTATGTTTGCTAACCTGTTTGCACAGATTAAATCTTAGGACATAGAAACTGAAACCTAGAAGTCAAAATGCTCACAGTAACTTTGGCACATGTAAGATAAAAACCACACCTAAGATCATGCTAGCAACAAGATTAAAAATAAAGTTCCCATAGATGCAGAAGATAATGTGATTAAACACTTCCACTGAAATTTCAATGTAATAAACTGTTCCATTAGCAGAGGCGCACTGCAAGCAGGGACCAGTGCCTTTGACATGGGGAGCAGAAGGAAGAAGAAAAAAGTAACCATCCAAATCTGAACGCAATGACGACAATCATTTTCTTTAGTTAATGAGACCAGTCCTCCAGAAAAAAAGATTCATCCCGGGAGGAGGAACTTGGCTAGACTAGATCCACTAAGGACATAATGCGTAATGCAGGTACACACACATGCAATAGTTCTCAGAAAAGAATAATAGAATAATAACCTAAGATGCAAAATATGCTCATCAACCTTGCATATGAGACCTAACCCTTTGAAGTTCCTAGATTATGATGATTTCCTTTTTCACCTGTTTGGATGGGAAACTCAGAAGACCTTCAACAAATCGCCTGTAACTCAGTGGATGGAGCATCTGTTTCCTAAACAGAAAGGCATAGGTTCCCTATCTGTGCTCCACCTTATTATTTTACGCTCAAGATGTTATTTATGTGGGAAGGAGTCAGAGAACAACAGTCTCATCTTTTTTTTTCATTGTAAAATCAGTAATCACCCGTGTAAGTTTTTTCTAAACATGAAAGCAATTAAATGGACAATGCTACGACCAACTATGGAGCTGCTGGCCTTTTTGAATAATAGTCTGGGCAGCATCATGTCAAAGAAGAGATGGAAAACAGTTCCTGCTTGCATATGGTAGACTGGAAGGAACGAATTCAAGATGTATCAAGGATAAATACAGTTCTGTTCAGAAGATTGAAATGTTATGCTGCTGCTTTCTTTTAATGGGATTGTACGTACATCATCTAGCACTGCCTTTGTGCTAATGATATATAATCATTGTCGTCTTCAAAGACTAAGAAGAACTCTACGTGATAAGTTAAAATTTTTGGTTTGGTGTAGTACCTACTTGCAATTCCCACCCACCCCAAAATTATAAAAAGAACCCCATCCCTTTCAAGAGGAAAGAATTTAAAGGTGAAAATGTCGGACAAGATCTGACGAAACTTGATCTTACTGAGGACATGGCCTTAGATAGAAAAAAGTGGAGGTCGCGAATTAGAGTAGCAGACTAATGGTAGGGTTAGGTGTTTTTTTGCCATGTATTCGCATTACCTGTCATATTATGTGTTAGTTTACCTTATTTACGTACTGTCATTATTAGTCGCTATTTTTCTGTTCCCTTCCCCCTTTTATCATATCTAGTTCGTTTTTACTTATGGGTTTTGAGACGAGGGTTTCAGGAAACAACCTCTCTGCTTCTATGGTAGTGGTAAGGTTTGCGTATATTCTACCCTCCCCAGACCCCACTTGTGGGATTATACTGGGTATGTTGTTGTTGTTGTTGTTAGAATAGGTGAGAGCACTGTGAAAGACAAAAAAGTTGGATGAAAATGACAGAAGGTGGATCCCAATGTATTTTTGCTAGAGTATTATCTGTTGATTTACATTTTATGAGATTAGGCATTACTTTGAGAATGACTATAGAAAAAGGAAGGTGAACATTCACTCTAAGACTAAATAAAACAAGTTCAGCATCCAAATCTGTCTTTTCTACGTCATTGTTTGCTTTACTAGTTCTCTGTAGATAGCTTTTTATTAACTACTTGGTGCCTTCCACACTCTGACTGTTACAACTTTGATGGCTAAAAGTTGTATAAATTGATGAAATGATTTACATCCATGAATTTGAATCCTTGAAGAGAAGTTCTTCAATAATGAAAAGTAGTAGTCAAATTGGATAAGTAGAACATGACAGAATAGCAAAAGTTACGCAAGTAGTAACCAAAAGCTCAAGTCTAATGGAAACCAGGAAAAAACTTAATTCTAAGGGCATATCTAACTCAAGGTTCTCAGTCTATTCAGACCAATTGTTAAAACTTCCAGCACTGAAAAATTCTGCAAACATGAGCAATATGATGACTTTGCATTATTCACTTTGCTGAAAACCTAGTATCGTATCACGAATGACCATAAGATCAATTGGAATATGATGAGCTGACAACCACTGGCATCAATACTAATGTACAACTTGAAGAATGCTGTACAGGAAACAATTAACCCCTCTGTCTCATTTTATGTGGCACACTTCCTTTTTAGTCCGTCCCAAAAAAATGTCACCTTACTATAGTTAGAAACAATTTAACTTTAAAATTTGTTTTTACCCTTAAAGAAACCGTACAAATATCAAAGGATTATTTTAGACCACAAGTTTCAAAAGTCTTCTTTTTTTCCTAAATACTATGCCAAGTCAAACGATACTGCATGGGTATGTTGTTGTTGTTGTTGTACCATGCCAAGTCAAACGATACTGCATAAAATGGGACAGAGGGAGTATATCATATGCTCACACAATCCCTTTCCTAATACAATCGACTCCACACTTGGCTGTACGGTTAAAGAAGTTTAACAAGCGAAGAAAATTGCTCAAAACCTCAGTGCTAACAATCTAAGTAGAATATGACCAGAGTAAGAAAATATCTTAAAGGCTAAAAATGCTGTAGATTTTTGAAAAAATAGAGAAAGTGTCACTCACTGTGATATAATCAAGACCAGCTCCCATCTTGACAGCTTTGTCCGGATGGTAATTGAGAACAGTGTCAATAACATATGACTGGTCATCAGCAGATAATGGGTCACCATCATTGTACCTTCATAAAGAAAATGTAACCAGAAAATGTTATTGCCATTGGGAGAAAAAAGACCATCTAAGCAGAACACAGATGAGCGGAAGGAAAAGGTGTACTACTTGTTTTTCATTATTGATTAGCCGGGCAAATAATGGACATCAATCTTAGCGAAAACTTGAATATGTGCCTAGTCTATTTGTAATGCTACGTCTTTCCGGCTCTCAGTAGATGAATAGAACTAATCCCATCCAACCGACCTTATGCTCATACCACCCCCTCTCTTTACCTTTCTCTCTACCTATCAAAAAAATCTGTCAAGATCCTTTTTTCTGTAAACCCAAAACTTGACCCTAACAAGGGAAACTGTGACCCCTTGTTTTTCATAAGGAAACTAACCCAGAAAATATGTTGTGGGCAAACATTTGCAGACAGATAAAGAATTGTTCAAATACTTCAGTCTCTCACAAATCTATAGATGCTGAGTACTTTCTTCATTTTTGTTTAATTTTTTTGGGTTAAGAGCAGTAGGTGCTGAGTACATAATATTTCGACCACAAACAAATTATAATTCATGTAGAAGCCAGTTTCAGAAGAAAGAATTAAGCGGGAAACAAGACTCAATTTCTCTGCTGGAATTAACATTTTCTTCATGTAGCAGCATCACCAAATATGTATACAGTAAAGTCCGCGATCCATACTACTTACCCTGTCCCATGCATTATCTTCCTGACTTTCAGCATAATAGGATCAACATCTGAAAGTATCTCTTGTTCCTCTGCTGTGAAAATATCCATCTTTTGCCTTGTCGCTGTAAAATGTCCACCTCTATTGGAGTCATCAGCTGATCTTGCAGGCCGGTTGTTCTTCCACTCTCCCCCACTAGCAGAGCCCCAACCTCGTGAATTTTCCTTAAAATCTCCTTTTGAATTACGTCTGCGCTGACCCCATTGAGGTTGCTTATCACTCTCTTCAATGCCAACCTTCTGAGAGTCCCAACCACCAATGGTTGAAGAATTCCAGCCACCATTTTTTGTAGAGTCGCCATGTGTTGATTCATTTAACTGCCCATCTCTACTTATATTAGAGCTCCAATCATTAACAGACTGGTCAAGCCTTCTATTGCCTTCAGCTGTGACTGAACCTAATCCACCACCTTTAGGAGCTTTTCCCCAAGACGACTCAGAATTTGACTGTTTAGGCCCGTCCCAAGAACCACCACCTTTTTCAACCTTCTTCCCCCATGAGGACCAAGACCCTGACTGCTCTCCACTCTCAGTCTGATCAGTGTTATTCTCAGGTTCATCAACCTTTTTCCCCCAAGAACCACCATCTTTATCCTCCTTTTCCCCCCATGAACCAGAGTCTCCATCCACCTTTTTCCCCCATGAACTAGTGTCTTTATCCACCTTTTTCCCCCAAGAAGAACCACCATCTGTTTCCATTTTTTTCCCCCATGAGCATAAAGATCCTGACTCCTCTCCCTTGCCAGATTGGTGACTCTCAACCTTTTTACCCCAAGACCCAGTGTCTTTTTCCACCTTCCCCCATGAGGACAAAGACCCCGACTGCTCTCCATTCCCAGACTGGTGCATGTTTTTCTCAGGTTCATCAATCTTTTTACCCCAAGAAGACCCACCATCTTTCTGTTTCCCCCATGAGGACCATCCTGACTGTTCTTCTTTGCCGGAGAGTTGAGTGCTATTCTCAGTTTCAACCTTTTTGCCCCAAGAACCACCATCTTTATCCACCTTTTTGCCCCAAGAAGAACCAGCATCTGTTTCCGCCTTTTTACCCCAAGAACCACCACCATCTGTTTCTGCCTTTTTACCCCAAGAAGAACCACCATCTGTTTCTGCCTTTTTACCCCAAGAACCACCACCATCTGTTTCCACCTTTTTACCCCAAGAAGAACCACCATCTGTTTCCGCCTTTTTACCCCAAGAAACACCACCATCTGTTTCCACCTTTTTACCCCAAGAACCACCACCATCTGTTTCCACCTTTTTACCCCAAGAAGAACCACCATCTGTTTCCACCTTTTTACCCCAAGAAGAACCACCATCTGTTTCAGCCTTTTTACCCCAAGAAGCACCACCATCTGTTTCCACCTTTTTACCCCAAGAAGAACCACCATCTGTTTCCACCTTTTTCCCCCAGGAGGATAAAGATCCTGACTCCTCTTCCTTCCTAAATTGGTGAGTCTCAACCTTTTTACCCCAAGAACTGCCGTCTTTTTCCACATTTTCATCAACCTTTTGCCCCCAAGAAGAACCACCATCTCTTTCCGATTTTTTTCCCCATGCTGACCATGAGTCTGACTGCTCTGTAACCCCAGATTGATGAGAATCACTCACAGCTTCATCAACCTTTTTGCCCCAAGCAGACCAGGAATCTGACTGATTGACACCCTTTTCAGCGCCATTTTGGGTTTTGCCAGCCATATCCCAGCTACCACCAGATTTGACACACTCAGCTGAGGCCTTCTCCCATGCAGAGCCACTTGGCTTTCCTTCATCTAAGTTTTCATTATAATCAAATTCAGCTCTATCTTCAAAAGTGGGCATATCAGAACCAGATTCCCGATCGGGAGATAAATATAATCCCATGTCTTCGTCTTCCTCTAGTTCATCAACTTCTGCACCAAGACAACTGGTACCTTCAACTTCCTGACCAGAGCTGCTCCTCACCAAGTGTAGGAAGCTATAAACATCACGTGCATCCGGTATATTCCATTCAACCTTGCACAGGAAAGACTTTCACATGTTAGTCTCAGTCTAGACCATTAACCAAGAACATATACAACTTTGACAATTAAATATTCAGTTGCTTATCAGACAAAAGAAGTGCACTAGACCATTAAAGTAGGTAGGATGCAATGGAAGAAAACACACATGCTAGTTATAGCTGATTCACAGTTTAACTTAAAGGTTACAGATCAATAAAATTATTTATGATAACTACAGAACTTCCAACCAAGTAAACTGTAGTCAACCTGCTTGAAACACAAATTTGCATCTAATCGCCATTGAAGATCCAGAAATTAAAACTACAATTTCAACATAACGGCTCCTGATCTACCAAAAAGTGCAATGCCCTTGCTCAAAATTCTACAGTATTCCCGATAATTTTTTCTGGATTTTCACATGGTATTTCTTTCCTGATTTAATCATAGTATTTCACTTCTAAAATTACATCATAATCTTTATAGAAGAGTCAGCTGATCTATGATCACATATTTCATTTTTTGAGACAAAAAGATCACATATTTCATTAAATATTTTATTTCACAAATTTTCTAGGCATGAGAAAATAAGCTTCTTATACAGCATTTGCATGCATATGACACCTTTTTGCATTTGTACATGCATACGTTACAGTTAGTCTGTTGGTCATACTTTTGTTGATCCGTGAAGTGTCTACTTTACTTTTGGTACAAGACAGAACGTAGTTCCCTCAACTTCGAGGATACAAGAAGCAAGTTTCAGGTCTACTGCAATATGCTACCACAGGAAATGAACTTAGCCAATGACAGAGATCAGATAAAAGTGTTAGAACCCTCTAGGTATTTGAGGCACAATATCCCAATTTTCTAAATTTACAAGAAAAATGCATCCAAGTTTCCAGGTCCTGGACAAAGTTGATTCCACAGTTGTCCAACTTTTCCATTTTATTCCTGTTTATACCTTAATAAACCACCTTTGCATGAAATAGGAAATCATATTGCTCGGCTAATCTACTGCTCAACACATTTCTTTGGCACAGGTTACAAGGTTGTTTATGTCCTCTCTTCCTTAAGGTACATAGTTTGTCACATATAATATAATTTATATAGAAGTGTTTAAAGATGACAATATTCCAATAGTATATAAGATTAAGATCTTTCCATCTAGGAAAGCCAGATATATTTCTTTGGCACAAAATTTAAAGAAATATAGACCATTTTTAGTCGACAATTTGTTATCATACATGTATTGGATAAGCGTGCACGGGTTACATTGGGATACATAATTGATAATACATAGGTAAGTTTGAATTTTAATTCATACAGTCGCATGAACCCATATAGACAAGTCATTAAAAGGAAGGTCAACTAAACACTTCTTGCGTCCTTGATCACAACTTGGTTCTCACACAGTGTACTATCTCAAAAGGACCATAGTAGAGGACTGCAAACATCAGAGCATAATTTCATTATCCTAAAGAGGAGATACAAATGTTGGACTTATAATCTCTAACTAGATACTCTCTCCATTACATTTGTGCTAGTTTGACCCGGCATGACTATTAAGAAGGAGAGAGAGGGGAGGGGGGTTGGTTCAACTTCTGTGTATCTGGAGCAACAGGGATTACATGTATTGAAACTAAAAATGGGGTCCCTCACAACTTTAGAAGTTACATTAGAAATGGGCAACATTTTGAGACTGACAGAAAGGGAAAGTAGACAGGAAGAGCTATTACTGTAGAAGTAAAAAACAGGTGCTCCAAAACATAAGATGCAAACACAATAGAGCAATTATTATGGAGAAGTGATGTCACACAGCTACGATTTGTTTTGACCATGCAATGATTTGTAATTTAATTGAACTCTGTTTGGCCAATCAATGAATGTGCAAGATATAAATAGAGAAATTGTTGTATCGGAAAAGCAGTTATCAACCAGTGGCATGACACAATCAAATCACTAATCAATATACTGCAAGCAGTTATCAACCAGTGGCATGACACAATCAAATCACTAATCAATATACTGCACTCCAATACCAAATAAATATTCTTTTTAATTGTTATAGACAATACCAAATAAATATTAAAAGGTGTTGAAGCAAGAAACATACATTTCTTGTGTTCAAGAGAACTTCAAATCGAGATCCTGTACCAACTGCCACATGTTTTCCCCAGGAGCAAGAAGCCACAATGCTTGACAAAGAATCGACATGGCACTTTTCAGCAGCCCTCTCAAAGCATTTTCTTGGGGTCTAAGAAAGATTAAAAATTAATAAACAAATAAATAGGACTCTGATTGAAAAGATAGCTCACAGGAGATGTCGTCAAAGATAGCTCACTGGAAAAGTTGTCAAAATGAAGTGTTGTACAGAACAGAAGAAAATTTATGTGGCTTACAAATAGTGTTGCTTCTGTAAATGGTATCTGCACATTTAATGATCGAGATAATGCTTTTATTCCACCAGCATTGAAACCAACCAAATTTCCTGCACATGTCATGCTATTAGCCAGCAGAACTAGGTGGTCTTTGAGAACACCCTTTGTGACCATCGTAACTGACGTTGATAGGCGCTGCAAAAGAAACCATGTTGTAAGTACTTTGAGATTACGAATTTAAAGGAACTCCTTTGGGTAATATTAAATTTCTTGCTTTGCACATAGAAGGTTGTCAAGTACAGACTAAGTAGAAAAAGCTGGTCATCCAGATGATTAAGGATAAGAATGCAGCTGAACCAATCACCATAGTAATCTCAGGAAGATCCACAGATATAAGGATAGATCAGATTTACAATTACTATTTGAGATCCTATGTCTCATAGAAAGATGCCTTCAAGTTCCAAGTTTCAACAAGTGGCTTTATAGATAGGCTTAGTATTCAAGAGAGGAGATGCAAAGAAGGTCGGGATGTTTGTTCATGAGAATGTATAAGGGTGTGTCACACAGAGCATTACCACACAAAAAAAGAAAGTCAAGGCATTTAATGGTACCTTAACAGCTTGCTCAAAGGCACAAGAAATCCCAATCAGTTCTTGGACTTGCTTTATCGCATATGGGATGGAGCGCGTAGTGTCTATCAGATGGATGACAGGAAGACAGGAATCCATGAGAATCCTCCAAGCATCTCCCCTTTGCTTAACAGCTTCTTTCTCAAGAACAACATCCAGAGCTAATTCGCCTCTTTGATTCTTGGAAGGGTTCCTAATCCAAGACATTGTGTCAGGAGAAATCCACGCTATAGTTGCACTTGAAACCCTTGAATCACCTGTACATGACGAGTGTACTTTATTATAATCAAGTAGTCATTTCCAAAAAGAAGTGCAGTATAACATTCTTGCGATTCTTTGTAAACTCCAGTTGTCCCAGGAAGCCATAACAGAAAATGCAAATTTGTGCATAGTACTTGAATGACACCCTAAGATGACACCACCAAGAATAGAAAATCTCTTTATAATATTTACCTTATTCATGACAAAACAACCATCAGATATTTGACCTTTGTCAAGGGCAAGGACTGACAAAATGGGAAGCTTATTACTGTAATCTTAATCCGAAGACAGTACTAACTGTTAGTAACACTCATCAGCAGTTCTTTTTTAAAAAAAGAAAAAGTCCGACTTGGATTTTAACATTCAAAAGAGAAACCTTAAAATTCAATAACATTTACCTTCTTTTCATGATAAAGAAGCCACCCATTTTCCGTTAACAGATAAACCAGCATCTACACCTTTCAAGTTCCAGCAATCAGTAGAAATTGATTTGGAATGTAGGTTCAGGTCAAAGACAAACAAAATGGGAGGCTCATAAGTGTAATCTTCTTTCCTAGAATGTATCAACAGTGGGAATTAATTGGATGATGCCAAGGTCATACAATGGAACTGCTGCAAAGCTGGAACTTTATAGGGATAGGAAAGGCAAGGCTGAAAACATGGAACTCAATCCATTCAGCAGTCTGGTGGGTCATCTAGAAGGAAAAGAATGCAAGAAATATACAGAGCAAACTGAATCTATAATTAGCATCAAGTATGGATGTATTTCTTTACTGTTTTGGGGGTATAACATGGCTGTTGCAAATGATATAGAGGTCATGATAGAGTTTTTAGTAGTTCCAAGCTTACTTCACCTTGCTTCAACCACTCTGTGTCTTTTTTCAAATGGACAAACCCAACTAAGCACTGCACCGGCCCTCAACCACTTAACTCTTTTTCACACGAAACACCAGTTTCCAATGTTTTGCATGCTAAAGTTGCATGACATAGTTTCTTCTTTTGTATGTGTTTGGGGCATCAACTACACTCTTTTTTTGACAAGGAAAAAGAAAAGAGTGTAGTTAATGCCCCAAACACATCAGAAACAAAGATTCCTAGCCACCTCCCCCATAAGAGTACTCTTTCAAGCTGAATTATTGTAAATTTGATACAGCATAATCATATAATGTGACTCAGTAAAAGAAAGGGAGCTCCTTCAGGTCATTATCAGTTATCTGAGTCCGATTAACACCATCCCTATGATGCCAAATCAAACCAAAGAGCAGGCTAGTTATCACTTCAAAATCTAGATACCTAACCAGAGAACTTTCAGCAAAACTATGTTTATCAAGCAGCAGTGAAAGATGGGGGAGACTTAGAAGAGGGACATACTAAATCAACTACTAGTTCAAAGTAGAAATTCGACATACACCATCAACCTCCTCCTGTGTCTTTCTACCACAAACCCAACTTAAGGAGAAATTTAGAAGTACAACAGATGTAAAAAATGGAAAAGATCTAACTCAAAATGACCAAAAGCACACTCTTAATATTGTAACCATCAAATGACCACAAAAACACTCAGATACAGAGGAACAGAACTACCTTTGATAACTGTGTCCAACAATATTGGACATATCATATCAGCAAGAATATGAGAAACCCTCTCCAAGTGATCATCACTCGCATCTGGCCAAGAGAACCTCAAACATGGTGCATTCAAACACTTACTTCCAGACTTGTAGCAAAACGAACAAAATTCACTGCATAAAATAAACATTCAAAATGATATAAATGCTTCATATGTGCAATAAGATTTAGTTTCCACAGAAAAAAAATAATTAGGCATCCTTGGGATGTGGTTCATAGAGATTGATGTCAATTTATCTTTAATGGTTCTTTCAATGAAAGAATCGACTTTTTAGACTGGCAGCCTGTAGTTTTAGAGAATCACCAATTTGCAGAATAAATTAGAGGCAAAGTAATATTGAAATGACTTGAACTACAATGACCGAAATGACTTGAACTACAATGACCTGAAAGAGCAAAATTGTTTCAAAGGATTCATTTAGCCATATGCTAACATTATTTGCGCTCGAGTTTAGTTATTGATTGATATTGACAAATCAAAGATGAATCGTCTTCTAGGACATGAAAATACATGAATTTAGTCCCACGTCCATGGATAAAAAGCCACAATTTGCCTAACATGTAGAAATAGATATGGAAGGAAATAAACCCGAAGAAAGCAGACTACATATAAAGGTTTGTATAGCCGAAGCTGAGTAGTTTCGGAACAAGGCACAATTGACTGCTTGACATAGGTGTGGAACATTACACCTTTAAAATATTCTTTCGATAAAGTAATAAAATGTTACTAATGAATGGGCAAGAAGAGCCCGTATACAAGTTACTTAGCAAAAGGTAGAAAACAACAAAAAGAGGTGGTTTTCTACAAATAATACCCAATCTTTAATACACAAACAACATCCATCCATCGTGGAGATCCTGCACTGTTGTATGCAACATGCATGGAGCAAGTTGATCAAATTTTAAACTCTCACCTTCCAATCTTGTAGATATTTTAAAGCTCAAAGCCTAGGAGACCTCCACTTTGAGACCTTCAGGCTTGATGGGTTGTCATATCATTTTGGCTTGAAATTTTTGTATGGGTTTGGGAATGTATTTCTAAAGGTATTGTCCCTGCACCACCTATGTCCCAGAATTTTACGCTCTCGTCCCATTCCCTACCCTTTTTTAATAAGGTAAATAATTTTATTAACAATTGGGGGAAAACCCGTATATAAGCCGTATACCAAAAGAAGAGAACCTTCCTCCAAATATGGTTCTCAACAAAATGCAACCCTCTATACAAATTGGGACCTCATAAGTACACCAAAAAGAAACTACACACAAAACACTACTTTGCATTTTTACAAAATATTGTTCGAGCACTTCAAAGCGCTCCTATTATGGCGCTTTCCAATGACCCACATGATTGCTAAAGGGGCAACTCTCCATGCCCTTGGGCTTCTCTTTCCCTCCTATCAGACCAACTTTGCAACACCTCCTTCACTATGTCTGGCATCACCCGTTGCATCGCAAACATCTTGAGAGCCACCCTCCATAACATGCATTAGGAGATGGTTTGCATTTTCACATGCACTCTTGCACACAAAACACCAACTAATGTAGGTGATCCTCCTCATCCTCAAATTTCCATTGGTAAGATTGCAGCCCTTGCCGCCAACCAAATAAAGAAACACACCTTCCTCGGTGCTCTAGGAATCCGAATGGAGTCAGGGAGGAAGTAATTTCCTCTCTTACTAATAGCCTCTTATAGTAAGAGTTAAGATTGAATAACCCATAACCACTCTCCTTCCATCTCCAAACATCCAAAGAGTTGTTTAATGTGACTAACCCATACAATAACTCAACAAATTGTGAAATTCTTCTCTCCCAATCTTGAAGATTTCTTTTGAAACTTAGTCCCAAGTCCCGGTAAACAACCTCCCATGAGACCAGCAAATTTGTTGGACCGTCATCTCTTTGGCCGGACACACAATAAAAATTAAGGAAGACTTCCCTCAACTCATTCTCCCTACACCACTTATGTGCCCAAAAACCAATCCAATCCATTAAAAGCACAAGTCGCTACTAAAATCTTCCCATCCCTTCAATATATTCCTCCATAATACAAACCCAAAAGGCATAATGATAACTTTAGTTCTCCATTCCCCTTCTAAAAACCCCACATTTTTCCGCCATCACCTCTCACCAAAAAGTACATACCTCAGATTCAAATCTCCGTAACCACTTTCCTACTCAAGATTTATTAAATACTCGGATCTTTAACCCTATGAATACTGCAACGCTTCAAAATCTTAACAGTCTCCACGCCAAACAAGTGAAACTTCCTCGCGCCCTCCGTTGAATCCCATAGAAAGTTCCTTTGGAGTCTCTCAATTTTATTGTAACAATGGCCAGAGGAAGAAATATAGACAAGGAATATGGGGTATATATTAGAACGAGTACTCTTAATTAACACTTCCTTTCCATATTTGGACAAATATCTTTTTGCTATCCCGCCAACTTCTTTCTAAATTGAAAGAAGTCATAATCAGGTAAGTAGGATGACTCGAGAAAAATGTGCAAGGCATGTTTATAATTTCATAGATGATAGGATCTGTAGTGCTAAAACAAATAAAGAGCTTACTCAGATTTCCTCCTCTAGAGATGCATGCACACATTTTCTTCTTTTGAGAAGAAGAGATGCATACAGACATATAACAGTATTTACATACTCTCACTAAAATTAAACCATCTACTTAAACATAAGATGCATTCAGAATTTGGTGGTTGTGATGCTAAATTAACTTAAAATTTTGAAACAACATACTAATTGATGAAATGGAAAGCTAAGCAACATCGAAGCAATAAGTGAAGGGAAGTGTTTCACCTCACTGACAAAACTATTCTTTTGAAAAGATTGCCGATTTTTTTTTTCTTCTGGAATGAACTGATATTTTCTTGGCACCTTTCATGAACCTCAAGAACACCGATTCCCAATTTTTCCAGCTGCCCCTGTCAAGGCAAACAGAAGTGTCAATGACACAATACAACAACAATATACCCAGCATCAATATTACAATAGTTCACAAAAAAATTACTCCAAAGCTTATAAATTTGAAAAAGGGGTAAAACCTGGTTGAGACGAATATGACCAATGAGGCCCATCCCTGTTTCAGAATTTTCATATCCTGCTTGTCGGCCTGCGTATCTACAAGACAGAAGCAATAAGATCACCAACTAAAGCTAATTAGATTATTTTCATTTTCCTCTCACAGAGATAACTACTGTATCACACAGTCGATTGGATATGCAAAAACTAAACTGAGATACATGAATGCAAACTTAAATTCCAAATTTGATCAACACTCAATAGGTCTAGCATGACACTTGAGAAAAAGTTTTAGTATCTTTATAATGGAAAGCAATGAACTATATGTGCAAGAGGTGGTGCTATTAGATTGAAGAAAAAAATTCTACAGAGTCAAAATGATGATAATGGAACTAACGTACTTGATAGTTTATGAACAGAATAAAAAAGTTGTTAATGTCTGATACATTCAGGGAGAACTGGCCATATCTTTATCATGAGGAGAATACGTACTTGAAAAATAACAGGAATCATCATTCCAATTCTGAAGAGTGTCCCACCTTCAGGCAGCTGCTTCAACTCTCTTAGCTTTCAAGGGAGTGAAAAGGTCTTTTGTTTGTACTTTTTTTTTTTTTTGATAACCGCGAAATTTGTCTGTGGCTCGCCCATTGGACCAACCACAGCCTTCTAAACTCAGTAAGTCTTTTTGTTTGTATTAGAGGAGCATTTTGAGGATCTCGCACTTTTAGAGCACCTTTGACATTTCCGTAAGCAGAAATGATAGGTCCTATGTGCAGATAATCATATTTTCTATGACAATTTTCTACTCTTGATAAATCTTATACCTCAACTTACCCAGTTTAATCCAACAACATTTCTTACTTTATCCCAAATTTAAATATTTGGTAAAAAACCTCTCTTCACTTTCAAATTTCAAGCAGTTCCAGAAATACCACTACAGCAGCATAACAAAATGGACTCTAAAATTCAAAAATAATAAAAGACAACTGCAGGCCTCAGAGAATAGCAGAAAAAGTTCGACTGAAAATTTTCAGAACCAAACGAATTGCTAGGGCAGTCTAATGAAATAAATCTTAAACGGCAGAAAACAGTGCAATGCAATTCCATTAGACCAAGCAAAATGTGTTTGATGCAGTAACTACGTTGGTGACGATCTGGTCATAATATGCTCATGTTACAGGATAGCAGGTGAGCACACTTTTAGAAGACAAGAAAGTGCCAACAGAAAAATTGAAAGAATGGCATGCTTACTCTATCAAGAACTCATCAGCAGCATCCTTGAGACATACTTTACTCAAATGATTCTTGACAATGTATGCCGCTTTTTCTTTACAGTACCCTCTACGGCATCCACAATCATTCAGATAGAGGATTACTCGACGGTCAGAAACATCATTCTTGAAGCTCACTCCGCAAAGCAGTATCTCCTGAAATAAGATAAAGAGATTGGGGAAAACAGTTAGATGGGTGCATAGCTGGTCAGAACTAAGTGTGACAAAAAACTTAATTCCAAGCACTACCTTCATCATCTCCCAGGAGGAATTACTGCTTGTAGATGAATCAAGAACTGCCTTGTATGCAGGATTGGACATAGCAGTAGCAGCCAACACTCCAACAGGATCACCAGCACAAAATTCACTTGGTAAATTTGAGCCACTGCTAGCCCCATATTCAAACTGAATAATTGAGTTGCTGGAAACGTTCCTAACGGTCCCGTCATAACAAATGACTACATCGCGGAGAATAGCCATCAAATTCTTGAACAATGTCCCAGGTTCAGTTAATCCCCTGGTTGAGCGGACAATCACTTCTCTACTGGAGATTGAATGAATCATCTCCTGATAAGGGTCCAACCCGTAGAACAGACAACTTCTAACCAACCCAAATTCCTCGGAAGGGTTAGTACCAGCACAGGGATACTTCTTCTGAAACAGTCGAGCTATGTCATCTACCAGTGTCTTTGTGTAAAATTTGCCTCTGTCTGCTATTTGCAAACCTAAGAAACCAATTTGCTGAACCACCTTATTAAAGGCAGATTCACTCTTGGAATCAATTAGAACACCGATGCCAGATGACTTGAGCACAAAGTCAACAACTGGAAGCTTCTCGTTACACAAGTGGTGCTCCAATTGTACTTCTACGGACTCATTATAGGACAACCGCAAATGATGTAGCAACTTGGACATGTACTGAATTCTCTCCTGGATACGATCCCTAACAGCCTTTGACATGTAAAAATCTCGGAGACTAATACTAAAACCTTCTGTGCACAAATTTTCCATTAGAAGAGGTTGTATAGAATTGAAGAACTTCAATACATCATTTGGACCCTTCATAAAATAGATAGATGTGATAACATCATTCAGAATTGATGAAATCAAGTCTCTGTTGTAATCAATTCCCAGGAACTGACTTTTCCCAATTGTGTGTGTCTCCCCACAACTATCAAAACCATCCGGTAAAGCCGATCCTAAGATCTGCAAGGCCGTCCACATCATACCAGATTTACGAACATCTACTACAGCAGGATCGGGTAAGGCTGCTGGAAGAAACATTGCTAACTGTTGAGCAGCTGCTCTATGGAAGAAGTAATTTGAGAACATTAACTTCAACGACAGCAATGAGTCAGTGGCAAGCTGCAAATTGAAGTTACCAGTGTGAGAACTCAATAACTGTTTCCCTACAGCGAAAAGCTCCACAACCTCTGCTTTGGCAGAAAGGGACTGAGGATAAAACAAATGAATGCAGTCCCCATCAAAATCAGCACTAAGAGGGCCACACATGAGGGGATTAATCTTCACAGTGTGATCATCATGGACATACACTGTTAAGGCTTGGAGAGAGTGCTTATGTGTTGTGGGTGGCCTGTTAATGAAAACAGTATCACCATCCATTATCCTCCTGTGCACTATTTGCCCAGGTCGTAGAAATGTATGCCCCTTTGACCCTTCTCTCAAAGAATAAGTACTTGACCCATCTTTATAGGTTAAACAAAGCTTTTCATCCACCAATTTCTGTAAGTACGCCATATTGTGCTGACTTACTCGTTCCTCAAAAGTGATTTTCTGAGCAATTTCACATGGCAAACCAATCTCACCCACACCTTTGTATGGATCACCAGTTATGACACTTCGAGATGAGAAACCAGACCCCTTTCTGATAAACAAGGTCTTCATCTTCTCTAGCCAGGCTTTAGTGGTAGTATCAACTGCTTCCTTGTGTATTCCAAAACGTTTATCAACATCACGGGATGCCTAGCATTGAGAATGAAATGGACAATGAGAAGTCAAAATACCATCATCATTGCATGGATACAAAAGTATCAGATGAAAGAACATTAATTATATTCATGAAATCAAAGAACTAAAGTTCTACCAAACCCAGCAATACTCTGTATTTCTACTTTCCCTGATTTACAGAAAAATATTTTTCATCCTAGATAAGGTACTTCTACGTTCATCTTCCCTCCATCAGCTCCTTCATATGTTACATGGAACCACCAATTTAAGGAGTACAGTAAAGGAACTTATTTGAGCAGACAAGCTATTTCTTAAATTGTTTGGTTATAAAAAGATACTCCCCTATCTAAAACAAATAAACACTCAATAAACTACAAAAGGAAACAGAAAAATAAAAGGATCTATGTTTTCTTCAGATATGAAACAGAACAATTCTAAGTCACTAGATGAACTATGGCATCATTGACTTTCTGTTTGTTTAAAACTGTAAATTAGCCAAGTCTCATGAGTGCTGACACTTGACATATACTCAGGAATTAAAAAAGAAACAGAAAACTGTTAAAAACTCAGAAAACCAAAACTAGTCTCGCCAAGGAGACTATGCAAAAGCACAAAATGGTGCAGTAACTCTGCAAGTGCTACAAACTACTTCCAAGATATGAAGTGCCATACTATTGGAAGTCTTAAACAATAAAACCACAAGCCACTCTAAGCAGATGGGAAAAGTTAATCCATTGTTGAAAAAGTCAAGTTTTAACAATAAAAGCAGACTTAGTACCTTGCCTGTCCCCCTAAATTGGAGATACTGGACAACTGCCGCTTGTAAATCATTTGCCTCCACTTCATGAGCCTCAAAATTAGGTGTACCAGATCTGGAACTTTTAATTATGTCAATCTGCCTTAGAACCTTCCTGAGCATTGTTATAGAGTGATCCTGAAAAAGAAACATGAAATTACGATAACTTGCAACTTGACATAGACAAGAGAATGCCAGTAAGATATATAAGATTCAATTTTAAGTGTTTTACCGAAGACATGATGTTATTCCCATCAGATATATCCGGCACAGACAAACAGTTAGGAGGTACTGGTAAGTATTGCAGGATGTATCCCTCCTGCGGGAAATAGCCTTTAGCTGATAGCTTTTTTCTCGTATCTTCACGAATTCTTCTAAGAATTGCAAGGACCTACAATAGTGTGCGATAATGAAAACAAGAGAAAGCAAATTGAACTGAGACATTCTTTAGCGAAACACAAAATTGAATTTGGTAATGGAAAATTATCAATTCAAAGAAAACTAATTGACGAACCAGAAAGAGAACTCCAAAACATTTTATGATAGGTACAACTGCCAAGAAATTGATTAAGGGGAATGATCCAACAAATTAAATCACCAATATCATCAAAAGTTCAAATACATTACAACAACAACAATATTACCCCAATGCCTTAAAGCCTCCCGCCCATTGCGGGGTAAGGGGGGGTCTGATGTACGCAGCCTGACCTCCATGTTTAAAAACATAGCGCGACTGTTTCCGGATGACCCATGATGAGCGTCGAAAGTTGCATTGACTAACTGCTACTTCACAATTAAAAGAAGCGCAGACATTTTAAAGAGCCATTTTGCTTTATTTCATAAAATCCTAACTTAAACATTGTTACTCGCAGAAAATACTCTTTCCCAGAGAAAGAGAAATCAACCTAGTCATTCCCACTCTCCTTCTAGGGGGTCAATTGCACTACCACAGGAAAAAAATTCAACCAGCATAATATTGGTAACAATATCAGTTCATTTTCCCCTCTTTGTTGGTTACCCTAAAGAATATTTTTGGGCTGAATGTTGTAGTGCATTTCTAAGCTGGTCTTTCTATACGATAGCTACAAATGAGTTTTATTTCCGGAAGGTCAGAATTCATAACTAATAGAGATCGCATCAGTATACTCCTCGATCCAGGTCCCAGTGGCAGAATCCTGAGGCACGACCGAAAGGGCAAGGTCTTATCCCCTTATTGACATGCAATCACAATTCTCCCAACTGCCAATCGTTTTAGTTTTGCCAGTAAATGTCAAAGCTGTGACTTCACAAGCAATGGAATTGCTTTTTAGTTTTAGTGATGGAATCATGAAGCTTTGACACAGAAGGGCAGCATAAGAAACGCCAATATCAAAAACATTAATCACTAGAAATAGATCAAGAGGCACCAAAAATGTATACTTACTTCTAGGAGCAATTCAAAAGACATTTTAATTCAATTCAATTGAGCTCATTACAGAAGTTAACTACTTATAAGCAGCTTTTCCTCGGTCCTTATTTCAAGCTGTGCGGCGATTCTACAGAGACTGAGAAGCTAACCTCAGAAGGAAGCAAAGGTCGAGAATAACCATCACCGTAGCGGTAGCCATATTTCTCCAAGAAGTTCCACTCTTGAAGCTTTGCAGCATTTTTTGGTACTTTCAGCTCCAAATAGGAAGCACCATCTGAGGTTTTTCCCTCATATACTGAGATTTGTGAGACATCCTACATCATATAGAATATATTATTTTATTTTATTTTTGAGAAAGTAGAATACATTATTTCTTTGAAAAATAAATATAGAATATATTAAACCCATAAATCACATTACTCAAGAAGAAAGTCCAGCTTCTGGCTATGAATTCAATACGAAAAATCACTACAAATTTAGGCATACTCCAGGTTAAAAACATTCATAGTCAAATAAAGAACTCGATATCTTTCAGTTTAGGACTATGGCTAGCGAACAAGGCATGAACTCCTTTTCTTTTAGCTCCTACAGGGTATCTCATCTTAACAGGTCATCATAAAGACAACACTGTTCAGATAAACACTTTAAATATATATCCCACGAACAGATTAGCAGATAGGTGAATGTGGAAGAAATTGCCAGTTTAATCAGTCTATTATATTCAGGAATCTCCAAAAGAAGGCAAATCCCTTTGACTTTAATAAAGAAGTCCTGCACTAAAGGCAGTGAATGCTTCACCAAATAAAATGCTAAGGAGTCGTTTGGTGGGAAGTATATGGTATAATAACCCAGGATAAAATGCAGTATATTTTCTCTCATGTTTGGTGGGAGGTATTAGGTAGTCCTTGGAATATTTATCCCGCCATTTTTGTCTTAGTGGTGGGATAAATTATCTCATAGACATGGTGTAATAACTTATCCCAGGATAATTTATTCCGGAATTAATTATCCCGGACAACTTATAACCAATCAAGCGACCCCTAAGTACGCGTATACTCTTAAACATGTTGAATTAAGAGACTTAAACATGACACCAGTATAGGGCATTGACCTACTTAACCTAATTTCTTTCGGAAACAGCCTCTCCCTCCACGACCTTTCCCAAACTCCACTTGTGGGATATTTTACAGGGTATGTTGTTGTTGTTGACCTACCTAATCTAACCAAATTATAAAAGACATCATGAGATGATGCTCCCATCTGTGAGTAAGGCTGGTGTTAAGGAAGAAAGACCCTTTCTCAAAACTTCATTCTTTTTAATCAACATTCATTTTTGTTAAAAGAAAGACGGAAAAGGGACCACCGCTCTATGCCCCCAATAAGATAACTTCATTACCTCGTTGAAAGAAGTGAACAACTAGATTATACTCAGATATACAATCTCATATTTCAAAAGAAAGTGTATATAGTTGTGTGTATGTGTGAATATATAAACAGATGCATACAGCAATCTCAACAGGCAACTCTGCACATACTGTCTCTATGACTCATTTACTATACAGAATACAACACATAAATATCAAGGACAAAGACTCTTCCACAAGAACTCAAAGAACTTCATAAAAACTAAAAGAACCATCACTCTCAACACGGCCTTACTCACTCTTACATAGAAAAAGCACTGTTTCATCAGGAGGCTAACAATACTTGCATTACTAGCTAAGAGGTAGAGGGATAAGCAAAAAGGGTTGGGTAAAATCACACACTATTTGTCAAGGTGCATGCAAGCTGCCTGGACATCACGATTATCAAAAAAAATGTACACTTTTATATGAAGTAGAGAAAAAAAAATGACACCAGCTAGAGGGCATGAAGAATAGTGATACACTCCAAAGAAGTGATGAAGGGTCTTGTTAAACCTCTACCTAGTCCATATAATAATTATTATCACGTCCTTGTCAATTAAATTGCTTTAAATTGCAACTTTTGGTTGGTGTCTCAGTATTTTCAATGGAAGTAAAAAAAAAAGAATTACATATATATATAAAACGGAAACCGTGGAATCATACAGACAAGGATAAGATCAAAATCTAACCTTGCTTGTCTAATATACCTATAAGAATTACTGTATGTACACCAAATAAGAAACTCTGAACAATTTGGTGATACAGAAATGCTGATAGTCAACCACAATATGTTCTTTGTTAGTAACTTAACACAATTGGGCTGCTCAATACTCACCTCACAACATGAGGACAACATTCGTTCAAGAACACCAGTATGCTTGACCTGAAACTGAGTGTTATCTCAACAAGGTTAGAAGAGAGCACAAAGTGCTTTCACAACAAATTTGAATAAGTTTTACATCTGTGCAGGAATCAAGAGAAACCCCATGCACAAAGCACCTTCAAAAAATACAAGCCCATGAAAATCATCAATTCAACTTCCTTGGCCTTTAGGAGGGGAAAAGGAACAATTTAAGATATAGATCTATAGTAAATTTGCAACAAGTTACATCAGCAACTCAGCTCAATAGGAATCTAAGTCATGCAGATTCTTCACTTCGGTGCTGCACACGTGTTGACGCGACATGGGTGGGACCCATAGTGGATATGGTCAAACAAGTTTGGGTACTTTGACCAAAATTGATATAGAAACTCAAGAAAGATACAATGATTCCTGATTCAAACTAAATAATAAACAGTAAAGAGATGCATCGGTACTTAATAATAATTACAGCTTCGAGCTCGCCACTCAAAATTCGTGCATTTTTTTCCTTCCAAATAATCCACCATAGTTTAGGCATATCTTTACAACTCTACTTTTTGATGTTTAATTTTTTTTAGCTGAATCCCGCACCCATATCAGACACCGGCACTTGAGTCCAAGCAACTTAGATGGCAAATCAGAGAAATCAACCACTTGTACCTTTCAATTTTACAGTTTCAATTGTATTGATTGCATACTTCCTCCTGTAGAATCTTTGTAGAAAAAACACTATTTATAAGGTTAAAAAAGGAGAAACTAATGGATCAAATACCTTTCTGTTTTTCAACTTTAAACATTTCAAGCAAAGCAGGCTTAGCATCTTTTTCAACTCACTGACATGGTCAGGGTGATAAATAGGAATGGGCAACTCAATATATCCAAAATGACCTGAAACAGATAAATTGGGGTTACTTGAGCCTTCTCAAGAAGCACGCAATAATTGCATATAATTTCAACAACGCATGAAGCCAGTCTTTGATCCCTGTCAACTTCTCAACCTCAATGGTATATTGACATATGCATAACATAAAAATATGTGGAATTCTTCTTGTTTTTTACACTTCAACTGCAGCTTAGCATTACCTCTCTCTCTTTCAGAAACAATAAAAGTGAAAAGAGATGAAAATGTCACAGTACCTTCACATTGGCCAGGCTCTGCAGTACCACAGGATTCACATCTGCCAGCTTCGAGAGGCAGACCAAGGAAAGGATTTAAAAGTAGGCTCGGATGGGTAATCGGACAATCGCTAATAGAGTATTTACACTGCCAGAAACCAGAAACGAAAGGAATTTATACCTGACACATAGCATAAAAACAGTAGTCGACTCGGAAACTTAGTTGTAACTGTAGAGGTGGCAAAATAAGACCAAACATAAACAACCCACCCATAATTTTATGGGTTGGGTTTAGTATGATTTAGAACTGGGCTAATTTTCATCCCAATACAACCTAACCCATTTTAAAATGATTCTAAGCTGAACCCAATAATAGTCTCACTTCAACCCATTTTATGCAACCTGACATGTTATTATTGCTACGTAATATCATGTTGTATTGCTACTTAATATAGTATTATTATTGTTACGTAATATCATGTTGTGTTGCTAATTAATATCGTGTTATTATTGGTATATACTTAATATCATGTTGTATTACTATTTAATATTGTGTTGTATCGCTATGAAATTTTGTTTTGAATAAGCATGTTAATTGAGCGGATCATGACCCAACTCGACTTTTAGCCCAAAATAATTTTGGGCAGGTCATGACCCAACCCGATATTCAATGTAGCCCATTTTAAATTCTTCAATTTTAGCCCAACCCGCCCATTCGCCACCTCTAGTTGTAAGAGTAATTGGTTCATAGTTAAACTAGGAACAGTCAATAGAATTACTTGAAAAGTTCAGAAAATGAATAGGCACTATTTTTTCTTCAAATAACTTGGAAATTTTCAAGCACCATCATCAAGATTACTTCAAATGGTATCAAATGCCCAGTTGTTTGATAAAATGTGTACACAGACTAAAACCCAGTTTACTTTTCCTTGAAATCCTTGTAACAAGTAAACACTAAAGTTCTGCATAAACTTGTACTTACTATTTCCTGTGAGGTAGCCAAACCAAATTTGATGGATTTAACAGTCCCATCCGATATTTTCAGTGACGGACTTTCCTCCATGCTTTCCTACACTGCAACTGAAAAGAGAAGTTGAAAAGTCATCAGGTTCCTCTAAAATGTAGCTTTAACAAGAATATAGTCTGACCACCATTTTGGCAAAATTTTCAACTTCCACTTAAGGAAAATAGTCAATGTAAGCCGACTTTAACGCAGATTCATCAATAGAATGTTTTGTTAATCTTTTAGAAGTGCTGTGACTTCATAAATTGATTAACATGCATCAAAACCTATCGGCAAAAATAAAACAACAACAACATACCCAATGGAATTCCACAAGTGGGGTCCAGGGAAGGGTAGAATATACGCATGCCTCATCACTATCTCATAGAAGTAAAGAGATTGTATCGGCAAAAATAACAATGTCAAAAACCTTTTCTACTGCTTATATCCAACCAAACTGCAAAAAATAAGGCAGAATAACAATTTCCACCAAGATATGAATGATCCAAGCAAAAAGGATCACTTCACCAGAGTCCAGGAGGGAAATGAAACTCAAGAACAAAAATTAACAAAACATTAACAGATTCTAAGCAGAACCGACATGCAAGAAGCAAAACCCACAAATAATTAAACCCTAGTACACACCCAAGAACCCTAGGTTTAGCTTATAAGAAGAGCAAACCTCATAAAACAGAAACTGGGTTAATTCGAAACAAGGGTTTATGTCAAGAACCCCCAATTTAATACACCGCTTAAACAAGAAATAAAGCAACTTCCAAAATGCAAATGAACAGTAATACCCCTTCAAAACAAAAGGGCTAACCACTACAAATAAATGCCATTGAAATTACCAAAACAAATCGTAGAACAAGAAAAAGAAAGTGTACGGAATCTGTACCACACTGTCTTTCTTGTTTTCTCCTCACAGAAAAGTTTGAATTGTTGTCTCGCCTACAGTCGGGAAGAAGAGAAAAGGAGTTTCACAGTGCCAAGTAGCTCCAACGGGACACTGCTTCTTCAGTGCATGGAGCAGAAAAATGAGTGGCACTTTGAGTGTGATTTGGAGGCTCTTCTTTTAAGTTCAACACTTGGGAAAAAGGGAAGTGAAGAGAAAAAAAAAATTCAGCCTTTCCCCTTCTCTATAAAAAGAAAAAAAAAATAGGCAGAAATATGTGTATAAAACGGTTGTACTATGTGGTATATCAATTATACATGAAGGTGTAAATATACTTTACTTATTAAAAATGATGAAATGGTCCCTCAATTGTTAGTAAATTTATTTTTAATCCTTATGCGTTACGATAGATGAGTCAACGCATATTGAATCTTAAATTAATTATAGAATACGGTCAAAAATATTATTTAATTATACAGAATTAAATAAAAATATCTTTAATTAATAGTTTGATCTAGAAAAAAAATTCTGTCATTAATAATTTGATACAAAAAACTTACGGCTAATAATTTATTTTGAAAATACCCTTATTATTTAATGAATCAAAGTAATAACAAATGTAATTTTTTTATCTTTGACCATATTTATCAAAAAGAAATAGTCAAAAGACATTAACCGACGATCTAGAACATTATCAGTTAATGCAAAAATGATCAAACTTACATTGTCCAATTATAGAAATATGTGTATAAACAGTTGTACTATGTGGTATATCAATTATACGTAGAAGTATGAAGATATCTTTGCTTAATTAAAAATGAAAAATAATGAGATGAAAAAATTTGTGATCCCTCAATTGTTAAGAAATTTTAATTTAATCCTTATGCGTTATGATATATAAGTCAACGCACATTAAATTTAAATTACTTACAAAATACGGTCAAAAATATTATTGAACTATATAAAATTTTGAACAAAATATTCTTAGTTAATAGCTTGATTCAAAAATATCTCAATCATTAATAATTTTTTCTATAATTTTTGTACGGCTAATAATTTATTTTGAAAATACTCTTATTATTTAATAAATCAAAAATAATAACAGTTGTAGACTTTTTTTTATGTTTGACCATATTTATCAAAAAAAAAAAGACAAGATACATTAATCGACGGCTGTGAACATTGTCCATTAATGTAAAAATGGTCAGATTTGTGTTGTTTAATTAGGCATAGACATATGTATAAACAATTGTACTATGTGGTATATCAATTATACATAGAAGTGTGAAGATGTTTTTGTTTAATAAATAATGAGATGAAAAAATTTGTGATCCCTCAATTATTGATGAATTTTACTTTTGATCCTTGTGCTTTATAATATGTAAGTCAACACATATTAAATCTTAAATATTATAAAATACGGTAAAAAATATTGTTAAACTATACAAAATTTTGAACAAAATATCCTTAGTTAATACTAACTAAATTCAAAAATATTTCCATCATTAATAATTTGACTGCATAATTTTTTTACGACTAATAATTTATTTTGAAAATACTATAATTGATCATAAATAATAACAAATGTAATTTTTTTATTATTTTTGTCCATATTTATTGTTGACACCCAATTTTATCTGGACTATGGCCCATTTTAGTGTGTCATTTAATTAAAATAGGTATTTTATTTATATCTAATCTAATTCAAATATTTGTGTATTTCTAACATTTCTTACTATGATTTTATTTTTTTGATGTTATATAAATTTTCTTTCACATGTTCATTGATCTGATTTAATTCCTCGTGTATTTTAAAATTCAAATTCATATATTCCCCGATCCCACGTGTCCGCTTCTTTTTCCTTTTCCACTTTTACTTTTTACTCCCACCTGACTCCCATCTAATTCTCACCTAACTCCCATCAAATATCAACCCACATATTCCCCGACCCCACGTGTCCCCTTTTTTTCCCTTTTCCACTTTTACTTTTTTACCCTTTTTTACTCCCACCTAACTCCCATCTAATTCCCACCTAACTCTTACCCACTCTCCTTTAAAAAACCAACAACAAAAAAAATCCCCCATCTTTCCATAAAAAAAAAAACTTTAATACACCCCTCCATTAATTTTTCATCTCCCTCTTCTTCTCTTCCTAAAAAACTTAACACAACCACCATCACA
>JAABOM020000001.1:28919042-28953108 GCA_011800125.2 Solanum clarkiae | reverse complement strand
GTATAAGGTATGAGGTATCAAACAAATGTGTCACATCTGCAGTAAATGTGACTTTGTTTAGAGTATAAGGACAAAATGACTCCAAAATTGATGAATAATGATAAATAAGTTGAAAAAGTATAATAAAGGGCAAAAAGTAAATATGACTTTTTTCAGTTACTTAAATGGGGCTAATTTTCATCATTTTGTAACATGGGCTTTCAAAAGGAGATGCGATTCATCAGGCCCAAAGGTAAAAAAATTGCACATGTTATTTACCAAATCTTAAAGGAGAAATTTCATATATATACCATAAAAATTACTTTACAAGGAATATAGTCCATATTTTATTATATAAAAAATTATCCCAAATCAATAAAATTATATATGATCATACAATATAGTTTATCAAAAGTTATAGAAAGTATACACTACTATAAATGTATATCACCTATACACTAAATATACATTATGATACACAAATATACATAGACTATGCATGCCTATACAATGAGGGCTATTTTTTTTTGTAATGTAGTGAAGCGTCCCTTGTGTGAATATAGAAAAGAAGGAGAACAACCGAAATTTTCATGAAGTTGATAATGGAGTTGGTTTGATTCTACTTTTTGCAAGGAGAAAAAAGAGCACTTTATTTGAAATGTATGAATGTGGAGTTGGAAAACACATTTGGAGTCCTTTTCAAATTAGAAAGCCAACTCTAGTTGGTTTTGAAAATTTTATAATCAAACACATATTTTGAAATAAATAAAAAAGTTACATCGAAAAAAGTGAACAATTCTCATAGTCAAACAACCCATCAAAGATTCAGACAATATTAAGGAGGTATCATGCCAATCAATGGAAAAGCAGCACTGTCCCCTGCTTTAGTGCCAAAATATCACAGTATATATATCCACCAAATACTAGGAGTCTTTAAATAAGAACAATACTGCTTTCTGCTCGCATTTCTAATGTTTCAAGTCTCTCACTATCGAGTATACATACTTTCACTTGTTAACAAGTACACCAGTGCTGTTAAGGCGCTACGCTGGGCTGGTAAATGAAGCAACAAATTATACAATGACGCACACCTTCATTAATATGTTCATTAGACTACAAGTTAGTACCTGGAACACTCTATGAATAAAATGCTTCTCTCACTAGATTCTCAACCAAACAGTACTGACACCAATATTAGTACAAACTACAGCAAATATTAAGGACAAAGAGATAACAAAGATCCCATCCTGAGGTTACCCATCTCATGCCAATGTTTCCGCGCCTCCTCTCCTATTATTTACAATCCCGATAAGTCGGCTCTTCTTCACTGGCTTGCTGAGTTGGAAGACAGGATGCCTGCATAGCTTTTGCATTCCCTTCCTTAAACTAAGTCTAACCACTGTGTTCTCAACCTCCTCAGTGTCAAATCCCTCTCTAAACCTACTCTCTAGTGTTTGTCTTTTGTGAGCAACTGGAGAGGTCTTCACAGCGGAATCACATTCCTCTCCAGCATCACTTGTACTCCTGCAGTTCCAGAATTGCTCCCCTGAGTCGCATTCTGTACTGTCTAAAGTGGCACTTCTTGAGAGTTCACCAGAAGTTTCCTTTTCATGAGAATGGCCATCCAGCACTGGCTCTTTAGTAAGTACTCCATTTGATTGAGTTGTGAGATAATCTAACATGCGACTGGAAATGTTAGCACATGGCGACTGCATTTGGCATGTCATATGTGATTTTTCTCTTTCATGAAGGGTCTTTATAACAAGTGTCTTAAGGAGGTTCATTACTTGAACTGCATGAATCAGTGCAGTCAAAGGATCAACCATCTGCAAGATTTACAATCCCATTATTAGTATACATGAAATACAATCACCAGAGGGCATACCATATCATTCCCAATTTAGACATCTAGGTAGAACTAAACAACCCTTTAAACTCAGTTTCCCATCAGACATGTACTTGAGAAGGAGAACACAATAATAGATACACTTCTGAAAAGTTCTCAAATACCTGAGTCATGTTAGGAGCAAACACCATGGCAATATTCCTTGCATTCATCTTGTTATAACTTTCATAATGCACAACATCTGCCATTAAATTGATTGCCCAATCAAGCAATGCAGCTTCAGTTGGGGGAAGTAAGTTCACTAGTTGGGTGCACTCTTCTTCAGTGTTGCAATTCATCACCTGCTCTGGGGTTAGACAATCTAGTACACCTGTAGGCAGCTCCCTAAACCATGCCTGGAGACATATGGAAAGTGTTGGTTATCAATTTTATAGGAGTGGTAAAGACTAATTCTGGGCCAAGTAGATCGTCACTGAAATAGTGGTTACATAGCTATTTAAGGGGTCTATCATAAACCAAAATAATCTATGGCAAACTCTTTTGGTGTACTTCTCCAGCCTCGGAGAGAATTATATGATTCAAGGGCAACTTTTCTCCAGAAATAATGGCAGCTCAGAGATAGCTTAATGGTTTTGTAACCAAAAGACAAACACAATAACCATCAATGGAATTTACCAACCCGAGCACAGAACGACAAGCCATATATGAGATCACGAAACCTCTCTACAACAGAAGCTCAATAAGCTTTCCATCAAAGAACAGTCTTGACTAGTATAAATTTGTACAGTATCTTGGCCGAGTAGCAATACGTAGTGCTTTTACCTCATCTACAGAAAGGCTTGGAACTTAGAAACTAAGACCTAGATATTCTTCTTTGGACAATAATCCCACGGAAGAACCTTGAATGCTCATCTTCGTTATCCTTTGTGTTCAAGAAGCATCTTTTGTTGTAGACCGATTTCATAGTTTATTCACTTTCAAAGATTGCACAAGAACGATGTACTGAACAAAAGGCTAAATGCATGTTACGTTTTCAACACATATATTTGATTTTCCATTCTTGAATCTTGCTCAAACCCAGAACTTATATACCAAATTTTTAATGCTGACTACTATTTTTTCTAATCTATCTTGTAATGAACACCAGCTTAAACTGACTTTTCCACATACCATTTAGCATAATATATGCAACAACAGACTGGTAAAATACTTTGACAGGCTAGGCATAGCGAAAGTGCGTATTTGAAATTGGAATTCAGTTTAATTACGAGCTTCAAGATCTTGCTAGCATTAGTTTCAACCTGGAAAACTCAGCAAGAATGGAGATTGATGAAGGATGAATATGTTACAGCTACCTTAATCAATCCTGCCAAACAATGAACATCAATTCCATATGGAACAACGCCTCTACTATTCAGCTGGTTCCTCACAGTTTCTCCTTGACTATTCTCAGCATTAATCCTGAATATTCCTTCTACCTTCAAACAAATGCAGAAAAGACTGCAAGTTTCAGCATATTTAATGCCAATAGCTATGTTATAGATTTTTCAAGTATAGAGATAGAACAATACTTGCAGGCCTCCTTCAGTATACAGACGACGCTGCAGCTCAAGAAGTACTGTTGGCACACTGTTTCCTCTATGGTCATATGAACACTGCATTGACTGGACAGAAACTCCAAAAACACTTGCACTGCAAAGTACAATAAAAATAAATGAATTAAATGTTTTCTGCATAAAGAATCAAGACAAGAACTGAGCAAGACAGTAGCAATAATCAGGTGAACATGTGCAACAAACAGTAGCTGAAAAAATTAAAAAATCACCAAATAGCAGTTTCTAATGTTAATTTAAGAGCCCTGATGCGTGTAGAACAAAATATATCCATACTATCATATAACTCTTCCTGACAACAATGGACAATTCTCTACTCTGATGTAATAGATAAGAAGGAATACATATGCATCTCAACTTTAACGGCTGAATGAAGCATGCAAGACAGATTCAGCATTTGATTTTCGCCCAGCACTAGATCTGAGAAAATTTGAACCATCACTTTTTCACGCACACGAACAGCATTTATGTACTCAATGTCAAACTAATTGGGACTATCTATATGAATCATTTACATTGATTGCACTCTGTTCGGTCCAATTTCATTAACAATTTGTTGCTCGTTCGAATGTAGTCTTACACAGAAGAGAAATTTCCCAGATCTGAGAAACATATTGTCACCTCCTTCGACAAAAATCTTTCTCTATAGTGATAAAAAATTGTAATAGTAATAGGGATGGAATAAGAAATTGAAGAGGAACCTTGCACTAGGGACTTTACGGGGGACTTCAGGCTGAAGCTCAATAGGCAAGCCAAGGAAGCCGTTGAACCGATCGAAGGTGACATGAGAAACGTGACAGACATCGGTTGGCCAGCCAATATCCATGTTAGCTATATCATCTCTATCCACACTGCAAGTCACCAGCGACTTCCGGAGCGCCGTGACCAAAACCGCCAGAATTGGTGATTGGTTGTTGTCATGGCTCTGACGTCGACGCTCATCACCGGAAACCCGAACCCGACTCCGTCGCCTTGAATCCGGACTTAAAAATTCCTCTTCCCCATCTTCCTCCTCTTCCTCTTCATTATTTACTTGTTCGTAATCATAGAGAGAGGAGCACCGAGGAGACAAGTCTAGGACTGATGAGGAGTTGGAAGCCGAAACCCGGCCAAAAGTGTACGACTTAGATCGCAACAGACGAGTCATAATTGAGAATTACGTACTGATTCCCTGCAAAGAATTGGATTTAATGAAGCTATATAAGAAGGGAAAGAGGATAATACACATGCATTATGATTAATGATGATGGAACTAACACATGGAAACTGTTTGTGAATGAGAAGAAGATAGAGGGAGGGAGGGAGTGGAAAGGGGGGAAATAATGTAGTGTACATGAGAGTGAGTGAATTGGAATAGTTGTAATGAGAGCGATAGGGAGGTGGGGGGACACAATTCATTATTATAATGCTCTGTCTTTTTGGATCTTTGTGGCCTTCTGCTCGTGAGTCACTTACCTGGAAATGCCCGCTACACACCAACTCCTTTTGCTTTGACACGACGGTGATCGACGTGCTAAGCTGCCGGAGAAGGCACTGCTACTCTATTTTATTTTTTTATTTTTTAAAAAAGAACTAGTCTTAAATTTTCATTATTTTGTAATTTAGACATTCAAATTCATGTGAATTATATAAATAGAGTATTTTACACGGCTATCCGGTAAAATGTAACATCAAAAAATTTAATTTCTACTCTTTTCATTAGTCTTAAATTAAAAATATATAAAATATATTAAAATAAAAAATCATCAAAAACATAAAAGATCTTTTTTTGGACTAGAAAAAAATTAAAATACTAAAGATACTTCATTTGTTTCATACTAAGTAAATTCGTGGATCATTTCACATAAAGACAAAATTTAATTATTTTTTTTTTATTTTTATTTTTTTCAAACTCCACATACTCATTTAATGCATCATTTATTTCTCATACGAAACTCAACCTTAAAAACTTAATTAATAAAGGATAAAATTAGAAAAAAATTTCCAACACATCCATTGAAAAATGAACAATTCACTTATTTTGAAACATCAAAAATTCCCTAACAATTAACTTAATATGAAACGGAGGGAGTACTATTCAATGTTTTTACCTCCTTTATTTTCTCGGTCAGCTCAAGGCAATACTCCAAGGGATGATTTGGTTGGCAACATATTATTCCAAGATAATTAATTCTGGAATAACTTATCACGGGCTAACTTATCTCGAAATTAATTTATTCTGAAATAACATGTTGTCATATTTTATACTCTCAGTGACATCCCATCTATAAATTTTCTAAACTTAGAAAAATAATTTTGTAATTAATATTAAAAATTAAGTTAATTTTTTAATATGTTAAAATGAATTTAATTTTTAATATTGATTACATAAACCAAAAAAAGATGAGGGAGTAGGGTGGGCTAAGGCATATAAATTTCATAAACCAGCTCAGATATCTTGAATTAATATCTAGGAAGCGTGAACACCGTGAATAATATGAATGAGCAGTGACCAACTGCGGTTGAAGTAAATGCTTTGCATGAAAAATTATTCCCTCCTTTTTTTACTTATTTAATACTCTTTTATCTAATATTGGTTTGATACTATTTTCAAAACACAAATAATAAAGATTTTATAGTTTATAATCTTAAATTAAAGCTATAGTACAAGATATTAAAATATTTTTTAATTTTATAGATTTAATATGTCATTTAAAAATTTGAACAAGTGTATTTTTTATATGACATCTTTTTCTTTTTAGTTAGTCTACGAAAGAATACTATTTACTTTATCATAATTAAATATAATTTCTTTTTATTATTAATGTAATGATTTACCATCATATAAATATTTAAATTTTATTTTATATCATAAATTTTAATTTTTTTTCTTTTTTAATTTCTTTTTTCTTTTTTAAATATCGTATCACTGGAAACAGTCGATTTATGTTTTTAAACATAGGAATTAGGCTGCGTACATCCGACCCCCCCACCCCGCAATGAGTGGGAGCCTTTTGAGGCACTGGGGTATGTTGTTGTTGTTAAATATCGTATCAAATTAAACAACGTCAAATAAAATTAGATGAAAAGGTATTACATACTATTTTTCAAACAAATTAAGAAGAAAAATAATTCAAAACATACCACTCTTCCAGTCTTATTTTATATGACATTCTTTTTTTTTTTGGTCCGTCCCTAAAAGAATATTATCTTACTCTAATTGAAAATTATTTATCTTTAAAATATATTTTTTTACCCCTTAAAAAAATGATTTTCATCCACATAAATATATAAAAATAATTTTAAATTCTAAATTTTATTTTATTTTTTATTAAATACCGCACCAACAAAGTTTGAGTAAAACGAAAAGAGTAATCCATGGGACAGAGAGGCTGGCTAGCTAAACGAATGTAAGATGCTAGGGAATATTATGGCAGTATCATAGCATTAATCGCACCTTCCAATAATTAATGTACTCATACTATGTACTATCATTTATTCTAATGTTTACTATTCTACCATGTACTATAAATTTTGATGTTCAAATTTGCACATATTTTATTAATGATTAGAGTGTTTGATACGCGAAATGATAGATACGAATATTTTATAAATTGAGATATTTTATTTTTATGAAGTCAAAATTAAATGGGAATTCGAAAGTTTGAATATATCAATTAATTTTTTCATAGATTCTATATTTATATTAGAAAATTAAATAAATATTTATGTATATTAACTTGTGAATCCCTTAATAAAACTAAAAATGATGGTTTAGTGGTATGGAAATAAAAAGTTTTCCCATCCATGAATTAATTAATAGAGTACATAATAACATTGGAATTAGTCATTTCTGAGATAAGATAAATTACAACTTAATAAGATAAATATTCTTTCTATTAATAATTTTCAGTATAATAAGTAATCATTATAGAGCAGCAAACAAGATATCAAGACCTGAGCTCATTCTTTCAATCTGGTGTCGTAGGTGGAGCCATTTTTTGACTTGAAATCGAAACGAGAATAGTTTTGTAAAAAGATTTTAAAGGTTGAATTAGGAGGGTATCTTTTTGTTTCTCATCGAAGTTAATTCACTGTGAATTGTTAGAGTAATTTCAAGTTTAGAAACAGAGAGTGAATATTCTTAATAATCTGTAATTTCAGTTGTTGTCTGCTGTTCGCAAAAAGGACAAAGGAGGGTTATTCAACATGTCTTCGTTTTGAAGCATCTGTGAAATGACAATTGACCTTTTGCTACCTTTCTCTTTCTCCTTCACATTCATTCTCATTTTTTTTCGTTTGTTAATCTATAGTATAATGCCTATTTCCTTCCTAACTTGGATCCTTCCCATCAAATACTACTCAAAAGTTTCTCATTTGTCTTTTACAAGCATCGCCAAAATTGAGTAATATCAATATCCATCCTAGGGAAAGGTTCACGAGGGGACTAAGGTGAGCTGGATCGAAATCATGATCGAACATAACGTCTTGGTTTGGTTAGTAAACTTAATTAAGAAATAAAATTATGGCCTTATTATCAGCTATGACTTTTGACATGATGTAAACGTGTGATTCTAACCGCTGATATTGCCCAAAATCTTATATATAAAGTCGAGGATCTATTAGAAATAATTTCTCCATTCTACAAAAGTAGAGGTAAGATCTGCGTAAATCGTATTATTCTCAAATTATATTTATGAGATTACATTTAATATGTTGCTGTTGGATAACACCAATATTTTATCTATGAAAAGTTGGCCCACGAGGGGGCTGAGGTGATCACCAAATGGTTAATAGACGTAATAAGAAATAAAGTTACATTCTTACTATCAGCTATAACTTTTGATATGATGATAAACGCGTGATTTTAATCGTTGATGTTGTCCAAAATCTTACACACAGATAAACCAAAACCCAACAATATGCGTATTTTAATATCCTTGCCATGCGATTCTGCCAACACAGGTTAAAGATACTTGACAGATAATTTTGGAATATATTCGAAAGAAAAGAAGAGCAACTATATATTTTTTCTAACGAGCAAGGTGGATTTTTTAAATTTATCCTAGATACTTCACAAAATAGTGTCACATGAGAGCATGTGGTATGTTTCTCTGGGGACCCTTTCCTCTGTTTTTTACTATCTATTAATTCACCCTCTTTATTTTTGGGACCTCTTGTTGATTTAGGACAATTATATCCTCATGAATTGAATGTTTTTGAAATTGTACATCTAGTGGTGCTTTAAATGAACATAATGACATACATAATTATAACGGACATCTTTTCACCAAAAATCTTTCTGTTTCACTAACACTTAAAATAATGTTTGCTAGATCTTTTCCTTTCACTCTTATGGCAATCAAAATCTTCAATCGTACGTTGTGAGCTCTTTTGGGGCCTTTATGACTACCAAATCTTTAATTATAAGCCAGGTTTCTATGATAGTATTAAAGAGTGTAAATTTTTAGAGACTCCATAGTTATAATTTGCCTAATTACGTCTTGTAATTGTTACTTCATCCATTTATTTTTACTTGTCCACTATATTATTTTGGGATATTCAACAATATTTAAATTCGAAAGATAATTTTATATTTGGTTCCTAATTTATCCTTATCATTGATTATAGTCATTTTCTTATTATATTTTTTCAGTATATTGTATTTGTTATTCAAAAAGTGATATGGTAAAATTATCCCTATCATTTACTATTTCTTAATCCCTATATCAAATCAATAGTGGATAACTATTAGAAGTATTTATTCACGTATAAAAATCAAATACAATATTTGATGTGCATGTAAAAATTCAAATAACTAATACATGCAGACGTTGTGAGAAAATTATTTTATGCAAAGAAAAAAATAAAATAGTTGCTAAAACCACATAATTACTCATACTTGTCCAATTTATTTCGGGCACTTCGCACCATCAATTTTTAGTGGTATTTAAAAAGTTAGCTTTCACGAAAATTCAAAAAGGAAAAAGTGAGGGTATTATTACACCATCAGTGTCAAGGCTCGAGGCCTCATCAAAAGTATTTGAAGTAATTAGAAAGTGATGATATCATTGAAGGCCCTATTATGGTCTTCTTTACTTCGTGACATGTACGTGTCTGAATTAACAATATTCATGACCAATACTAGTACTAATAGAGTATTAATTTAAATATATCACATTGACATTCTCATTATATTAAAGAAAAAATTAAAAAGTCCCATAATCGTGTATGATGATGTTATAACTAGTGGCAGGTGTCTTTTCTTGGATTTTTAACGCCACCCCAAAAAATAAAATAAAATTAGTCATGACACCAATTACAATGTTATTTCTTTTAGGAAGCATGTCATGCTGGAAGAAAAAAGTTGGAAACAATGTTGTGTAGAAGTTACTCGACCAAGATAGGTACTTCCTTCGGCCCATTTTAGATGAATGCTTTCTATTTTATATAGTAATAAAAAATAGGTTGATCAATTTTGCTATTTTATTCTTTATTCATATTAATTAGTATCTAAAAAAAATAAATTTTAAATCTTTAAAATTTATTTAAATTTCCAAAGATCATATTAATTATATATAAGAGTAAAATGAAAAAAAAAATCTATCATAATTTAGTAAGTGGTGAAATACTCCCTCCGCTCAATTTTACTTGGCCCCCTATTGACTTGACACAAGGATTAAGAAGTAGTAAATGATGGGGTAATTTTACCAAATTACCCTTTGAATATAATAAATACGATGTCTTGAAAAATGTAATAGGAAAATGACTATAATTAATAATAAGAGTAAATTAGGAACTAAGTGATAAATTATCTCTTGATTTCATAAAGTGGATAAGTATTGTTGGACATCCTAAAATAGTATTGGGGCCAAGTAAGAGGGAGTAATATAGAATAAATATTTTTAGTAAGATGTCCATCTAAAATAGTACGAATGAAGTAATATTGATTTTGACTAGTTTGTGCGCGCTTCAAATAATTGTGATAATATTCACTACCTTCACACATAGATATATATAGGTATAGACACTGAAATTTTATGGGACTCTATAAAACATGCTGGATTTCGGTTAGATTCTTTTGGAGGCTATTCTACCTTAAATCCTAACTTATGTCTGTATAAAAAGGTATTATATTCTCTTAAAGAGGTATCTCAAATAGCTGATATATTCTGGAGATATTCATTAAGAGATCAGAATATGATAGAAGAGAAGAATTAATGGAGAAACAGATTTCACATTGTTTATCAATTAAATTATATTTCTTCATATTTTATTTTGTTTATAATTGCAATTTATTTTTCATCATTTTAAAATTTATTGCAAATAATAGGTACGTATTTAACTATTTTGTCCGACAAAATTTAGATAAAATATAAACTTTTATTGTTGTTGTTGCGTGCAATGTGAACTCTACCCGCAAATAATTCGTTCCAACTTCATTAGATGATAAGTTAGCAAGATCTAAACAACAATCTATGGGGTCATTGTAATTAATACCTTTTGTCCAAATATATAATAACAACCATATTATAATTTGTAATATTTCATTTCATTTGAATAGTTAATATTCAATCAATATTTTTTCAAAAAAATTTCCCCTTTTTCAATAAAAGTAAAATTAATTGAACTAGCATAGACATATTCGCAACAAATTTATATATAATTTATCCTCCTTAACCGCTCGGACGTGGACTAAATTAATTTCAAACCTATAAATGACATCATGTCATCCATCACTATCACTTGTAGCAACCCTTAGGCATTGAAGCATGCCTTCTTCCATAACGTCACAAACAAGTCATGCCCTTTTATTTGAACAAAAGAGGACACTTGGAGAGAAGTCCCTTTGAAGCTACTCTAACAACACACCCAAAAAGGAAAAAGAAATGCATTGAATAATAAAAAGAAGAGAAAGTTGGAGGGGTTGGGAAATTAAAGTAGGTGTGATTATCACGTAATCCCCAACTAAATCACCAATTTAGTCAAATTATTAATGCGTTTCTCAACTAAATTCTTAGTTTATCCAATATATACATATATGTTCTTTGTTTTAATAGGAGATTAAGGTCTAGAGACGGGTCAAAAAGAGATCCACAATTGATTAAGCCAAGATAATAAACAAAAATTAATTTTCTAAAGATAACTTTGTAACTACGTGAACTTTTTAACTCCTTTTCCTTTTTTGGTTCATTGAAGGCACATAATGTTGAGTGTTGCCTTTTTACAAAGTTCGATCCAAGAAGACTTATGCTTCAATGTACTATTTATAAAACCTTCTCTAGATCTAATCCAAGAATTTTTTTTTGGAACAATTCTTAATTTAGCCAAGTCATGTGAACCTAGTTCACAACATTCACAAAATAGTTGGAGATTGTAAATAGCTGATAAATTTAAAGTATTGAAAAATATTTTTTCAGTGTTGCGAAATTGGTAATAAACTATTTATGCATGCGTTTAGTTCAGAGGTGTTGATAAGTTGTTCTTTTAGGATGACTAAATATCCCAAACAAGTTGCAAAAAATTTAAATTTCAAATATTTCTCGTGAAAATATGAGGAGGAACGACGAGTGTGGAGTGAAGAGGAAGTTAGAAATTTTATTTTGGGAGGAAAAAATTAAGAATAAAATATTAGTAAAATACTTGATCAAACACAAAAAAAAAATTATTTGTTCAACCCATTTTTCCTTTTTAGTGAAGTATTACCTTATTTTATACTTTCACTTCTATCCATATAAGAAGATAATATATGTGAAGTAACATGTGAAGTCACTAGAAGACCATCTATACACTTTTGAATATAAATGAATTTTAATTTGAATATGAAAACCCCATCACCACATCTGACAACTACAAATTTCTTCACAGTCTCTTTCAAAACCATTTTTTAATATCATGCAGCTTCAGATATAAACAGATTGAAAATACACAAAATATATGCAATATGCTGTATACATGTTGTATTTTTTATGTATTATCATTGTGTCAATACACTAGGTATATACTTACACACATTAAACTCTGGTAATGAAGTGTATATTTATATATTCTTAATATATAGTCAATGTATATCACTAATCTTGTCCGAATATACACTGTACGCACAATTCACACGCAGGATACATTGAGTATGCACTTTTGATACGTCAGTTATACTTTAAAAGTTATATATTAAGTATCAGGATACACTTTTGATACATTAGATATACACCGTAAAAATCACATTCACTGGCTTTTAGGGTTTAATTAACTTTTCATATTACTTGCCCATATTACTTTGTGTTTAAAATATCAACAGATTCGAATTTTTCTTGTGATTTTTTTATAGGCATATGTAACCTACGATTAATTGACATTTGCACTTTTGATCCTCCAAACTGTGAATCTTCACCAATGTAAAAATGTACTAAATGTTAAATCATCCAAACATCAATGCATTATGTGAAAATTGTGTTGTTATTGTATATTTAAGGATGATATTATTCTAAAAGTATTCTAAATATCTCATATTTCAAATATAAATAAACAAAATATATGTGTTTTAATTAATTGGCAGTTAAATATGTGCTTAGCTGAATCTTTATAAAAATCAAAATCAAAATCAATAACTAAAGGTAGAAAGAAAACTATCCCTATTTTAAAATCAAACACTTATATACTTTATACCATGAAAGTTGTTGGAGCATGATATTTTAATATTAAAGTGTACTATTATTTTAGTGGATATAAATTGACAAAAATATGGTTAATTAATTTTAGGTGTAACTTGTATAATCACTAGCTCCGTGTTCTACCTCATTATGCCTTGTAACTTGGATAACCACCGAGCTATAATTCCTCTATTCATTTACTTACATTATCATCTACTTTATTTCTATTCATGATAAGTGTGAATTTCTCACCTATAAATAGTGGTGTTTCTTCCTTTGTGAAAAGGAGGTAAGTATGCAAGAAAAATGAGAAGTGTGAATAAATATTGTAGTGTGTAGTAAAGTTAGTATAGTATAAAAGAGATTAGAGTTGAGACAAAGAAAAATATTCCAAGTCTTCAACTAATTCACTATATAAAAAAGAGTAATTATTATATGTTAAAAGAAGTTTCTTTTTTCCTGGTTAAGCTTTGGACCCTGCAATTAATCCGGAGTTGTTGGAGTCGTACAACATTGCTAATTTATGCTGCTGTATCTTGGAAGGGACAAGTCAAGAGTATTGTTGTTGGATTGACGTAGATAATACCGTAGTAGGCCTGAATTTCCTTAAAAAGAGTGAGATATCCGCACCTCAGTTTGAATACTTTTTTATTCATTTTGTCATTTTATTTTTCAACCATAATTTATTATATTTGTGGTATATTTCACCAACAAAAGTTCTACACTTAGACCCGATGTGAGGTGTATCCGAAATTAAGTATTAAGTTTTAGTTTGAAAAGACAAATTAATTAAATATAAAATAAAAATTTATTTCGAGATAATTTTGAAGTTGAAGAATAAATAAACAAACTAACTAAAAAAAGAGATATTCCTTTATAAAAAAAAATTATAATTGATAAAAATACAAATAACTTGCATGTTTAAAGTGAAAGAAAGTTATTATTAATAGACAGTATTCATACGAAGTATCTTTTATTGATTTTCTATTTATATTTCAAAAAATACATATTTCAATAAATCTTTATTTTTTTGTTTTAATCAAATGCGGAATATAGATATTCAACAGAAATGTTTATCTTCTTGTTTATAATCTTAATTAACTTTTTAATAATTATATTCTAGTGTACTTAGTCGTGATATTGCAGATATGGATCATGGGGAGAGCAAGTGTAGAAATTTAAATTTTCAAGGGGTAAAAGTCCTTGATTTTAAAATTTAGGAGATGTATCTAAAACTAAGTTATATTATAGAGGTGTTTAGTGTAATTAATCCTTTAATTAATTGATATATTATCTAGTTTGTTGAGCCACTTTATGGAAGAACATATTAATCACATAAAATATTTCGAATTCATCATAAATTTTGCCCGGATATTTTGTTTTTCTTATGGCGGGTCGTAGGAAATAATTTTTAGCTCTTTACAAATTTAATTTTAGTGTTATATATATGTCTTTTCTATTACAAAAATTCAAAAAGATGTTGCTTTTATTAAAATTGTAAGTGGATAAAAAACTTTTTTCATCAAAAAATATGACGGAGGTATGTGTTAGTGATACTACACATAAAATTCCAGTTAGAGTTTGAAATTAATGAAAGTATGAAATGAAATAAAAAATGGAGTAGTTATTTTGTTATATTTCTAATGAGTTTCAATCAGAATCAAGTTTAATATTAGTACTTTGTAATATCATATGTGTGACGATCACAATTTTTTAGCTAGATTTTAAAATTTAAGAAAGAAAATTAATTTAAATGATAGGGTAGTGTTTATGATTCAATTATTGATTTTCTTTTAGTTCACGACCATAAATCTTTTAAAGGATGAGTTAATTTTTTTACTAATTATTTCTGACTAATTGAGCGATCCTCACTTTCTAAACTAGCTAACTATTAAGCTTGAATTAAGTTCACTATCTATTTCTTTATATAATATCAAAATAGTTAACTGATGGACCTCCATATAAAATTATTCACAACTCAACTGTCAAATTCTAGACATGAGAGGATATAAAATTAGTATTTGGAAAGATAAATAGTATTTTTAATATGATTTAATGCTCAACACTTAAACTAACTTCTTGGATGGGCTCATAATTCATTTCTTGGAACTGAGGTTTAGTACTTTTTAAGTAAATACGTAGCTCAATAAGAAATCTCTTTATATGTCTAATTTCTAATGAATCAAGATATCGATGTGCTTGGGTATAAATAATCATTATCTGCTCTTCTATCGTGAGAGGAGCTAATTGTAATTGTTTAATGTAAACAATTTATGTAATTGTTCACCTCTTGTCAATTGATTCGGAGTAGCTTTATCAAGACTAGAAGCAAATGCTTCTAATTCTAAGAATTGCACCAGTTCTAAATTTAATTTACCAACTATCTGTTTTCTTTTGCCCTCGATAGCCAATCACCTTATTTTTTCAGTCTAACTAGTCATAGTGCAAACAAAAAATTGACCATAAGTAGCTCATTTTCAGGAGAAAAGCATGTCAATTTAGACAAAATGTAGTGAGAATATGTATAATTAATCCACATAACAGAAAGAAATATATGGAAAAAACAAATTTAATAGACGGAAACCAAATCAACATTTTACAGTAATGG
Organism: Solanum clarkiae; assembly: GCA_011800125.2. Taxonomy (NCBI): domain Eukaryota; kingdom Viridiplantae; phylum Streptophyta; class Magnoliopsida; order Solanales; family Solanaceae; genus Solanum; species Solanum clarkiae. Next base: position 28,937,433 of record JAABOM020000001.1, on the reverse strand, counting down.
AGACTTGGAGTAGTTTAATTTGGACAACTTTTAAATCACTATATACCTTTATACAATGAACATGGATCAGGATCAAATGAACGCGTATTCTCTTTATCGCAAGCGAAGATATACTTCTAACCTCTCAGTAACCAATTTGGATATCACATTCTCATAATGTTGTTGATGAATTAATCTGTCTTATAGTTGATGAAATCGCAAGAAAACATCTCCCATATTAAATAACTACAACAACTCCATACATAACAAAATGAAAAAAAAAATGTTATTCGAATGTAGTTCTAACTAGACAGATAATTCAATAATTACTTTCTTATAAATCAACATCAACTAGTGAGTTTGAACTATTCCAATATAATAATCACAATTTTTTCACTAACTTCCTAAAAATACTCGAGCAAAGACTATGATAATTGAGTTAGTGAATTTTAAATATTTAGCTTTTTAAAGAAGGTGCGTAAAATATTTATTAGTAGTCAATGCAAATTTATAAAGTAGTCGTTGTTAGTTGAGTATTTTATATTAGAATAAGTATTGATGCACGTAGGCATAGAAATGAAAAGACAATTGGATCCAAAAATTGTCAAGACAGATAAGGCGGCAAAATAGAGGTTGATAGAGAATCCGACCAAACTATCACATCATTTCTTACATTTATCCCTTAATGCCAAGACATTCTACTTCACACTAAAAAGAAAATGACCGAGTTAATTTTACTAGGTGATTCAAAATTTTAACAATTTATTTGTATTTATAATAAAAAATACTGTATAAGGTTATGAAAAAATCTTGATACCACGTATTGTCGCTAATTTAGTATTTTATTAGAGTTGATGCATCATCAGTTAACAAGTAACAACTATGAATTCATGTTGCCATTACTTTCTCCCAACATACATACATATTGAGACTTGTCCAAAATTAGGTTATCATTATGTGAGCCTGAATTGATATTTACCGAAAAATGTATTGGGCTAAGGAGGCATCAACTCTATTAGCGGATTAGGTGTGGCATATACGAGATTTTATTAGATAGGTATTTAAATAAGTGAATAAATGACTATAGCAATATCGTAACTTTAAACAAAACATAATTCAGGTAGAGTATTGCTATTTTCTTTAAAAAGTAAGCACCAAGCAATCACTCAAAATCGTATCATGAATTTAATTCTAAACAGCTTGGTCTTTGTCAACTTCATTGTCGAGAAAGTTTTCTCAACATTTGGATACACAATTTGTGTTATTCAGAATGATTCTTTTTAACTTTGCCATCGAATTTAGAGCTCAACCTTGAAATAGTGGTGAAGACCACCAAGCTGGAGCATAGGAGGGGAAAAGGAAACTTCCAGTGGAGCAATGAAATGTGTAGAGATTGACAGGTAAAAACAATTTACTAGTCATAGTCATAAACACTGAATTTTGTGAGAAACAAACACTAGAGGAGCGAATAAGACTAGATACTTCACTAGTCATAGTCATAAACACTAAATTTTAGATGATGTGGGGATTGACCTGTGCAACCTTGTAGCTAACGTGTTAAGTATCTTATCCAAGAAGTACATCTGTAAGAATGGAACTACTCCTACGAATTGATGGGGACCCACACAAGCGATGATGTGTGATTTAATTTGACGTAGGATGAAGAATTGCATAAGGATTTATCATACCACGAATTCTCGTGTGCGTCATATTTGCTAAAGAGGTTTTCTTTTTAATTTTTAAAAAAATATTGTGTTGAATTTGAATTAGTAAAAACTGGAGATGGGGAAATTTGAAAAGGACAAAGCCGCAAGGAAGAAAGAAAATGGGGGGGAAGAGGGAGAATGTAAGAACATCTGGGTGTGCTTTGATACAAATAAAATCCCAGATTACGCGCATCTCCTGCCTATTGACCACTTTGAAATTCTCATTCATTACAAATTTTTCCTCTTTTGCTCTTCCATATTTCTTCTTCTCCCCTCTTTCTTCTCCATATATAAGCTAACCAACAGACCAAACACACACTCTCTTTTTCTGACTCTGACTACCCATCCTCTCCTTTTCATTCCCTTTTTTTTTTTTTTTTTAAAATCGTTTTCTCGCCGCAGATCCCTTCTTCTCTCTCTTCTTCTCCATTCTCTACCCTTTCATGCTTTCGTCTTCCCTTCTTTGACTTCAATTCTGCTTTTGTTTTCTCCTGGTGGGGACTCACCTTCTCACCATGGGCCAGTGTTATGGAAAGACCGTCCCTACCGTCCGCGATTCTGATGGAGTCATCCCGACTCTCAACTCCGTTCCCCCCGACGGCGATCATCCCCAGCCGCAGACGCCAGTCAATTTTCCATCTGTCAAGAATACACCTGCTCGATCGTCTGCTAACAGTCCCTGGCCTAGCCCTTACCCTCATGGTGTAGCAGCTGTGACTCCCTCCCCGGCAAGGTCCACGCCTAGAAGGTTCTTCAAACGCCCGTTTCCTCCGCCGTCTCCGGCCAAGCACATCAAGGCGTCGCTCGCCAGGCGATTTGGACATGCGAAGCCGCCAACGGAAGGGCCAATTCCGGAGGATGTTACAGCTGACCCCGATCAGTCGTTGGACAAGAATTTTGGATACAACAAGAACTTCGGGGCCAAGTTTGAGTTGGGGAAAGAAATCGGCCGTGGGCATTTTGGTCACACCTGTCATGCCAAGGGAAAGAAAGGAGAACTTAAGGACGTGCCTGTTGCTGTCAAAATCATCTCCAAAGCCAAGGTAGTTTTTACATTTGTCTTTTTCTTCCCGTTTGAAAGCATTGGACTTGTCAATTACGTCCGACAATACTGCTCCATTTTTTTTATGTCGAATCTTTTGGCTGCGCTCGGCTATTTTGAGCTTACGAGAAAGCAAATTTAGCTCAGAACAGAACTGAATATGACAATTTCATATATGTTGGGTGAGAGTCACCAGTATTCCGAATTTGTTACTCTACAAAACTCTTGGCATAATTAGATTATATGTCTGATTGTCTTCTTTTCCTTTTAATGGGTTCATTCTTTCTGAGATTTCAGTGTTTAGAGGGTACCTTCAATTTTTTTAGAGGTGTAAAGGCCTAAAATATCTATTAAAGCTGCTGACAATCTGCAACAGCTGATCATCTTCCACATGTGCTTCTATGTTAATTTTGGTTACAGACATCATTATCTTCCTTATCAACTACTCCTAATGTATGAGGTAACATGTTATGAAGGAAGGAGTTACAGGGAATTAAATGTGGAAACATTGAAGAAGATGAAGCATGTTTTGTACTGATTTCTTTCTTGGTTTTCAGTTTCACTGAAAATGAATACCATCACTCACTTGAGGAATGTCACCCTTCTAAATTCTATAATACACTATTGTGCTCATTCTTTGTCTTAAGAAAATTTTATTTTCACTGAAAAAATTTAGAATAATATTGTGTATGCTCTGTTGATTAAACCAATTTAGAATCAAATAATTGGTTGGAGTTTTGTTATAATTCTATTACAAGGTATGGGACTTGAGTCTCAGGTCAATTTGATGGAGACTGATGTGGGTCTTATATAGCTTTAGTCTCTCCCACCTCAATAGCCAGCTCTTGGGGTGAAGTTCTCCTTGAATTGTATCAATGGTATCAGAGCCACCCATTGCCCTTTGTATTAGTTGTGCCTTGGATGGTGACTCAAACATTGTAGTGTTGGCCCAGGGCTAGAAATGGTCTACCGCATTGTCGTCGAGAACGATAAATGCGGAGCGTGGTAGTTTTTTATGGTTCTATTGTGAGGTATGCAACTTAAGTCTCACATCGGTTTAATGTGGCTTATAGAGCTCTGGCTCTACCATTTCAATAGCTAGCTTTTGAAGTGTGGTTCTCCTTAGGTTGTATCAATCTTCTAGGGATCGTATTAGCGATGTTCTCATTTATGGAGAATTTACTCAAGCATTTCTTCTTAGCTGGGAACTTTGCTTCATGAACGTATTTGGCCTATGACATTCAATGTCTTTCTTTCCTGCTTCGTGCGTAATAAATGCAATTGGATCTAAAGATTATCAAATCTATTTTCCAATTTTCTTTTGGAAGCTCATGAAATGTTGCTTCGCTTTACATTTGATAACCTTTATGAATATTCAGTTAAAAGCGTAACATATGTGTGGGCTATACTGATTTGAGTTGAAATATGCTCATTTGTTTGCTCATCCTTGAATTGGATTCACATTACAAAAGTCCTACAAAAGTCCTTTTCCTTCATCTATCACATGGAATGTGTGTTTCTTTGTTTTGTAAGGAAGAGCAGTGTATATGACAAGCTTCACTAAATTTTCTCTAAAATGAAATACTAATGTGTGGGAGCTTTTGACCTGAAGGATATGCTTACAACGCGGCAGAGTTCTCAACCAAAAGTCATCTCATCTTTTTAAGACGTGTGCATCGGTTTGAATTTCAAGAAGGCAAACTCCTTATTAATGCTACTTCAAGTCATGGGACTTGTGTCGCGGAATGACGTTACGAGACTCTGACTTGTGTAAGGTTTGTGCCATGTTTTTGACCAAAGAAGATATTGGTGGAAAGTGAAACGATGACACCATGGTGGTCAAACCTATGGTTATACATACCTCAATCTAAACAATCATAATATGGTTGAATGTCCATATATCATATAGGTTCGAAAGAGCTTCTCGATTTCAGTTGTCAAAGGACTTAATGGTTTTGCAATTTGTTAAGTTTGTGATAAATAAAAAAAAAACCAATGTTTTATTTGGAGGGGCTAGAGGGTAAAGGTTGATTTAACATAGAGTTTTATCTTTGCTCAATGTGGATCAACAAATCTTTTTTATGACAAAGGAACTCACAACTGATATATTTTGGGTGCACACAGTGTAAACTCCATTCCTGTGTAATAGCTCACTAAGCACGCAGTAGAGATAGACTGTGCTAGGCAAGTCCCATTTGATGAATTCGACCCATAAGGCCAACCATTGTTGTCTCAAGGATTTCGAACTCGAGAGTTGAACTTTATTATGGAAGTCCCAAGCCAAACCATCTAAGCTATTCCAAAGGGTTATGTGGATCAACTGATCTTATGGTCACTGTGGAATGGTATGCTAGTGATTTTGAATGTTGAGTGGTCTTTTTAATTCTTCCTCCATTTCAAAAAGAATGAAAGGTTTTTGTGAGGGCAAGCCTTCGAATTTTTGGTTTCAATTAATATATCAACTCATGATCTTTTTCTCGTAGATTTTTGATAATTAGAAACTACGTAAAGAGTACCGTAAGTATTAACTAAAATATATTGATTAAAAGCATCAACTAAAATACTAAAAAAATATGTGAAATAGTTGTCTAGAAACAATTATTTGACTCCCTAAAAGGTAATGGTTATAAACGGAATAGAAAAATTTTAGGTTGCTTAGACTCAGGTGCAGATCTAGAGGTTAGATCCTCTACGATCTAAATTTTAGGATTTAAGATATAGATCCATGTACGGATATGAGTGTAGGAATTTGGCTAAAAGTAAATTCACATATCTAAAAATAGAGTTATAAAACCTAAATTGTGAGATATTATATGGAATGTTTGAGGAGAAAATATTGATCAAGTAAAGAAAATCCTGGAAGGAGATAAAAGGAAAGGAATTGGCAATAGAAATTTATAAATACTAGATGTTTCATTTTTCTTCAATTTTACCTTAGTTTTTGTTTTGGTCAGTACCCAAAACCAGTTGCCTAGATAGTGTACGGATCCCACCCACATTGTGTTGACACGGGTGTGGCACCAATAGTGAAGAGTCTGAGCAACTTGGGAAAGAGTAAGTTAGAATGCTAGAAGTGATTGGTCCAGAGTTAATCAAAAACGAAAAGTGGAAAAAGCTCTAAGGTCCATTGGGGTTTTAAGCGCAAATAAAGTGTGGAATTGTATGAAAATGGTGCAAATGCATATATATGTTTAGTCCAAGACTAATAATTATAAGTATCACAAATATGCAAATAAAAATTTTTTTAAAAAAATCATGGTAAAATGAAATATCAACTACTTATTGTCGCCTCTTCAGAATAGGCTCATAAGGCAAGGAAAAATATGTCTTGGAACTTTGATGATGACATTGAAGCACACGTAAATGGGGCGAAGCGCTCAACACATTCGAGCCTCCGTCGGGTCTTAAGCATGCCTTTGAAAACACTGAATTTGGTCCATTGTTTGCTTTATGTTTTGCCGGCTATATTTCGAGGAAATGCTAACATATCATTTATATCAAATTCATTGGTCTTTCATTTTGTATTTCAAGTATTTACATTTCACACAACTTATTTTCAACTTTTTTTTTTCTTCATAATGGTGATGTCTAGGCCAACTTTCACACACCTAGATAACTTTGTTACACAAAATTTAGGCGGATGGAAAGAAGTCACCTAATATTTTTGTTTGTACTATGAATGAACTTTGGCCTTCAAAATTTTCACTCACTTCATTAACTATTGGGTCATACTTTTTTATGCAACTTATTCTCAATTACTAATGAATTAACATTAAAGATTTTAGTTGAAATGTCTGAAGGAATAGCTATCACTATTCTAAAGAAGCTTCTCATGCATGGGGAAAATTTAATCTGGCATACAATGTTAGATTTTTTGGCAGTCCTACGCTCTTCATGATGAAGTAAAACAAGATATTTGGTGATTGCTTTATGGTGTTAGAATATGTTATGCGACTTTCCCTCTGCCTAAATTTGTGTAAGGCTCATTCCTTTAATGTACACCGTCATGTATGAAGGATTTGCCTTTTTATATTATGGACGAGTTGGTTAATTTAGCCTTTTCAGGTCAAATTATTCCTAATAAAAGCTTATTAGTGCATTCGGTTCATATGCACCAACTCGTTATAGAAATATTTAGTGGGTTCGCTTCTCGGCCCATTGAATATTTGAATATGGGTCATTACTTTCACATGTCCTAATTTTTGAGTGGCGCAAAAGAAAATAGCTGATTAGTAGTGAAAATCTGATTCCATAAAGAGTTTGAATTAGTATTGTCAAAGCATTCTTTAAGTGCATTTAAGCCTTGAAGCGAGGCTCAAACGCATTGAACGCTTCGCCTCGCTTAATGTTCGCTTCATCAAGGTTCTAAGACATACTTTTCCTTGCTAATGATCTTATATTGTAAAGGTGATATTAAACAATTGATATTTCAGTTTTTGTTATTTTTTTTTAATTTTTTTTATATATTTGTCATTCAGGCTTATAATTATTGGACTTAGACTAAGCGTATACTCCCTTTATTTCAAAAAGAATGACCTACTTTCTTTTTATTCTATTTCAAAAAAAATGACTCCTTTCCTTTTTTTGGTAATACTTTAATTTCAAGTTTTTTACGTGGCATGTTTTAGGCCACGGGATTAAAAGACATTTTGGTACATTCGACATAACTTTAATTTAGGATCATAAGATTGAAAAGTGTTCTTTATTTCTTTAAAAACGTCGTGTTAAGTCAAATTAGGTCATTCTTTTTGAAACGGAGGAAGTATATTTCTATGTTTCCTCCCTTTGCACTTTTTTTCATTGCCCACGCTTAATTTGTGCTTTGGGCTAAAACCCCAACTGATAATAGATTCTTTTGCGCATTTTACTTTTGGTAATACTCATTTGAATGCATGTAAATTCTGGAGAACTATTGAAATCCTATCCCTCCACCTATGATTGAGTTGTCCTTTTTTTAACTTGATGTTTATTTAATTGTTTTTGGATTTAATAACATGTAGGTCCCAAGCAAGGACAACTAACTATATGATGAATTTGAATCTTAGCAATATAAATGTTCTCCGATTCTACCATTTTGCTACTGTATCATTGGATATCTTGTACATTGTGAGAAAAGAGTTCCCATTTAAAAGAAAACCCAATTTTGGGCATACTGGAAAGGCCAAAAAGCACATTTGGGTGGTGTATATGCACCAGTGATTTGTTGCGATGGTGATCTTGAGGGTTGGTAGAATCAAACTTGCTTCAATTATTTTATTTAAATGACCAGCAGAAAACTTTGAAAGGACTGATTAATTCCCCAAACTTTTTAAGTGCATACTGCGTTGTGGTTTGCGAATGCTAGTATTTTGAGTGTGAAGAGAACCCTCCTTTTGATTGGAGAAGGTAATAGGGGAAAATACATTTTTCCTGTTTGAAATTTGGGATTGGTCTTAGAATAGCATGCTGATCTTCTGAAACTGAATGATTCATGCTGCTTCCTAATCTGAAACGTCTCTATAAAGGTCCAGATACTTACTTGAAATTTCATTATTTCAACATTGGATTGAAAGCCTTATCTATGTTTATGGTAATACACTGAGACGTAATAACAAGGTAGTATCGGATTATTGACTTGTTTCTGTTATCTTCCGTTACTTGCTGCTGCAGCTCATGCACAGGTTTTACCCTAAGTATCTTTAGTCCTTTGCATCATTTGTTGCCTCGTCTCATCTCTTATGATATTCTCTGAGAGATATTCAGATGAGTTCTAGGCGAAATGTTCCACTTAACCATGATCTTCCATCAAATCTTGATGGTTGGAGATTTTGATCTAATAAACTTTGGTACAAAATAAGTGGTATAGAGCGTTGAAATCCATAAAACAAAGTCAAATTGCATAAGCTTAGCCCCATAGGTAACTTAGATTCACAGGGTGAAATCACAACGATCAAAATTATGTTTCCTGAATTACTGTAATTCATACATCCGTTGACAATGTAAACGAATGCTTATCTAAACAACTTGTCATGTTAAATTCATTTGCGACTACCTGCATATATTTCTCACTTTTTTTCCTGTATTTTTTTACCTAGATCTACTCCCACACTTTTAAAATATTTATTGAGTTGTTTTTATCTACCATCTTTATGCAACTGGTCTTGTTCTTCTTTTTAGTTGGTATGTGCTACAATAGCAAGTGGGAAAGACTTTATTGTGAAGTTTGAAGTGGAGCATTAATTGTTATTGTTTTGAATTGCTATGATATCATTTTAGGCAAAAGCTTGGCTGAACTATCTCACAATTAATCATAAACCAATAAGATGTTAAAAAGTCATGTCTTCCTTTTTCTTAGGGAGTTAGGTCTATATAGTCTGATTCTTTTAATCCAGAAATATGGGATGGACAAAAACTTTTGTTGAATAGTTTCATTACATCTATTGTTTGATTGACACCTAGTCTTGCGTAATGCTGCTTGTTATCCAGTGACTGTCAAGACTTACTGATGTTAAAAATTTTATGTCCAGATGACCACTGCAATATCCATTGAAGATGTTCGCCGAGAGGTGAAAATTTTGAGGGCTCTATCAGGACATAAACATCTCGTGAAATTTCATGATGCTTGTGAGGATGCCAATAATGTGTACATAGCAATGGAGTATGTGCTTCATTTTCCATTTGATTTTGGCAATTGTAATATTTTCCATTTTGCTTCTCATAAGCAGATTTAGTAACCAATGCCAAACCTGGAATTCTTTCAAGATCTGCGAGAGTTTTGATTGAGTAATGAGCAGATAATATTCTCCTCCCACTAGTATACCTTTGTGCGTGATGGTCTTTTTAACTTTTGAATATGCAGATTGTGTGAAGGAGGAGAATTACTTGACAGAATATTGTCAAGGTAAAATGGAATGCTCTTCATAAACTAAATAACCTACTTTGAGTGCTTGTAGTTTGTATTTTAATGTTCTATGTTTCTATGCAGAGGTGGTAAATATACAGAGGATGATGCCAAACTTATTATTGCTCAAATTCTAAATGTAGTTGCATTTTGTCATCTCCAAGGTGTGGTCCACCGTGACCTGAAGCCTGAGGTTTGTAGTTGTTATTTTGCTCTCTATGAAGACTGTAATTACTTTCTATTTCCTTGTGTTAGTTTAGTTAACAATGCTTTTTCAATTGCTGGCATCACAGAATTTCCTTTTCACTTCCCGAAATGAAGATGCTGATCTGAAGCTCATTGATTTCGGGCTTTCTGACTTTATAAGACCAGGTAACTCTATTAGAACGTTTTCTTAAAATCTGTATAAGCTAGTATACCACCAGTCTGAAGCAGGCAGTAACATTAGCACACATTTTGTCCATTGGAAGAATTCTGTTTCAAGTTATTGATGTCATTTTTTGCAATGGGGGTTGTTATTACATGTGACTTATGATTGAAATTTTAACATGCTTGGTAGATTGAGAGAACACATCATTGCCTCTGGGTCATGTGTAGATTAGGTTTCTGATGCTATGTGTGTTTGGTGATTTCTAAATTATAGTATTTTTCCTAGTTAATTATGTCATTGTAATCACTCAAGTCAGTAAGCACTTAACCTAGAAGAGTATTAAATTCGCTCCATGATATGATTGTCAAGTTCTCATGGAGTGACTTTTTTGTTTGCTTTTGGGCATTATAAGTTTCTTTAGTGCCATCCAAACTGTTCCTATGAACAGAATCTTTTTAAACCAATTCTGCCTTCTCACATGATGTGAATAGGCAGGTGTGACACCAGAAAGATTGAAGTTGTTGCAATGGGACGAGGTAGACTTTTTTGCAACGGAACTACAATCTCTTGGAGTTTGTGTGGACTTCATGAACAATAGAACACAGTGAAAGCAAAGTGTCTGCATAGGCAACGCCAACAAGTTTTATTACAAGGTTTAGTTATTAGTGATAGTCACATTAGATCTGGGTTTGACAGTTTCTTCAGTTTCAGTTTCATTAGAGATTGTATGACTTGGTGTGTATTATTTTCTAAGGACCCATGCTTTGATCAACCCGCAAGTTTTTAATATTATAAGGCCTACATTTGGTATTCTGCAGATGAAAGACTTAATGATATTGTCGGAAGCGCATACTATGTGGCACCAGAAGTTCTCCACAGATCTTACAGTTTGGAAGCGGACATCTGGAGCATTGGGGTGATTACCTACATTTTGTTATGTGGAAGCCGACCATTCTGGGCAAGGACTGAATCTGGGATTTTTCGCTCAGTATTGAGAGCTGATCCTAACTTTGAAGACTTGCCTTGGCCTTCTGTGTCCCCTGAGGCCAAGGACTTTGTAAAGAGGCTTTTAAATAAGGACTATCGTAAGCGGATGACTGCCGCTCAAGCTTTGAGTAAGTTCGTCACTCCTTCACAAATTCATTAGTTTACCATTGATTATCACTTCTCAGCTTGTTATTTTACCACATGAGAGTGTGTTAATTTTGCCTAAACCATATTCTATAAATTTTCTTGGGCGTTCATTATGTCCATGCACACAGTTTCTTGTAAAAATATAAAATAATACATATTTTTCCAATTACAGCACATCCATGGTTGCGTAGTGAAAGCTATCCTATACCATTGGATTTATTCGTCTATAAGTTGGTGAAGTCATATCTGAATGCTACACCTCTCAAGCGTGCAGCACTAAAGGTTTGATGTTTTCTTTTTCTCTGTTTTTCCTTGTCCTCGTTTGACAGTTATAGCATGACAACTATAACCTTCAAAACACATCTTGTAGTTGAACTATATTCTTAAATTAAGAAAATAGTGGCATTCATCTGGAATTACAGCTGGAATAATTCTTGACCCTATATAGAAGGTTTTGTTTTGGTGGGAGTTTGGTTTTGGAAGACTAATTTACTGTGATTACTGATTGGTAGTCCAGAAGAGCAAATGGATAACCGACTGTTAAAGGAACTAGGAAGAGGTAAAAAGAGAAACCTGAGTAGGAGAAGTGCATGTAAGATGGAGAACAAATAATTAGAAATTTCAAAAGAAAATTGAAGTATTTGTAAAATCAAATCAGGTCCTGACAAATATGATAATGCAGTTGCATGGTGGGTCAAATTCTTTACCTATTTATCCAAGTTAGTATCTTATAGTACTACACAATTACACATTCAACTTTTAGCTCTCATTCAAATTAGATAGCTTTCCACCCTCAGTTCTACAGTTGGAATGCTTATCTGACCATTCACTTCAACAACTTTCTGCTTCAAGTGTTGAACTTTCCTCCTTGTATAGACTCCTGCATTCAAAGCATCACCCGGATAATATATGGAGGGTCTTCATGTCACCTTATAGTATATTACCTATGAGCTGTTGCATTGATTTTGCTTTAGAGCTTTTCTCTTTAACACTTAATAGAAAATGAAGACTCCATGCTAGCAATCTGGAAAGTGGTCGATTAGTAGACAATTCCCTTGGCTCTTTGCCCCGGAGTGTGGTTATTTGGCATTTGTTTGATTATAGATGTTGGATGCCAATTTCATCTCTTCTCACCTTTAATCAATCTCATGGCTTACCCTGTTACAATAGTAATCTTCTTAGTGATTTATGATATGGTAGTGTCTTTTATTTGACAAATTTCTTTCTTTTGCTGATGTTCTTCATGGACGGATTGCTCTTCTGGTGTGCCAATTTTACTTCAATGGAAGTATGATCAGAATGAATATAGTTACTGTAACAATATGCTAAGTTTTAACACTGTGGTGGCTTTATGTGTTCAGGCTCTTTCTAAAGCTTTAACAGAAGATGAAATGGTTTACCTAAGAGCTCAATTTGTGCTTCTGGAACCTAGTAAAGATGGCTGTGTCTCGATCGAAAACTTCAGAATGGTTAGTATTTTGACAACGTCTCTGTTCATCTTTTTCTAAAATAAATAGAAAAAGACATTTAAGACTGAACTGTTCAAACATGATAGAAGAGATGTCAATTTCTCTTTAGCAATCTCTGTCAATTGTGAAATCAGAAGTTACTAAGTGTTTTTGAAACTGCAGGCTCTTTTAGGAAATGCTACTGATGCTATGAAGGAGTCAAGGGTGCCCGATATTCTGAATGCGGTAAGATGCATCTGATCTTTAGAATCAGTCAAAAGTCAAGTTTAAACTGATTTCTGCAGTAGATGCGAGATCAAGCTCCAGTGACTAGAAATAATGTAGCCTGCTTTCATCTCCGATTGATGTAGCATGCGATCCAGCCATTTTGTTATTGAAGGCTAGCTTCAGTAGATGTATCATCTTCTGTCTGTGTCTGTACATGGAGATTTGTCTTCTGACCCATCCCCATCCAGAACGATTTTTCTTTTTAATTACTGAAATACACACTTATCATTTATATCTTGTATCATTATGTGAAGCTTATTTTCTTTTTACCTTTCAGATGACACCATTGTCATATAAGAAGTTGGATTTTGAAGAGTTTTGTGCGGCTGCAATCAGCATATATCAATTGGAGGCCCTCGAGGGATGGGAACAGATTGCAGCAGTGGCATTTCAACATTTTGAAGAAGAAGGAAATCGACATGTTTCCGTGGAGGAGTTGGCTAGGGTATCTTTCTATTACCATTGCTTTCGGTATTCCTCAGTATTCAACCAATTCTGAATTTGGTTACAACTTTGCAGGAGTTGACTGTGGGTCCAACTGCTCATTCCATTCTGAGAGATTGGATAAGAAGTGATGGAAAACTCACTTTGCTTGGATATACCAAATTTTTGCATGGTGTGACTCTTCGGAGTGCACAGATGAGACATCATTAGCTGCTCATCAGAAAAAATACATGAGACATCATTAGCAACAATCTTCAATTTCTTTTGAATAGCGTTTGGCAAATGATAGGAATTAACTGTTGATTGAGAAAAAAAAAAGGCAAGAGATTTTTATACTTTGTTGCTTTCCTATAATGCTTTTCAAGTTGTATTTTGGTGGCAGGCGAGATTGATAGTAGACGAGTATTATAGTAGAGCAGAGTGGCGAAGCATCGTAAGCCACAACTGGACAACCATTTCTACCATCACAACTATCAACCAAACCAGGTACCTACCATCTCAAACCCCCTCCTACATCAATGTGGTCACCCCTGCTAACAACGGCACCACCACAAATAGATAACACCATGTCCACCTCCAAACATAGCTACCATCACCGAACACCACTGCCTAGTGCCTACCATCATGGCCTTGTCAAATTTATGATGTTGTCATGTCACTATCTATATGAGATAGTGGTAAAGTCTGCGTACATTTTAGCTTCTTCAGATTTCACTAGGTATATGTTATAGTTGTTGTCATGTCACTAAACACCACCATTGCATGTGGCTAGCCTAATGTCGTTGGGCATCGTAAAGTACTAGGCATTGAGCAGTGGGAATTTGTTCATTGAGGAGTGTGTAGGTCATGGCATTGTTTGATTGGAACTCAGTTTTTATTACAAGCACAGGAACTTTTAGAAGCTATATATAGGGGTTTAGGAATTCTAAAGTAAGAGAAAATTATTGCAAAGCATATTTTTCTAATATAAATATAGGGTGAGTTCGATCGCATCTTCAAACCTCCACTTAGCTCCGTCCCTGATAGAGGCAAGGAGTGCATACCTTTTGTATGCATTAGGTACATCAGCATACATAATAAGTCATGCAAACAGGAACAGAAGAGTGACATGGAAAATCAGAGTTCTGACTTCCTGTTTCCTGTAATTTACGCTTCTTTTTGTCTGATGATGATAATTTCAGGATTATTAATCCCTAGATAAAATATTTATGTGTCTAATGACTTTACGACACTATATAAGACTTAATGATTTGAGAATTCTGAGACATTGAATATTATGACATGTTTAAAATTTAAAAAGTATTTGGCATTTACATTGATTAAAACTATATATATCACACCAATTAAAATAATGAGTAGTTATTAATATTTGTGAATGTGTTTTTTCCTCCCTTTTTGGGTCATTTGGTTATGTCTGAATACGTTATGTTACCTTTTAAACAGGGCTTTGGGTGCTGCTTGCCGTCCACCAAAAGCCGAGGGTCCCCATGAAAGCAACGACACTGCTGATTTTTTTAAGAAAAATGTTCTTCAAATCTTAAACACTGAAAAGGGCTAAACATTTAAATTTAAACTTTTTTCTTTTTAAGGAGGTCGTTTTCTTGGTGTTTGATTAACATGCCACGTGCTTCACATCACTCCTCTATGTTCTACATCACGTTAGGTAGACAACTCCTCATTTGTTTCAACCTCCTCCGTACTAATTTAAATATCCTAATTTAATTGAATATAAAATTTAAATTAAAAAATAAATTAAATTTTACACACATAAATTTTATGAAGGTGGGTCTAAATAGAGTAAAACATAATTAAAAAACTAAAAAAAATTAAAATAATATTCTATTCTTTATTATTTACGTCGGGTCATAATGAATGTACTTCTTTTTAGGTCTTACTAAAAAAGTGTATTAATTTAAATTTGAATGCGTTTTGTCATTTTTTCACTTCAAGATTCAATCAGTATCATTTTGTCATTAACTGCATATTAAATCAAATTGAACTAGAGGGATCATACACTTTATTATATCATATTTCTTGTAAAAAATAAGAACAACTGCCCATGAGACAATTTTCCGTTGATATATAAATATGATGAAACAAACACTTCAGAAGAACATAAGCTTTAACACAATAACCTCCATCTAAGCTATTACCAAGTTAAAAACACCCGTTCACTTGAAATTAGCAAAAATTTGAGAATTTATTCCACTCTTAGAAGGTTTTAAGGCTATTAATAATTTGCGTCAAATTTAAAAGCTTAAAATCTGTCGAAAAATATTAGTGAAGGGACATCTGACTTCTGAGAAATCAAAACTACGTAAAACTAATAATAATCTCCTATTTCATGAGAAAGAAATGTTAGATTCCACAAGCATCACTTGTAAAAATTAACCAAAAAAGAGGAAAAAAAACAAGTAACTAAAATTCCATTTCACTGTGATACTTTAGCTAACAAACTGACTCACCCATAACAATAACAAAAGCATCATGAAACAGAAAAACTCTGTCGTCATTATCAGTAACCGTCTCCACCGAAACCAACAAAAAAAAAAGAGAGGGGAAAAAATTAGGATCTCATGCCCTAAAACACGGAACATGAATATGGTGATGATGGTGATGGTGATAGTGTTTATCAATTTTTCCTTGAACACATCGAAATTGTTCAATATGGCAAGGAATCGTAATTGTTCCCTTGTGATGAAACCCGTAAACTTCCTCCGCCTCTTTGAGTAACTGAATGAAAAGTGGATGATTCAAGTAAGAAACAGGGACGATGAATCGCTGTTGCTCTTCCTCTGCTTGACCGACTTTAATCGCCAGGTAACCTTTGGGCACATCTCTTTTCCCATGTTTACTCTTTCCGCTTTGATTAATATGGAGGTGGGGAAAGTGAAGGATACTTCTCTCTCCACCACCCATGGATTTCGTCAATTAATCCTGCAAATTCAAAACAGAACAACAGAGAAAATTAAAGGTTTAATTAGTTTCACAGAAAAGAGAGGAATTAGGCCAAGGATTAGCAGAGATGACTTGTTTGTAAAGGGCTAAAGAAGAATATCTCAGAGATATTTGCAAGTTAATCATGGCGGAATTTGTGCTTCTAACATATGGAGAGGGAAAAAAATAGAACTAGGAGAAGATTGATTCTGAGGGGTCTCTAGACCCACTAGGAAACTATATATACTCTAATTTTAAAAAAAAAAAAGGATATATTTTATTACGTAATATATATTTTTGGTGACAAAAATTTAATATAAAAATATAATTTCAATGGAATATGTATGGAATGTCCCACAAGAGCTGTGCCGTCTGAAGCTCGTGGAAGGACAAGTTATGACTTATGAGTAAAGTCCAGTCCTGAAGACAAGGTCGGAGACGGTTGGGTTGACCCTTTATCGATAGAAAATTATATTATTTATATATAATTAAAAAATAAAAAATTAATATAAAATAAGTAGTTAGATAAATGTATATGTATTCATGTTGTTGTTGTTGTTGATTATTATGATTTGAAAAAATTACAATTTAAGTTTATTGTTATTTTCTTTTTTATCTCTTTCTTTCTTTAGCTTTTCTCATTTTTTTGCAATCTCTTATATATATATATATATACTAATTTCATATTTATAATTATTTGACGGATATACATATATAATTCGTCTTTCTCTACTCTCTACATATAATTTGACAAATGTACATATACAATTTGCTTTTCTCGATCTCGCTTGCCTTTCTCATATATATATATAGAGAGAGAAATCATTATATATTATAATTTTAGTAAATTATCGCTATTATTTATCTTATTATGTTTTTAATCCTTGCACTTTTTAAAAAATTTCTAAATATATAAAATAATATATAATTTTTAAAAAAAATTCAATATTTATTTAATTATATTTTTGATAGAAATATTGACTTCACCGAAAAAAAATTCAAAAAAAATGAAGAGAGAAAGAGAGCGAAGAGTCGTGAAGAAGAATAGATACGTAGGTAGTGGTGTGCCAGAAGTTGAGACACGTGTAGGAAAAAAATCTTTTCTTCAATTTAACTTACTTGAGATGAAATTAAGACGTCGTATAGATAAATTGTTTTCTATAATTTCATCGAGTCCTAATTTCTTATCTTTCCGTCTCAATTTAAATAAAGGTATTTGCAAAGATATTTGACTGAACCTAAATTTTTTTTAAAAAAAAAATTGATTTCTAATTATAGATCATGTTATAAAATAAAATTAGGATCGATATTGTGGAAAAAAGGGACTCAAACAAAGGTTAATTCCCTTTAGATTGTGATTGAATAAGTGGGAGTTGTCTGTTTGAAGTTGTAGTTGATGACTTAATGGTCCATGCAATATACATCATTCATTTAGTTTCCCTCTAGTGTAAGATGCTTTAGTTAACAAAATAAATGTTCACCACATACTCAGAATCTTATCAATTCTCTCGAATTTTATTGCTGCCAATCACACGGATACACTTCGTAAATTGGAGTCCACGAATTTTGAAAAGAAATTGCCCATGAAAATATAATATTCGGAGCAAGATATTAAATGAGATCCCAAGGGCTTAATTATAAAATTTTCTTATTTAGGGATGAAATTTTTGGTAATCATACGGGATGATTTGCCGTATTAGAGTCCTACACAGTATGGTGATTATAATTTGTAATTATAACTATAACAATTATTTGTATTTACAGATACATTCGTATAATTGAGTTAGTTTTATATAACTCAAAATAATGAATATATGCAAATATAAATATTTGGACTTTAAACAGTTAATATAAATTATATTATACAAAATTACATCATATAAAAGTTATACAAAACATATATTCTATACAAACTCAAATTATAATTAACACAAAATAATAGTGACAAATTATAAATTAACTAAATTATATCAATATTAATTAATTAATTAATATATATTTGTGTAATTTTGCCTAAATGATAATTTTTGGGTACCCAAAGCAAATGCTTCACTGGCGTTCCCCTTGAGTCGCCCTTGATGAGACCTCTTTTATTACACTTTCGTACTTTTACATACTTATATTATATTCACATAAATGACAAATCTATAAGCCTAATTAGGT
>JAABOM020000001.1:28891783-28907860 GCA_011800125.2 Solanum clarkiae | reverse complement strand
AAATATGACTAATTTTGTAGAGTCCGACAAAATTTTAATGCCTACATTAATGTATCAATTTTTTACTCTTTTTAGTCCATTCGCAAAAGTAAAATGTATTTTTTAAAAAATCAATTTTCATAATTTTTTAATCTCAACTTTTCAAATCATAACATATTTAAAAATAAAAATTAAAAAATATCACAGTATATTCTACCTGTGTTTAAATTCAAAAATCTTTTAAAATTTTTTATGTTATATCCAAAAATATTTTATAACATAAATAAATTGAAGCAAAAAGAGTAACACTTAACGCTTCTAACGTCAATAAAAGAAATACTATGATTCTTATATCATCCTATCAATTTGTTACCTATTTCTCGTCCATTTGCAAAGAAAAAAAATGTATTTTTTTCATTTTCACAATTCTTTAATTTTAATTTTTCAAATAATAATATTTTTAAAATCATAAAATATTATAGTATATTCTACTTGTCTTTAAATTCACTTTTTAAACTTTTGTATATAATATCTCAAATTAAATTTAGATAAATAAATTAGAGCGAATAACATAACATTTAATACCACTAACATCATCAAAAGAAATACTATGATTCTTATATTGATAAGAGTATACCTCCCTCAAATATTCCATTTTTAATTTATATCAGACGCTCATCAACATCATATATATGGACATTTAGTCGAAATTATTAATGTGAAAAAAGAAAGGAATAAGGTAAGGTCAACGAGGTGGTTAAAAAAATGATGTTACGAAGGCTTAATTCAATGCCACATATAATATAAAAAAATAAGTTATTAATCCTTGATGACTTGAATTTCTTTAAAGTGTTTGCGTGGCACAAGACCTATTATATAATTCCCTATGATCCGTTCCTTTCACGCAATTATTTATATTGAAACTCAGAATTTCAGATCCATATATGTCAATCCATCTGTATTTGTATTAATAACATTTACCCTTTCAATCCTTATCCTTCTCCATGAAATATGAAAACAATGCGTATACTCCAATTCATCATAAGTTGGTTGATACATCGTTCTTACTTTCCGTGACATTTTAGAATCTTTTAAAATGTTATTCATTTTTTAAAATATGTAGGATTATATAAAATGAGATAGATGGACTATTTTATTTTAGTCTTTCTTCATTTTATTATTTTAGGATGATCATTCAACTAATGATTCTTTTCATATAAAGTTACTTAACTTTCTTTTATGACTTTAAAGTCATTCAATTAATATTTTTTTCACAGAAAGTCACTCAACTAAGTGTTTTTCTCATGAAAAGTGACTCAATTTTCTTTAGGAAGCAGTGCTAATGCATCTTGGTTCGAGTCCGAGTGGCTCTTCTAAAAAGGATAAATAGATCTTATAATGAATTCAATTCTCGATTTTCATTTTAAAATTATGTAATTAAGGGACTCTTATTTTTTATTTTTTTTTATGATATTTACAACCTCAGAGCATATATTAACTCACATTTAGTTTCCTTTTTGATCGCTACAATTGTAATTACAATTCATTTGATAATCTTTTTAGTCGATGAATTAAATTGTAGAACTTTTATAACCTTAAAGTCGCTCAACTATGAAGTCACTCAACATATTTAATTATTTTTTTATAAAATTTTTTGACTTAATTTTTTTTTTATGTAAAATCAAAATAGTAAAAAATAAAAAAAAAATCCATTTTCTCTTCTAAATTATTGTCTCTTGTCCAAAACTGTTTCTCCTTTAAAGGATTTTTAGAAACCAAACTAGTAATCCAACACAACATTTTCATATTCTTGTAAGTAGGAATGAAATCCCACGTGGAACAGTCCGCAGTCGTCCAAATGCAACAACAAATTACTATAGAAAATGGTTGGGATGAAGAATTTTATAGTAACATTTATCACGAGCATATCTACCAAACTGAAAAATAAATTCTACAGAACAGATATAATAAGAATATACTTAGATATCCAACATATTCAAAGAAGAGCGTTGAAATGTTACAATGGACTTGTTCCATATAAAAAATAATTTATAAGAGAAATGAGTTTTTATAACTAAAATATTTATAATTGGGTAACTTTAAGGAAAAGAATCATTAGTTGGTAATTTTAAGACTACTAAAAAAAATTAAGTGATTTTTTGTGAGAAAAATCACTAAGCAAAATTACTTTCAATGAGAAAAATCATTAGTTAAGTAATCATCTGAAAGAAATTTTAAAGCTTTAACTACATATAACTTCACTAAAAATAAGAAAGATTTAAAATTAAATTACAGTATGTATTGGAGAAGACAAAGTTGTATTCAAGAGAGTGATATTCGATCCAAAATGTTGAATTTATAACATATCTTAATCACCACATCCATATGAAACTCGACACGCGCGATCCACCATTTCTGGCTCTACACACTTAGTTGTCCAATTTTCCAATCAAGAAATATTGTAGTTACCAGGGAGGAGATAATTAATACTTATAAATTTTTTAATGAATTTTAAGTTATTAATTATTGTAATTTATAATATTTTTTATTTAAGTTTTAAATAATATCTATTACACCTTTTATTTCAATTTTTGTGACCATTATAAAATTTTGGGAATCAAGGTAATTTTTATTATGTCTTTTAATTTGAATTTGTTTAGTTGTTGTAATCTGTTTACTTTTATGTCATTTTTAATCAATATATATTGTTTATTTATTTCTATTTATACGGTATTGATTCAAGAGTGAATTAAATTTTAATATATTAATTAGTGAATTTACAATATTTTTTATATAATTTTAATATATAATTCTCTTGGTTCCGATCCATTATATGTAGTACAACTAGAATATCAATAATCAATCAAATATTATTAATTGTTAAAATTTACAATGCTTGTTACATAGTTTGCAAATACATATATTTTTTGTCCCATTTTATATGACATTAATAGATTGATTTGAAGAGTCAATCAAATTTTCTTATATTTCTAACACACACATGGGAAAAAGTCTAATATACACTTTAACTTTGTCATTTAAAGTTGATACATCTTCATTATAAATTGATACATATATATTCCTACTGTTACACAAATAACTCACATATATTCTATTATAACAAAATGATTAAATTCATTTTAAATTTCTTAATTTAAAAAACAATTATATAACAATATATTTTATCCTTCTCACACTATGACTAATTTGAAATTATTCTTTTGATGGACAAATTAATTTTTTTTTACTAAATTTCTTATCAAATTTATTATGAATATTGAATGCTCCAATTTTTTTTTACAAATGTGAAAAATAAATTACAATACAACAACAACAACATTACCCCAGTGCCTCAAAGGCTCCCGCCCATTGCGGGGTAAGGGGAGGTCGGATGTACGCAGCCTGACCCCTATGTTTAAAACCATAGTTAATTTCAAAATTTTCTTTACTTTTTTCTCTTTCCCTATTCACACGTCTTTCTTTTTATTTCTCATATTTCTACATTAAAGAATAAAAAAATCATAATAAAAATAAAATTTGATAATTAAAGAAGTCAAAAATATCATGTGTGAAAAGAATCATATATAGCCATGTAATTTTTTAAAAAGTTTTAAATTAATTTTTTTTTACTTTCGTTAGAATAAAAAAATATGCGTAGAGCCGCATTCCAATCCATTTATTCATTCAACTCAAGAAGTTATTTTATAGTAACAAAAATATAGGTCATTTTTATAATTATAGAAGTATATCTAAGTTATTTTTGTAACCAGGCAATGTAAAGCCGACAGAGTTAGAGATATTATCCTCCTTTTCTGAAAATTGCGTAAGTCACTTTATTTCTCATTTTAGCAAAGTAGAGAGTAGACATGACACGTCCACCAACAAGTATTATTTAATTGCCATATAGTATATACTTTATATGTCTTCTAGAATGTGCTATACTTGAAGTCTCCTAATTATCAAAATTTAGACTTTATACATTTCTAGATTTTATGATGACAATCTCAAATATTAGTAATTGATTTTTAAACATAATTCCTATATATAATTGAAGAAAATTATATTTAAGTTGGGCCATAACTATCAAATCAAGTCCTCGGATTGAGTACGTATCTTAAAGGCTGCCTTTGCCTTTTATAGTAGTTTAGTATTAAAATTATGACACCATAACAAGGAGCTTTTCTGTAGGTTATAATAATCGGATAGGATGGATTTAGCTAACAAAAAAAGAGAAATAATATTATATTAAAACTACTAATTATGTGCATGTATGGCTGCTTACACCTATTTTAATTATTAGCTTAAGTTTAGCATGATAATGACGTATTTATTGTATGTTTAAATCAACTTGAATGGAATGGTGAAGCTAGCCAACAAAAAGAAGAGTAAAGAACACTGTTTTTATGTTGGATTTGAAGAAATTACGTTAGTAGAATTGGAACATCATTTTCTGCGGGTAAAAATCAACGAACTCTAGGTGCAATTTTATATTTTGGGACAATTTGCTTTATTTATTTTTATTGAGATTAGATAGAAAGAAGTGGAGGTTGAGTATTAGAGTACCAAACTAATGGGCTAGTAGGGATAGGTTAGTAGGATTAGTCGGGTCTTTATATCCTGTGGTGCCATTATCCGTCTTATATTTATTAATTTTATTGTATTTAGTTTCTATCATTGTTTTCGTTTCCATCAATCTCGAATGGAGCCAAAGATTGACTATTTTTTGGCCTTGGAGTATGATGGAATAAAGCAAAATGGCTCTTTAACTATCTGCGCTTTTTTCATTTGTGAAGTAGCAGTTAGTCAATGCAACTTTCGACGCTCCTCATGGGTCATCTGGAAACATCCGCTTTATGTTTTTAAACATAGGGGTTAGGCTGCGTACATCCGACCCCCCCTCACCCTACAATGAGCGGGAGCCTTTTGAGGCATTGGGGTATGTTGTTGTTGTTGTTGTAGTTTCTATCATTGTTTTCGTTATTAGTCGTTCTTCCTTGTTTTTCTTTTCCTTTTCCTTTTCTTCGTGTCTAGTTTATTCTGCTTGAGTTGTTTTTGAGAGGAAGGTTTCCCGGAAACAACCTTTTTACCTCTATGAGATAGTGGTAAGGTCTGTACATTTTACCCTACCAAGACCCCACTTGTGAAATTTCACTAGGTATATTATCGTTATTGTTGAGATTAAATATATATATATATATATATATATATGTATATTCAAATTTAAGTATTAGATAATAAAGATCATTTGTTTTTGTATATTTGGAAATATATAAATTTAACAATATATTACTCTAATAAACAAGAAAATTATATGACAGTTTGAAGACAATAATATTAAATGGCTGGTTATGGTGGTTATGATATCCATTGAGATTTATGTTGGCTAACAGTGGCATTACTGATAGTAGCCATTAGTAATAGTAACTGTCCTTAATGATTTATGGTGATATAGAGTTGGTGGCAAAAATTGATAATTATGGTAGATGATATTAATGATAGTTTGGCGATATATAGTGAAAATTGATAATGATAATGATGATAATTATAAATAGAGGTTAACGATAATGAAGAATCATCGCTTGTAATGATTGACAACAAATTCAAGTGGAACCTACTAATTCAATAGCTGCTACTTAATGAAAAAGAATAGACTTGACACTAATATCAAATGTACATTATCTAAAGCACATAGTACATTATACCAGAACAATGAATTAAATAAAATTATAATAAATCGACAAAAAAAAACCATTGAGATATTAATAAAATGACATAATTACCTTCAATTTGCATTTTAAATCCATCAAACAGAATCCCCACGACATCAGTCACACTTGGATTTAGTAGATACGTAAAATTGACATGTAATTGTTCACGACATTATTTACCCCCTCTCTCACTTCCACCTACCAACCCTTTGACGTCAACAAGTACAGAAGAATGTCTGTCAATTAACATATTCTAGATACACTCAGACATGAAGTATTCTTCAAATAATTTAATTAAGTGCATAATTCTTTTGCTTAAGAAAAAATTAATTGTGCCAATCAATAAACTTCAAACTCTTTTAACAAATATATTTGATATGAAAGTGGAGATCTAATGAATGGAGCTTATTTATATACTCGCCTGTGATGTTCCATTTTCTCAAAAATATACTATCATATTTATTTTAATCCTAAAAAAGTTATTCCCTTTCTCCCATATTAGATGAACATTGTACTAGAAATATTTATTCCATATTACTAGTACTTGATCACTTATTAAATTAGAATAGAATTAATTAATTTTTTTTTCATTTTATCTCTATAATTAATATAGATTTTGAAAATTTAAACAAATTTTGAAGACCTAAAATTTTTTTTTCAAGAGGCTAATTAATATAATCAAAGGGCAAATTAGTAAAGTCGACTAATCTACTAATTATTTTTTAATTAGTATAATACAAAATGGCCATCTAACGTGAAATGGAGGGAGTACTAATTTGTGAGAAATAAAATGCAAACCACCAATATTTTTAATAAAATTCAAGGAATATATATATTCTAACCAATCTCCATCCAACTTTGCAGAAGTTAATATAGCGACGAAAAACAGAGGAAAAAGAAACAAAGGGCTCAGTTTGATTTGTGGGATAAGGTGTATTTGAGGAATAAATCGAAATTAAATTTATAATATATTTAATTAAAGATACATTAATTCATTAAGTAAAATATTTAAAATGTAAATTCAGTGTTACTATAATTGAGCTATTTAGGGTAGAAAGTTAGGAAAGTCATTGAGCTTTATTGTGTTTTTTGACGGGATATGCTTAGTTTGTAGTTGAATATATTATATTTGTCATAGTATTAACCACATTCATATAGTTTTTATTTTTGTTGTTTGTTACGGACTATCTATTATTTACTATATTTATCTGATTGCACTACCTTGTTGATGTTATTGCTTTTTGCATGTGTATTTTTTGCATTACTTTCCTAATAGTTGCTAAGGCTTTTGCAATGCAATTTTTTTAGGTTATTATTTATTATTTGCTTTCTTTAAATCAAGTGTCTTTCTAAAACAATCTATCTTACGTCTACCTTACGAAATAAGAGTATAGTTAAAATAAATTACTTTCTATAGAACTCATTTTGTGAAATTTCCCTTTATATATTATTGTTAAAGATCAATTTCAAGATTAGTTAATGTCTCAAATTTGCTATTTTATCCACAGAATGATGAAATAAATTAGTTCCGATATTATAATCTCAAAATCATAAATATGAAATTATTCTTTTTGCAACCAAAATTATTCAATTAAACATATGAGATAACTTATCTACAAGATTATTTATTACTTTCAACTACACACAAAATAAAATATTTTACGTTTTATCTCAAAATTATTATATCTTATATCTTACGCCTAAAAATATCATCAATTCCTTGGAAGGCCACCAACACACACGGACATGTGTACGTAAAAAAGTGTTTGGCCCCCATAGGAATGGGCACGTGGCTTGTGTCAAGTAGAAGATGGGAATTGGCTTTTGTTCGAAAGCACAACCACCAGTTTTTGGCCACTTCATCATCTTCATAACACCGACGTAACGAGATTTGCTTTGTTTTCAATCCAAGTGGCTAGGTTTTGTTGGACAACGTGTGACACCTATTTCATGTCTTGTCGTTTGGTAACTAATTTTATTGGCGGACTTTCTTTGAAATTCTTTGTTGTTTTTTTACTCATTTGTATATTTTATCTTTCTTAAAGTATTAATTCTAAAATTAAGTATAATATATAAAGTGGAGGAATGTTTATTACGATTTGGTGGTGGCGGCTCCCTTCAACTCATTTTCCTCCATCGGCTAAAGCCTAATCCTATTTTTCTTTTATTTTTTCTCCGCGATAAATTTCAAATATCACATACTCCCTCCGCCTTGATACTTTTTGACTTAATACAATATTTAAGAATTTTTTTTTTTTAAATTTATGATCTAAAATTATTTTAGATATTTGTGTGGCTGAGAATCATCTCATTAAGGATAAAAGGAAAATTTTAAAGGTAGATTTTGAGACCAATCAAAAAAGAAAGAGGACAAAAAAAGTATATTTTTTTGTATAATATGAGATCTTTTATTATATTTGACATTCTATTTTAGTTCGCATATTAATGTAAATTTCCTTCGACATATTCATTATTTTTTATGAAAAATTTAAATATTTTGCATGTCTTCTACTTTTTGAAGATTGCCCAAACAAGCAATGAATGTCGAGACAACTTCTTGTTAATGTTTTTCATTTGTTAATTACTCCTTTCGTCTCATATTTAATTATTTATATTACTAAAATTTATTATTTCAAAAAAACTATTTACCTATTTATAAAATTAAATTAAAACTAATTATTTTTTTTTAAAAAGCATAAATAAATTTGTAAAAATTTAACAAAATAAATTGATAAAACTATCCTTATTTTTATTTTTTTTAAAGGAGCCGGGAGGATTGGAAAAGTTCACTTTCGTATAAGAAACATACACGTGTTTGATGTATCTTTAAGAACAAGATGAAAAGAAGTGTTGACGAGGCCACACATTCTGTTTCATAATAATTTTTAATTTTTAAAAGAAAGCTATCAAGTTCAGCCACTCTTTTAAAATATTAGTACAAGCTATGACTATTTTATAGAGTCTGATATCACAGAACAAACTTTGTTTATTTGTTTTGTAATAATTGCTGTTTTAACAATTACTATAAGTAAAAGGCCTTCTTTGGAGAGTCAGCTTGCATTAATCCAACAAGGATGAAACAATGATTGTCAATGAAAAATATGGGAAATCAATATCTTATGTTATTTTTTATTTATCTTGTCCAATGAAATAGACATGCACTTATGCAATCATTCTTTTTCTTTACTCCTTCTCAAGAATTTTTACCTTTTTTGCTATATGTAAACTTAAATTCACAATTTTAGAATTGTAATAAAAAGTTAGTGTAACGTATCTTTAGCCCATCAATCAAACTTTTTATGAATATATTTTTGACGTATCGATATATTAAGATTTGAATCAAAATTATTGAATTATGTCGAATTTATACCCTGAATGATAGGTCTATCAGTGTATGCAACGAACCAAACCATATAAAGAGTTAAAGGCAAATACAGTAAGATCACAAAGGGGTTTAATGAAAATTGAATCTTGATAATTACATAAAGCAAAAACGTGATTCATGTAGCCGACACCCATATGATATTATAATAAGGTAACCATGACTACTGAGACGAGAAGTAAGCACCACTAATTAACTCCACTATGGCTTGATAAACCATACATCATATAATAATAATATTAATAATAACAATAATTTTATCGGATTGGGTTGTTTTACTTGTTGGCTTCTTGCTTGTAATATTCTGAGATGGCTCCATAGGACTTGGAGCCTTGAAGCCAGCCGAGTACAAAGCCCCAATTGGGGTGGCCCCTGAGTATGGGGGAAAAAAGAAAACCAATCATCTAATCCACAATGGATTAAATAATATTTTATACTAAATTAATTCAAAGATACTTTTAACATAGTCTGATATTGTCTATTCATCTTTTTTAAAAGTTAATGTGTGATTTTATTCGCACACCAAAGACTATTCAAGAAAATAAGCAATGAATAATGATCATAATTTACCAAAAAAAAAGTATTGAATAGTAATGTTCGACCCCACTCCTTGTTCAATCCATATAAAAAGATGGGCATAAGTAAAAAGAATTCCCCACCAGACTTGTTAAAACACCATAAAGATACTATTCTATCAACTGTCAACTACTGCCACAGAGATACATGAACGTTCTACACACATAAATATATCCAAAATAATCAAGAAGTTGTCTCAGAACAATCTCCTCCTCCTTCCAATTGCATCAGTTTTTTGGTGTTAGATTTGCATGATTGAAGCCAGAGAAATAAGATGTTTGATGCAGGGGAATTTTCTCCAACTTCTTCAGCAGCTGCTCTGTCTGCAGAGTGTTTCAGCAGTAGCAGCTGCTTCAGCAGCCTCTCGTCCTCAAAGAAGAAGAGTAAGATGATGAGTAGTAAGAACACACGGAGATTCAGCGATGAACAGATTAAATCATTAGAAACCATGTTCGAAATGGAGACCAAACTTGAGCCAAGAAAGAAGCTACAATTAGCCAGAGAACTCGGATTGCAGCCTCGACAAGTCGCAATTTGGTTTCAGAACAAGAGAGCTAGATGGAAATCGAAGCAACTCGAAAGGGATTATAGTATACTTAAGTCCAATTATGACAATCTTGCTTCTCAGTACGAATCTTTAAAGAAAGAAAAGCAATCCTTGCTTATTCAGGTACTAAACTAGACAAATTAATTTTAACTTATGCCATAAACCACTTTATATTATATCATTTAATGTTTGATTTTCCTTTTGTGCAGTTGCAAAAGCTGAGTGATGTGATACACAAGGAAGGGGGGAAGTACTGTTGCAAGCAAGAAATCGATTCGACTGGGTTCGAGTCAGATAACAGAGACGATGGTAATAAGAAAAATGAAATGGATGGGAGGCCAAGCTTGTCTTTTGACTTATCATCTCAACATGGAGCAAATGGTGTAATTTCAGATGATGACAGCAGCATAAAAGCTGATTATCTAGTCTTAAATGATGATGCAGATCATCATCTACTGAAAATGGTTGAAGCAGGGGATAGTTCTTTAACTTCCCCTGAAAATTGGGGCAGCCTAGATGAAGATGGTCTCTTAGACCAACAGCCAAATACTACTAGTTATGATCAGTGGTGGGATTTCTGGTCTTGAACCGGAATTGTCCACAAAATATATTCATCTGAAACGTTGGCCTTTAAGAGGAGGATAAGTTAAAATATGATGCCAACGTCTCTTGTACATTTGATCGAGCACCTTCACCACAAAAGCTGCCTCCCTTCCGCTGCGGCTTTTATATATATAATTGAGGTTTACCTCAACAAACTGGCCTTTTGTCTACTGGACAAAGCTGTAATCTTGTATACTAGTACTAGTTGATGGTCGTTGAAGTTTGTTTGCCTGAAATATGCTACTAGTAATAATTATCAGACCAGAATAGATGACAAGTATAATTTCCAGCAGCTCGTAATCAAAGATACACTTTAAAAGAAACTCACCAAACAGGAAAAGATTTTGCTATTACAGTTTTGATGTTATTGCAGTGAGTTTTAAGTTTTACGCGTGGAACCTCGGCAGTTGACTCACCCGAGGGATGAATATGAGTCAAACATACTATGATCAGTGCTTGAACAAATAATAGATTAACTCTGATATAAATGAAACCACTACAGGTTTCATGGAGCCTGAATTTAAACAATTGAAATATATAGGCAACAACTTGTAATCGATGAAGTATGTCAGAATGCAGTCTGCTTAGTGCACGGAGATGAAACAAATTTCTGAATTAGTAGAAGGTTGAATAATATAATCCATAGAATCACTAAAATCGACATTTGGGATGCATAGTTTTTAAAACTGCATTGCTATTACAATAGATGTATGTTTGTATGTACATGATTAATTCATAAC
Organism: Solanum clarkiae; assembly: GCA_011800125.2. Taxonomy (NCBI): domain Eukaryota; kingdom Viridiplantae; phylum Streptophyta; class Magnoliopsida; order Solanales; family Solanaceae; genus Solanum; species Solanum clarkiae. Next base: position 28,896,325 of record JAABOM020000001.1, on the reverse strand, counting down.
TTCTAGCCACCTCAATCCTCGTATATAGAGAATTTTACTAAACCAAGAAAAGGATGACTGATGAAAGCTTCCGTTACCTTATAGAATGAACGTGCGAGATTCAGGTGATAAATAAGTTTTGGCCCCGAGAAAGCAGAAACTAGACCGTTCACTTCCAAACTGTAATCGTGCAAGATGAAAATGTACATTTACTTCTAATGTCGCGTGTGACGAGATGTACGCACATCTTAAGTACCTCCTTTGTATTATTAAACTGCAGGAAGGACAGGTTTCCATAGTCTTGTACGGTGATGGCATTGGTAGGTGTAGTAAACTTTTTGCCCCTTTCGAGACATACCTGCTGTCGAGTGCTAAGGTTAGGGAGCCATACCCTTACTCGATACGAGCCAACAAGTTTTTGGCACTATGAACGTGTGACCATTTTTGCTGATAGATAGCTCCTCTCTATACTGGCAGCATGATAGTCACACTTCTCAATACTGAAAATGAAGCCTAGACTTGCTGAGGTTGGTATATTCTTGACTTAGTGTTGCTGATTGATTTGTTCCTCTGTCAACAAACAATTCATGTCTCTTTAGTTTGTACTAGCTCCTCTTTTTTTATTTCTCCCAAAATATCCTGACTGATTAATTTACCCCTCCAATTGATACATTAATGAGCCTTGTTGAGTTTAATAAGCTAGCTTTTGCAGCAACTATTCCTGCTTAATCAAATTTCAGTAGGTAGCATAATTAGCATTGGACCCCAAATTAGCCTGCCTACTACCTGAAAATAATGCAGATGTTTTAGAGTGAGAAGTATGATGTGGCTGCAACATTATCATCTTTTATGGCATTATTAATCTCATGATATATGCAGAACGACCAATAAGTCATTTCTTCGTCTTTAATCAAAGGTCTCAAAGTTAGCCTTATGTACATACACGCTCTTAGGTAGTGCTTCATCCCTATATCAGACTTTCTGATGCAAATCCGTATCCCCCGAGTTTCTTTTTGATTTTCATTGAACGAGCTACCATCTAGCATATTAAGAAAACATCCAATAGCTTTCTATAAACATATGACAGTTGGTCGAGTGGTCCAAAGGTGCCAAAAGTGAACAGATATATACACTTTTTTTGCATCAATTTCATCATTTTCTTCCCCTAAGGCATACAAACAAAAACCTTTATAATTAATTCTAAGACTATAATCTCATGATAATTTAGTCCCTATACCATACGGCCCCTCATAGTTTATTAAAGAAATTTGTCTAGAATAATGATAAGCAACAAGTTAAATTAATTTGATAACGTTAGAATTTTTCACAAGTGCATACACCTCAAATCATAATTAAAAAAAAAAAATAAGAATTTTATCGAGATGGACTGCACATTGTCCAGTTTTGATAAGTTAGAGCTTTGGCCACGAGAAATATTTAAACTAATAAAAGTACTTCCTTTAATGAGTCTTGCACGATATGAATGGTAGACGTAGTCCATTAGATTTTGGCCTCTGGGCAATAGCGCTTGCTACCCCTTTGATAACTAATTTAAGGAATTGCTTCGTGAAATTCACCCTCCTTACTATTTTTTTTTGGGTGGTTGTTGTCTTGTTGATGTGATTTGCATCCATGTTTACGTCTGTTTGAAATTCCCTAATGTATTTCTCACTTTTAGTAAAGTGCCTTTATTATGAGTAGCTTTTGAGAAAGCAAGCTGAAAAGGACATCGTTTTTTTTCCTTTTAAACAAGTGTATGTAAAATCTCTAATACTACTATATGTCAAACGAAGAGTAAGGAAGAATGATGAATAAATTAGTTGCGAAAAAAAAAACTCCTTGGCCCATACGTTAATAGTGATTAGTCAGAAGATCAATACTGATGACATTTGAACCTATAATATAATCACAAACATACATTGCGATACAACGGTGAGATTGCTTCACTTTTAATCAGAGGTCTCGAGTTGATATGCAGAAAATCCTGTTAGGAACGCCACCTCCAAATGAAAAACAATGCGCTATCAATTTAGCTGGAGCTCAAATGTGAACTTTGAACATAATGAAAAATTAGGAAAAAAAGAAAAACCATTAGTATAATCTCTTTGATTCCCCTGCTTTCACCTGACATACTGAGAGGAAATTCTAATCACATTATTGGCTGTAAGAGTTGTTAATGGAATCTTTTTTATTTGAATTGAAAGTGTATAATAGGAATACGCTTTTAGGTGCTTAATTAGAATAAATCTTAATTTGAGTATGTTAATAAAGTTTATTGGTAATTTTAGGAGGGAGCTTATACATTAAGCCTTTTAGTTTTCTTAATGTTGTAAGGCGTATAGTATTCCAATATTCCTCTTTGCACACCAATAAAGATTCGTATCTAATCAACTATACAATGAATTATGTCACTAAATTACTACTTTTTGTATAACAATGGGAATCATTATTTGACCTACTTTCTTGACAAAAGCATTTCTTCTGCTTTTATCTAATTTTATTTGGAAACAAGTGTAGATTACTCAATATTATTGTGATATGCAAAGAGTAAGAAAGATTAACTACTTTAACATCATTGTAATGATATATACTCCATGAACCGTTATATGCTAACAGGAGGAGTAAGCTTATTAGAATATATTTACTCCATCCGCTTGTAAGCAAAATAAATAATTATAACTTACCAAGGCCAAAATATCTAATTTTATATTTGCATTTTATTGCCTAAATTATTCTCAAAATTACATACTTGAAAATCAGGAAAAAATATTATAAATTGACGTAATTCATAGTTTCAAGAAAATAATAAGGATAATCGAAGAAAAATGGTTTAACTTTCTAATTACTACTCCCTAGTCCCGCCCTCCATTTTGAATTTTGTTTTAGCCCAAACTATTATCGTTTTAGAAATTCAAGGTTGAAGTTGACAAGTGTTTTCGATTAAACACTTCAAAGCAAAATAGTACAGAAGTGTGCACATTATTTAGGAGGTAAAAATATTCTACCTTTATTAAATAGAAATAATTTAATAAATTATATTTTAAATTCATATTTTCTTCACAGGCCGTTAAAATACAGTTAAATTGACCATTAAAATAGGACTTTATGAGTATTGTTGTCAAACGCTTCTACTCCCACAAGGGAGATGAACATAAGTTATAGTAAAATGGTTGAAATGCGTCCATCCTTAAATAGAGATATCGAATTTCATTGCAATATAATCGAACTCAAATTTCTATTATATAGAAAAGCTAACCCATGGACGAACAATGACATATTTGTAATTATGCTTATAATTCAAGGGCAAATGATTAATTACAATTTAAGATATCTATTGATGCTATTTTTTTTTTTTTTAAAAAAAAAGACACTTACACACAACTTAGTTCTTGAAACATCAATACAAATTTATAATTATGCTTATCATACAAGGATAAATATAAATATCCATATCAAATATCTACTAATTAGCTCAATTCAAATTTTTATTCTAAATTTTTTTAAAAAAGAAAAACTAGACACTTACACACAACTCAATTCTAGAAATATAAGTTGTACGCTTTTATTGTCTATAATAAATATTTTATTCTTGTTATTTCAGCTAAAAACTCATGTACCTACTTCTACTTTCTTGATTTTTTATTTACAATATTTCTTTGTTTCAGCTAAAAATCCATATATATACTTCATTTTCTTTTTAATAGTAATAGACTCTTAACTATGCATAACAATGAGTTAGCTTATGAGAAAGTTTTAGAATTGAATTAGAATCTACTCACCTATGAAACTTACACATATAAGGCTTAATTTTATATTTTTTAAAATCCCATAAAAGGTTTAATCTTTATGTTTTCTTTTAGATTCCTGGATTATAGAGAAACTAAAATAATTATAGTGCAAACTTTGAGCATGTTTTGAGTTTTCAATGGTTTAAAATTTTTTCTAATGTGCTAGGTTTTGATACATCACTTTCTACAATTGAATTATCGTTTTTGATTGGTAATTTGAATAAACATTTGAAAATCTTATTAGTTTTGCATATTGTATTTTTTAGCAGTATGTTTTTCAATTAGTAAAGCACTGTTAGTCCTTCTCCTCCTCCATTGTTACGTTGAAAAAATAATATTGTGTTGTGGCTTACAATACTTTTAGAATAGTTTGGTATTCATTTCGATATTTCAATTAATTATTATTTACTTTCCTTTTGCAGATATTCATCCTAAATTTCTTCATATGATGGTTTCTAGAATGATAAAGAAATTGTGTGTTAAGCTGACGATTACGACTCTTACTTATAAGAAATAATGAATTTAAATGTACTTATGCATATATTGCAGATGAAAGAATCATATAATATATGAATAGCGATGTACATAAGTGTTGTGTTCTATTTCACATGTTGTATTACAAAGATGAAATATTCTGTTGTGTTAGTATGGAGTCTTTTGACCGAGTTTAGTCTAATTATTATTATATTTTTCTGTGTTAGCATGAATGTCTTTGATCGAGTTAAATCTAATTATTTTAATCATCATTACAAAAAAATGCATAAAAAATTAACAT
>JAABOM020000001.1:28877207-28891633 GCA_011800125.2 Solanum clarkiae | reverse complement strand
AAAAAAATGCATAAAAAATTAACATATTCGATCGTGTGCTCGCATTTGTATCTAGTATAAATACGAAACAAGATTAAAAAAAAATTAATAATCCATGAGATACTTTACCCCAAAGGATGGGATTGGGACGGGGGAAGTAAAAGAAAATGACAGTTGAATCCTTCACCTACTTTAACACCTTTATCTTCTTCTTTTTTTAAAAAAAAAAAACAATTTCCAATTAGCAAAACTAGCAAAATAGGCTAGAGAGGGATGAACCAAAACAAGCTCTCCCATTCAAATGTAGCTCAAAGCTCCCATTGCTTTAAACTCCCTCTAATTCCCTCACTTGCATTATACGTTGTGTTGGCCCTTTTCTTGTTTGGGCTTGCCGTTTCTCTTTTCATCCTTGTTGTTGTTCATAACCCTCTCTTTTTTCTTTTTTTCTTCTTCTTTTTTGCTCTCATTGCTTCTTTTCTACTGTGGAACTCTATCTCTTTCCGCAATAACACAACTATAGTCCATTACCTTCATTCTTTACCTGATTCTGACCTTACCATTGCCTCCCACGGCCAGCTTCTCAAGATTACTGGGGTGGGTAACCCATAACTTTCTATTGTAATCTGGGGTTTTCTTTTTTTGGGCTTTTCTGTAATATTTGTGTTTTTTGTTTGAAGGGTATTCTTCTTTTTCGTGTAACTATGAATAATGGTAAGAAAGTTTTCAACTTTCTAAATACTGGTTCCAATGTCTATTGGAAGCTGAGCTGATTGCTAAATCAGGAATTCTTGAATAATTTTGCAGAGGTCCAACTTGATTTTTGTGGTTGTCCTGTCAAGTAACTTCTACTCTGTATAATGCAAGAGAAGATTGATTTTTTATTCTGCTTATGGGTTTTTGTGACGAGTTTTACTCTCTACTTCTATGAGCTAGTGATAATGTTTGCATACATTGTACCCTCCCCAAACCCCACTTGTGAGATTCCACTAAATATGTTGTTGTGTTATTGTGCATTGCCTTCCTTGTGATGGATAACTTCACTTGAAGAGTTGGATCCTAAAAATATCCAAATAGAAAACAAACTTGTGTGCATTTGAAATTATTTACTTCTCTTGTTAGGGTGATATTTTATGATTAACTGATTAATATGAGAGTAATTAGACTTGTATCCTACTGGTAGGTAAAATTGACAAACAGGCACAGAGCTTTACTATGTCCATTATTACAGATATGTCTCAAAGAGCATTACTATTGTCATTTGCTCTATATTTTCATGAGTTTCTTGTGTTTAGCTTGGATTTCAGAACAATACCTTTCGCTTCCCTTTTTTGACATCAGTGGATGCCTTGTTGCTCTTTGATGATTTCAGCATGTCTCCTGCGGGAATGTCTCTTTGGAGTCTTCTTATGAGAAGGTTGGACGATGTGTTTATACATCCACCTTGTTGTTTGAATGTGGAAAACTTGGCTTGAAGCCTGCGGATGTAAAAGAATCATGCCTCGGATGGAGACTTGCTTATTCTGAGGTATGGAACATTGTTAACATGCTAAATATTTTGTAGTAATGTTTCCTAACAATTCCGATGAAGCTGTTTACTTATCGGCTTTGATATTGCTTCTTGGCATCAACTTTCCTTGCAATCTAGTGGTTTGACTTTAAAGAAAAGAGAGTTTCAACCCTCACTCCTTTATGTTTCCTCGTTAGAGAACGATCCCTGTCAATACCTCATTCTTAACTTGTTTATGTCAATAAAGCTCTTTCCGACCAACCAGTGGCTGAAATTTCTGACTATTGATAGTTTCACCATGTGTCCATATCATTATGTTTTTGCTGCTGGTTTTTTCTATGGATGGATGAGCTTTATATGTCTCTTGTCAAGGATTAGATATTTAAAAATATTAGACGAGAAAAAGGGGCAGCATTTTGACCAAAGCACCCTCAGTTAAAACAAGAATCCGATGTAAGCTAATCCAGTTAAACCAAGAGTTGTATAGAACGGGGAATATATATATAGAGAGAGAGAGAGAGACACACACATACACGCACACATATGACACAACCTTGAAGTCTAATGTTTGAATCTTAGTAGAGTCAATGCTAGGTGAATTCTTTTTATTTACCAAAAGCTAGGTGTATAGTTATACGGTGCCTGTGCTGGTGAGAGATAGCAGGTACCCGATGGATTAGTCTAGTTGCAGACAAGCTGGTCCAGACACGAAAATATATATAAATCACAAAATATGCACACATATATACATCACCTACAAATATACATACACTCGCACACACATACATGCGTGCAAATGCACACACCATATATGTATATAAAAGTATGTTAAACTTTAAGGATATCCAGTCCTATATCACCAGCCACCAGTTATATGATGATTAACATAGAAAAGATAGTGTGACATTATCAAAATTAAGGTGCTTATGTAGCACCTTTGTTGCGCAGACTCTTCATTTTGGCTGCCGGAGCTGTCTCGACGTGACATTGGTGCGAGTGCTAAATCATTTAAAAGACCCGAGTTGTGTGTTTCAGTGCGCAAATTTTTTTACATGGAATCTTGAAATATATGAGAATCTATGCCTGGATGTGCTCAAAGCAGATAAAAGGAGCTTAAACCTTTTCAATAAAGGAGAAAGGGGGGAGGGGAGAGAGGAAGAGTAGGACGACGATTGAAAGAAACCGACTGGTCACATTTTCTTAATCACCAAACGCAAATGGAAGAAATTTAATCAACCTTATTACCCCTGCCCCCCGCCCCGTTGCATGTCTAACTCTTAGTTTTTATTTGAATGGTGCTATTATGGATATCAAACGTGTCTACACTTGGCCATTGTTCCTTTCGTATGAAAATTATATATTGTAGTTACTAGAACTACAGAGATACCGACCAAAGCAATATAAAAAGCACCCTATTCTGATTGTGTAAATTTGTGCCTTCAGTTGAGTTATTTAACAGGTTGAGTTTCTCTTGGCAGAGGCTCTCAACTGACTTCTACATAACTGACAAGAACTCTGGTATTAGAGCTTTTGTCAAGGCTGGACCTGACTCCAGAGTTATCCCACTGATAAAAGAGAGCAGACTGGTTACAACAGCAAGGAACTGTAAGGTTTTGGCTTTTCATTTGAGAAAATGGTTAAAGGACAGGAACCTTTCATCTGAAGCTCGTTTACTACGTCTAGAAGAAGGGTAACATAAGCTTTTGTCTGATCTTCTCTCCATTTGATCGTTTCTCCCTTCTTTCGCCAGACATGTATTTGGAAAGCCAATAACTTGAAATTCTTTGTACTTTTGGCAGATACATCAAGGAAGGTACCTTGATTAGTGTATTTGGTGTGTTGCAAAGGAGCAATGATTTGATGGTGGTTACTCCGCCACAGGAGCTCATTTCTACTGGCTGTCTATGGAAAAAATTGCTTCTCCCTGTTGATGTCGATGGACTGATCCTTGCAATCCCATAGTGCACAAAGTTTGGAACCAACACTAACTTAGAGATGCAACTGAGGCAAAGGTGACAAACCCTTGCAAGGAAACTGACAATTGTGCTTCACATTTTGGCTGCTTCCATTCGGATGTACAGCTACTTACCTAAAGGAAGGCAAGCTTATTTTTGGCTATGTAATTCAGTAGTTAGTGCTGTTGTTATTTTCATATACATGGGACTTATCTTGTTTAAACTTCGGCTTGGGTAATCACATGCGTATTGTCTTTCCAACAGAAAAGGTAAAGATCTCTTCATCTTGGGTTTGGCTTTTGTCTTTCCAACAATACCTAAAGCTTTGCCTTAAAAGTTTCAAAGCTCCACATGGAAGTTGAATCAAATAATTGGTGAGACGAGAGGCCAGAACCAAGCCCCAAAAAAAATATTTATACTAATAAAGAATTCATTTGTAGATCTCATATCTTAAATCAATTTAATAAACTCACTAAACTAAGAATTAAGCAAAATGTATTTTCTTATAAGTGAAAGCCATAAGTTATTTTGAAGTTTTCAACGTGAAAGTAGGTGCGCTTGAAAGGACTTTTTATCTTTCCAAACACCTCAAAAAATAAAGAGCTTAGAAGCTAAAAACTACTAAAAATAAATCAATCCAAAATTCACAAATCACAAGTACCCAGTATTGGGCCTTTAACAATGAAGCAGGATATCAAGAAAAGACGCAGCATTGACAACGGTTCACAAATGAATATAAGAATGAAATACGCTAGTGTAGGCTTGTGCTTATCAGGAAAAACAAGCAAAATTTCATCTAAACAGTCATTGATCAAGTCACAGGGATATCTCTTTAACAATAAATTTGAAGTTCAAGACAAATGCTAGTCTATCCATTACAGCAAGTTGAAGCACTACAGAAACTGTAAGATCGCAGGCTGGCATTATAACTGCAACAGACAATTGATCTAGCTAAATAAGATATCACGCCTACTTGATCTTCTTCTTTGGCCTCAGCTGCAAAGCAAGAACATGCGTGAGTGCCTAATAAATATTTGCAGGGACGGAAGGCTAGAGTAAAAATCATATTATTCACTAACCTGGTTGCTGTGCCCACATTTCTTCTTCCTGCAGTTCACAGCACGGGGATGCAGGCGAGCATAACACCTAAAACAAGTAAACAGGTATCAGGATTAAGCAGTCACGACCAAGGTTTTAGACGCTGTAAAGTAAACAGTCAAAAGTCAGAGAAGGCAAAAAGAAATTTTAGCCTCACAACTATGCAGGCCGCACAAGGTTATACCTTAGACTGCTAATAGATATAAAAAAATGCACAATAGTCATCCACACAACCATTTTTTGAATGGCACCATTTGGTGAAATAGTTACTCGCGAAAATCCTGAGAAGAATTCTGTTCAAGAGAAGTTAACTGTCCACACTATTTCAAAAAGCTATTGGCTGAAGGGAGTACAAAACTGATGATGTAGGTCAAAGGATGTTGTAAATGTTAATCCTTTAAAGTATTATTATACTCAAAGCTGTTGATGCAGGTCAAGGGATGTTGTAAATATTAATCCTTTAAAGTATTATACTCTAAAGAAATCAACATAAAAACCAAAAGTAGAAATTTCTATGCTCCCGAGAGAGAGACAAATACACTAACACATACTGTCTATAATCAACCGTCTACCAAATCCCAAACAGAACTCAAATCCCACAGACTAACATTTAAAACTTATACAGATCATGGATGTATAGTTACTGCAAGGATACAAATAATAAATAAGCATGAGCTACCAAACCAGTCCATAAGTCCCAAGAAGTAAACTTCTAGGTCAGCTATTTTCTCATCCTTAAATTCTCTATCATTATGACCTTTTTTTTCACTAGAACATCACTCCCATACAAGCAAAACACTTAACTGACAAACAATTGGGAATCTGATTTCCTCAAAGTGACCAGTTCAGACTAATTCTCTAAGGTTGAAAGCGCATGTATTTTGCACATTCATGTTTATGTTTTGTTTATAATTTTGAAAAGCAGAATTTGTTGTACGCCTTTCATGTAATTACATGCACTGGACGTCGCACACAGACCTGTATTCACGGAAATAACTTCTCAGACAATACCATTTAGTTAATGACTCATCTTTTGCACCACTGTAAGTGTATTCTTACTAGAGGCTGCAACATATAGTTGTAGCACAACTCAGATTAACTTGTATGAATTTTAAATAGCGTGATCGGAGGTATGAATTAGCTATGCAACATTTTTAATGATGAATAACAGCCAATTCAATACGGAGAGCAGGACCATACATCAATCTCACTAGCATACTGCTAGAATGCACGGACCGTAGTGGATCTTAGAATTATTTCATACAAAACGAAATGCAGTTGCAAAAGTAGAAAGGAAAGAAAAAACTTACTTGCGGCAAATCATCTTCTCCTGGTTGTACTTCCTTGCCAAAGCCATCAGAGAAGGCTCAATAATCCCTCCACGAAGCCTCAAAACCAAATGCAAAGTTGACTCTACAAAATCGACCCGAAAATTATCACTAAAATCACAAAAAAGATATAAATATACACTTGTAAGTCCATATACAGAGTTAGCTATAATTACCTTTCTGGATGTTATAATCAGCCAGAGTACGTCCATCTTCGAGCTGCTTTCCGGCGAAGATCAATCGCTGCTGGTCCGGTGGAATACCTTAAAAATACAGATAAATGGCGTCATACTACCAAAATTACCGATTGACTAAGCTTAACATTAAATCATATGTACCTTCTTTGTCTTGAATCTTAGCTTTTACATTGTCAATGGTGTCGCTAGATTCAACCTCGAGCGTGATCGTCTTCCCTGTAAGAGTTTTCACGAAGATCTGCATTTTGGCGGCGCTCTATCTCTCCCTTAACCCTTTTGCTTCTCTGATAGAACTATGGTATTCCTTTCCCCTTTTTATATGTGTATATTAGGGTTTGGGCCCAAGTGCGGCTCAACCCAAAGCAAGAGAAGCAGGCCCAAAAAATAATAAAAAATAGAAATAATGGGACCAGGAATAATTACATCCATAAGCCACTGAAAAAAATTATTTATTCAAAAAATAGTCCACTTTTTTTAATTATGAAAAGTAGTTATTCGGCTGACCTTTGGCTATTTGTTACAATTTTAGGCATTCGACCCTCATCGTATAGGCATATATAGTCAGTGTATATTTGTATATCATAATGTATATTTAGTGTATATATATGTATAAGTAATATATATTGTATAGTACCGTATACTTTCTACAACTTTGACAAACTATATTGTACATACATGAATAATTTTGCTAATTTTGGGCTATTTTTTATGTAAATAAAACATGTTATTTTTAGTAAATTTTTTACTTTTTTGTATATATATAAGTAATTTTTCCTAAAAAATATAGGGATATCCTTGTCTAAAAGAATAGACCCTCATAAGCAGAAGGTGCTAGATATGGAAAAAAAGAACAAAAAGGAAAAAAAGAGAATTACTAATAATGAAAAATAAAAGTAAACAAATATAAGACGAATAATGGCCTACTACCATAATACACAATCTCTACTCTTTTCTATCTAACGTTACGTAACATACAATTTTGTTTAAAGTATAAAAGTAAACAAGTATAAAATATTGAATTGGTTTAATCTCTGGTTTACCTTTTTAAGTTAAAATCAAATCAATCCAATTATAGTCTATGTATATTATATATATATATATATATATATACACACACATTTGAAAAAAATATTAAGTGAAGGTCTTTTAATTAATATTTATTAAAATTAAATATCCTTTTATTCTATTGTCATTTATAACCACTGATAGCAAAACGAAAAATTGAAGAGAATTGAACGAATTTTAACAAAATTATTTGACGATTCGATCAATTTGCTATATATAGTTAAAAAAAATTATATTGCTATAAGCGATAAATATTTTCTAAATATAGGATAATTATATAATTTCCCCCATTTTTTTACCAATACTAAACTAAATCAAACTATACCATTGGCCAATTTTTTTTCTCTATTTGGAATTTAATGTGATTTTCAATTTGATTTTTGTTCTAACCAGTTTAAGGCAGATGAACCCCAATAATTTTTCATGGTAGGGAATGTTATTGTACCAGAATTATCCTCATTTTTATTTTTGCCTTTTAATTTATATACATATTTAATATGAAGTGGTATCACATGAGAGCCATTGACCTAAGACAAATTCACCCCTACCTAAATGGAGACAATCATTGCGCAAAGCCTCTGTTTTCATTACAATTTTCCCCCTTAATTTCAAATAACACATCTCCCTAAAAAATAATAATTTCAGAGAGGTAATGGGTTGTTTGATCGCTGGTTAGGAGGTTATTTATTCAGAAGACATTGTTTGGTTACTTGGGAAAGTATTCATTCATGTAAGAGAATAACTATATCACGCATAATTAATCTCTGTATACCAACAACCAAACAACCCCAAAGAGCACTACAAAGAAAGAATTTTTCCTACAAGCTGTGATTTGAAAACTCCAGAGAATAGCAGTCTTTTTACCTCAAAACATAATGAGCAGAAGCTCAAAAAGGCACTTAATAATACATTTTCACCACCCGCTAAAGCAATAACTCCCTAGAGCTTGTTGATTTTCAAACGAGTCGAGAAAAATCAACTTTTAATCATCCTCCTCTTGGTCAAAATCTTTAACCTTTACATCAGCGTCCTCTCCATACTGGATGGAGTTGTCAATCTGAGATAAGATGTACTGTATGCTGCAAAATCGTAGAGAACATTAGTCTTTCTCATTAAGACTACATAGCACAAAAGGTGCCTTTCTACGAGCTATCTACACAACTCATACTCATAAACGGGTCATCATTCAACTGGTGGTACAAACATAGAATGTATGTATCCTTTATGTCAGAAAGTTCTTTTTAGTCATCAGTTTACCGACCAAGCAATTTCAATAAGAAAAGGTCAGTATAGGGAAAACTAACACACATATATCACATCAATTTCGCATTGTTATTTGAAGACAGTTACACTATGGAAACCCAGAATGGGAAGCAGGAAATGAAAACATGAGAACAAGGTACATATTGACAGAATCAAGACACTAAAAACATCAATAACTTCAGATTTTCCACGAGTATATCAAGTTCTAAAATTCAATCTAAAGGCCAAACAAACTTCTGCTTCTACGTAGAATATACCACGTGCACGTTTGACCGTAAAATTATTCATTTTATTCAACAATATTTTCACTTTATCTGAAAATCAATGTTTGGTCATGAAATTCCCAAATACAACATGAAGTTATATTTCAAATTTGGAAAATACCTCAAAAAACTACTTACCATCTCACTATTTGCCTGTTGCCACTATAATCACCAACTAGATAGCTGGACCAGAATCATTTAAACAAAGAGCTATGCAATTTTATTCAAGTTGATTGATTTTGCTGCTACTTATAAATTGGTTATAAATCATATTTCATGTTTATTTAGGAAAAGTACATTCAAACATAAACATTATTTCAAAAAGTATAATCATACACAACTCCAACTTCAAAATTCCTAAACTGATTTTTTTTGGTTTCTATGGCCAAATGCCAATTTAAATTTACCACTGGAGTATATTACCTGCTCTCTTTTCTCAGGTCAAGAGGGAGAAAGCTCACCATGCTGTACTGGTCCACCTGTACAAAAGAAAATAACAGCCATTATGAATCACTTTCTTCTTGTATCTTTTCATTAGAAAGCCATGAGTCAAGCACAGCAGAATCAGTGGCAGACAAGGTATATCGTGCAGGCCTGTACAATCTTGTATTTAAGTGAGAAGACAGAATCTATTTAAGTTGTCATTTAAGTACCAATGTCAGAGAATAATAGAGGCACACAATGCATATGATTGTCAATTCAGTAACCAATACATAAATTCTTGGAAACATCATAACTATCAGAACTTACCACTTCAATCAATGATTTGTTAAGCTTTTGAAATTGTGGAGCCATTCGCTGATTCAATTCTGCCAGTAACAACTGAGGCTCTGGATTCAAGTAACTAAAGGGAAAATATATTTTAATAAACTCTAAAACAATGAAGGGCCAAAAACACATAGAAGATGGTTATAGAAGGACTAACTTCTCAACTTCCTTTTTGTTCGTCACAAGATCCATTTTTGAGAGAATGTTTACATGGGGTAGTTCAAGTTGAACCATAGCCGAGAGTGAAGCCATACACCCACTTATGAATTTGGTCACATCTGTAATAAACTGAGACACCAAAACAACATGAACATTCATGGACAAGAGCAGGGGAGGGAATAAGAAATTCAACTTGTAAAGACCACGCACCTGAGAATCGAGCAAATATACAACACAAACATTAAAATTTTTACGCCTTAGGTGTTCCACAAAATTCTTCAGCACAGGAACATGTGAGAAAAGTTCAATCTGGCCTATATAATGATGAGAAGTCAGAGTAATACAAATATATATATTTTTATGTGTCTGTGAGTGCATCTGTGCATATCTTTCTACAAAAGTACGAATACGTTTGTTAAGAGACGAGAACTACTGGTCAGTGTCGAAGTTTGGATTCCGGGTATTCATAATCGGGAGACAAATGTCCAAAGAGCAAAAATATAATAACAACAACATACCCCATGAAATCCCACATGTGTGGGGTCTGGGTAGGGCAGAGTTTACGCCAACCTTACCACCACCTCATAGAGATAGTGGAACTGATCTAAATTGTATAGAGGAGAGATTAATTCCTTCTACGTATTTCAAAACTATCACACACAATCTTCGTAATGCTAGCGGTCATAAAATAGATATTAAATACAAAATTCCTAAAGCATATATTTGTTTGTACAAATAATACTTGTATGCCTAAAAGTTTCGTTTTAGTAAAAAAATATTTCAAATGAGATCATTTTGGGAATGTCTTTCTTCTGGCACATTTATCCTATAACTTTTTGGGATGAGTGTGGAATAACTGGTACTTTTGAACGGAGTAAAATAGAAGTGGATTTTATATCTCAGCCTTTTTTCAAAATTCATAAATGAAGTAAAAGATACGATTTCTTTAAAAACTAAACAAATTGATTTTCTTAGAAATGAGATTTGCAGTATCACTATAGAAGAGACACTTCAAAATTCTAAAGTCCAAGAAAAGATTAGCAATAATAATAATAATCAAAATTACCAGAATGGTAGAAAATGGAAAAAGATTCCAGCTCTTTACTCGATTACTACTACAATGATTTCACACAGCAAACAAACAGATAATATTAAATGAGCTGGATAATAGGGGATATTTCAGCATCACCAGATTCATATAGGAAAGGAGCAATCAGGGTTACAGTCAGCTGTAATAAGAGACTTCTATGAAATCATTGACTGACTAGAATAAATGACTAGCCCTCAGGCATAGCCTTGAGAATTGACGGATTTCTCTTCATGGTGGATTGACATGTATAGCGCAGACCAAATCACCAAGAGTAGCATTTGATCATTTTCTTGCATGTTGTTATGTGCACAATGAGGGGATAAACTCACATTACCAATAAGTTGGGAATATGTTTTGGTCATGCTAGAACATTTATGTTTCTATTTGTTCTAATCAAAATCCAAATTGCTCCAATGTCTTATAGTTTGAATTACTATATTTTTTATTTCCTAAAAATGCCAGTTGTTACCAGAGTAGCTGCGTGAATCAAAGCAGATACTGGAGGGGGACCCTCAGCATTAGTGAAGAAATGGAATTTGGACCTAACTCAACTCCTAAAGCCAGCTCAAGAAGGAAGGATTGCTCAAAGACCATATAAGGAGATAACAAACCATTTGTTCCATCGATGTGTGACACTAACAGTCCCCTGCGTGCACAGGACTAGACATCTGGAACTGGGACGACATAAGATAGGGTCCAACATCAGATAGACCAAGATTAGGAATGGGTTGGCTCTAATACCATGTAAAGAAACGGAACCTACTACAACTCAACACCAAAAGCTAGCTTTTGAGGTTAGGATGCATGAGACTATATAAGAAGACAGCCTGTTTCTTTCACCAATATGATTCTTTCAATCTTGTCAAAGATATAAAGAACTACTAGTATATCTTCTTCATTTTTATTTTGTTAAATATTTGGTCTGAGATGAGCTTAAATGGAACAACATGGTTAGTGAAGATCTGTGTAGCCCACACAAACTTGCTTGATATTGAGACATAGTTGTTGTCTTTGTTGTTTAAGTTTGAAATTAAGCAAGGGGAGGTGGAAAGCTTTGTCAATCAAATGAAACAGAAGTAGGACTCCTTTGTGATCACAGAGATACCAGACTGCATTTTTCGCCCCAAATTTGGAGAAGCTAAAGTTGAACTTTTAGGAAAGGAACAACCACCCATATGTTCATCGGTAGGGGAAGAAGTATTATACTGAAAAGTTACAGAGAATGCAAAGAATCAAAAGGACCGACTGCTATCTAATCAGGAAAATGGAGAGAAACAGGAGTTGCAAAAGAAACTTCAGGATGTCCTGAAGACGAAAGATTAGTTATCTGTTTCTACAACATGGAGAACAGGGAAAAATTTCAGTGAATGGATCACCCCTAGGTGAAATCCAAATCAATAGGGAAAATGTTATAGAGGCGAGAAATCAGAGATAGGTTTTAAGACTACTACAATTCTACAAAGCTAGTTTCCATGAAGATGAACTATCTCAACCAACATTCAAATGGGTTATCAGCGGCACACCAGTCACAATGACCCACATTCTATACGCAGATGACACACTTACATTTGTGAGGCTAATGAAGCGGAGTTGAGGTATCTCAAAGTATTACTGTTATAAGCATCAGTCTGAGGATAAGAAATATTTATCTTGTCAATGAGGGTAAATATTCAGCACCTAACAAGCATCTTAGGGCACAACTTAGGAACTCTGGAGTCCCCTTATAATTCAAGAAAAGAACGAGACCAACTTCCAGAGATTCTGAACTAGCTTGAGAAAAGGTTATCATCTTGAGAGAAGCAGCATCTTGAAGACAGGGGACAGTAATACATTATACTTTGGACAGCCTTCCAGCTTATGTCATATCAACAATTTCCTGCTTCCAGCAGAAAAGGGAAAAAAATAGATGAACTCATACAAAGTGTTCCTCTGGAAAACCAGTAAAACAGAGCAAACATTCCCCTAAATTAGATAGGAAAATATGTTTTAACTCCTAGCAAGAAAGCGCGAGACCTGGGAGCTAACAAGCTGGGATGACATAACGAAAACTTAAAAGTTCAAACAGCTTTGGCTATTCAGCTTGGACTCAAACGGTCCATGCAACCAAGCTATAACCACAATGTATTGTCACAGGGACAATCGGTGCAGCGATATGCAGCTGGTCCCTCTTTGTTAGTTGTGGAACAACATAAGAAGAAATAATAGAAGTGAATGAGATCGAACGTGTTCATGAGCATTTAGACTCCATCTTCCAATAGAATAACATGAAAGATGAATATGTAACATATAGAATATTATACAGGATCATTGAAATAGAGTGCTTGGGGAGGACAACACTTCAATGTATCCACAAGATGAATGTTGTGGAAATGTGGATATTAAAGACAGATATATGGTCACGTAAGATTAGAAATGATTACATCAAAGGAAACAAGTAGCACAGATGGAGAATAAATTGGGAGAACTTGATCCCAAATTTTTTTTGAGAGAAAGTCGCCCGAGATGGCTTGCCCATGTTTCACGTAAACCTCCTAAACGTACCTCTCAGTACATACGACAATATGATGTTTGAGTTGATCAAAGGAAACGATATATAACTACAAGAATAGTAACTGTTACGACAGTCGAACTTGAGATTGGCAAGATGTTCCTAAAAGACACAGATTCTCTCTCAGAATCACTAGGGGCATAGCTAAGAATGTAATACAGTAAAAGTAAATTATCCATATAGCAACAAGTGATTGGGACTAACACTTGGTGGTTGTTACAGTTAATTAGTTTACCTAGAGTCGCTACATTGGTTAGAAATTTCAGTGTCATGTAGAATAATGAGAACTTTTTTTTAAAAAAAAAATACTCTAGTTGAAGAGATGTTTTTCTATTTTCTTTTTGAGTTGAATAGATACAGAGGATCCAAATGGCTTAACCAACTAGTTTCAAATTGAGGTATCGCTGTCATTGATTCATTGAAATTGGTTTATCAAGCTATCAAGATAGTATATAAACATGAAGATGAAAAACTACACGAAATATGCTCCCAGGCACATTATTCGAGGTCTGATTTTTCCATCAAGAATTTGAAATACAATCAACTCAACCATGGCTCCGGCAGCCATGGCCGGAGTTCTGGCTCCGGAACACGACAACGATAGCATTTATTTCAACGCGGGGTACAAATCTTACAAGATCACCAGACTAGCAGGTGAGGAACCTTGGTTCGAATGGACAGAATACAGTAGATATTTAATGAGAAAGGTGAAGATCAGCATTAAAGTCCTGAAATGGGTGGTCTCAGTATTTATTGAAGCCTCAAAAATTAAGGGGAATGTCATTCAAAGATGGAACTTGAGAGACCATTTCGAGGAATTCTAGGGGACCCTCAAATTCAACGAAAATGGTAGATATGTCAGCTTCATCGCAATACAGGGGGAAAAGAGATCAATCATCATCATTCCGGAGTTCTCAGACAAAGTAGGATGGAGTCACATTGCTCATAAAATAGCCAAACTTGTTCATGAACCGTCCAACCGGACAGCAAACCTACGAGTCAAGGAGAGGAATACTCATATGTCGTACAAAGAGGCTGTACGAAGCAGCAGATGGACGGTAGACACCAAGGAAGAAAGGGCAGTGCAGACCACAATGGTGCGAAAGTCGGAGCTACTAAACAGATGTTCGGTGGGAAGGTTCCAGAATTTATGGGGAGAGAATCCGACTTTAAACGATGTAAGAAGATGGGCTTGTAATACTTGGA
>JAABOM020000001.1:28860851-28877107 GCA_011800125.2 Solanum clarkiae | reverse complement strand
GGAGGTGGTACTAACACAGGAAAACCTGAAGAAAAGAAAGTTCCAGCTGGGTTCAAGATGTTACATGTGTGAAGAGCGCACAGAGAATCAACCATCTCTTTTTACACTGCAAATGGGCAGACCAGTTATGGAGAATCTTTTGCAGCCTTAGGAAGATCATCCGGGTAAAAAAAAGAACATAGAACAACTTCTCAGTAGTTGGATTTTTGTGGGCAATGCTACAGCAAAGGAGGAGAGACGGAAGATTGTCCCCGCCTGTACATAGTGGACCATATGGAATGAAAGGAACCAAAGATGTTTTGAGAACAAGAGCAATATCCAGAGCCTCAAAATGAACTGCTTGGGCCTTATTACTTTTGGTGCAAACAAGACATACTAGGACTGGCAGAGGACCTATTAGATGTTTTAGACTATCTATGACAAAAAACACTGATAGTGTATATTCTACCTTGTAATAGTTTTTGCTAGGGGGACTACTGTAATGTAGTATACCTGTGGATAATTATATAATAGAAAAGAAGTTACCGTTCTCAACAAAAAAAAAAAGCATGAAGATGAAAAATTGAGACATTAAGTAGGACTGCAGCAACAATGTATAGACAAACAAGAGATATCAAGTTCTGGATAAAGGCAATATTTTCTTTGTTTATGTCGTACAATTAGCTTGGTTATATATATATATGACTTTTTTGTTGTGTGTATTTATTCCTTGTAATCAATTACGATAGTTCGATGAATCTTCGACTTATATTAGATGCTTGTATGTGTGATTACTATTTGGTTGTTGAAATATAAGAAGCAAACAGGAAAGTATATTGGTGGTCTCTAAAAAGACTTACAGTGACTGGATTAGATGCCTCTATTAAAGGATTTTAACGAGCAAAATGATGAATTACAAAGGAAAATTTCGGTCATTAAAAAGAGGTATAACGACCGGAATTCTTGTTGTTGATAAAGATGTTTAACAACCCAATTGAACTTCCGGTCGTTAACTTTTAACAACGGAGCTTTTAGTGATCGATGACGATCAGATTTTTGTTGTTCATAATTAACTGACGACGATGGCATTAAGACTTTTAGCGACCAAATTTCCTTTTGTTAAAAGCCTCTTCTCTTGTAGTGTTACATGAAGTAATGTTAGTAATATTCTAGGTTAGTTTCATAGCCTACAACTAATAGAATTCTGTAGTTTACACATAAGGATTAGCAGTAAATGTGTAAAGGAAAAATATTACATACCTACATGACGATTACACTACTACTAATAAGAACAACAAACATGAGACGGGAGAAATACCAAGTACCTGGGCAGTCAAAGACTAGGTAGTCATCATCCAAGTAGTTTTCCAACTCTTCTGTTAGCCAGTCGTCCAAATTTTCTTCAAGATGTCTGAGATCACCATCAAGGGCTTACAAATTTGATCAGGGACAAAAAACAGAATGTTAAAGTTTTCATTCAATAGAACTGGACTGAAAAAACGACAATATTTTAGGAAAGGATACTCCATGCAATACATAAGGCCACCATTTGGTCCCAAACCAAGTTCTTCCATAACATCATCCAATGAAATGAGCTCTCTAATGTCTGCAGCCAATATCACTAAGCTAATTCAAGAATTAACACACATATAAATAGCAAATTAATTGCTTAAAACAATTTATCTCCACTCTAATAACTCAAAATACTTCATCCTCACTCACCCATAGCCACTGGATAGTCAAAATTCTCTGCAGCAGGATCTAGGTTCACAATATGTATAGTGCGGCGTGTGGTCTCACAATGTTGGTACAGACTAGAGCAGTAAGTGGACTGTAAAAAAAGTAGTCTAGCTTAAACTAACCATACCAGGACAGCCAAGTATAAAGAAAGGTAAGTCCAATACAGAACATTACAGTAATGTGAAGCAATATAATTCAACTATTACCTTTCCACTGCCTGCAGGGCCAATAACCAACTGTGCATATCCCATGACCACTCCCTTTTCTGTTCCTTATACAAGTGGCCAAGAGATCAACTGAAGACAGAGGTTCTAAGAAAATTGAAAGTCTGAAAGATGCCAAGAACTGCAACTAACATGTATGTTGCACACCACACACCACCCGCGAACAACAGGCTTAGTACATCAGCATGTCCCATAAGCATAATCACGAGAAAAGAAACATCATAATATCACCTGATCTACCCATTAATAGAGTCAAAAAGAAAAAAAGTATTGTTGAAAATGGCTAGAAAGAATTTCTATAAATAGCCTTATATAACAGCCCCTAAAAACTCTACAGCTTGTTTGGATGGTTGTTATCTATTGCATTATATTGTACTGAGAGTTTAAATACAATATTTGACACAAGACCAGGTTCAGCTGCCATGAGCCGGCAGAGGATTACACTATTCTACAGGGGTTCCACCCGAGCACCATTTGACCCTTGATTGTGCGCGGCTGCTCTAAGCTTATGGGGGCTCAGGGGGCGTATAGGCATAGTATTAGGGCTTTGCACCCACGTACAGTCCGACCCCTTGATTTCTTTTGATTGTCACTTAAATTTTATTATACTATATCACAAAATTCGTTGCTATGTGAAAACGGCAAATCCCCATTTTATGTAACTATCACATACCTTACTAGGTTTATCCTTCAAATTGGTGATGTGTAATACAAACAATGTGTAACAGCAGTGGAAGGCAAGGGCATCTCAACACTAAAGCCACTAAAGCACCCGGCTTAGGCCCAAAAAATAAGGGCTTCAAAATTACAAATCCTCCAAAAGAATCAACCCCAAAATTCGAAGCTCAAATACAAAACATGCATATACATCCGAAGACTAACCACTAAAGCAGTGGCTTTACGCCCCAGAAAATAAGGGCTTCAAGATTACAAATCCTCCAAAAGAATCAACCCCAAAATTCGAAGCTCAAATACAAAAACATGCATATATTTCCGAAGACGCAATAAAATAATAAGTTCGACTAAGAGGCAAGACTAAACGAAAAAACAAAAGCACTGAGCAGAAGAGTCAAGATGAAGGAGATACATACATGAAAGGAGACGACGACCAGCTCTGTTTCTTTTAGGATCTTTTTACGTTTGATTGATTTCTTTTGTTTGGTTTAGTTTCTTGTTATTTGTTAACTATTTCTCAAGGGGTTGGGCCTCCTTTTCGGCCCAAACCTTTCTGTAATAAATGGCCCATGGCCAACTTTTAATTTAAAAAAAAAAAAAAAAACTTTTTACCAGACTACACCACTTATGTTTCTTTATTTTCAAAAAATTCTACCGATTTGAAAATATTACAAAAATCTCTCATTTGCTCTTTTTTTGAATTGAAAGAGATACATATATATTCTTCTTCTCTTTCTTCTCTTTCCACCTGACACAGCAATGATGCCCCTATATTTTTGGGAATTGCTCCCCTTAATTGCCTATTCTATGGAAATCACTACTCATTTTGAATTTTGAAAATTTCTTATGAACTCACCCCGCAATGAGCGGGAGCCTTTTGAGGCACTGGGGTATGTTGTTGTTGTTGTTGTCTTATGAACTCATATCCTCTTTGCTTTGTTGAAATTGCTTCCATTGTTGGAGATTGCTCTTCAGTTTGTATTTTGATTTCTTCACATTTTTTAAATTCTTTGTAGTAGAAGAAGAATAGAGGCGGAACTGAAAAAGACGAAGAAGGAGAAGAAGATGACGACGAAGAACAAACTGAGATGGATTTTTTTCGGATACTCTCAAATCTTTTAAGATTCTAATTTCTTCATATTTTTCAAATCTTTATTGGGTAGGAAGAAGATAACGAAGAAGAAGCAAAAACAGAGGTGGAACAAGTGAATTTTTTCCAGATACTCTCAAATCTTTTAAGATTCATATTTCTTTACGTTTTTTTAATATTCTATGGATCCTATGTTCGGCGCTATTCTTGTAAAGTTGTAACAAGTGGTTTAAAGAAAATGTTTCCTTGAATAATTTTTTTGGAAATTTTTTGTCCAGTGATATTAAAAGCAAAATTTTGATCATCATCTTGTTAAAGCAAAACTTTTTTGTCCACTGATATGGTCTTTTGTTAACCTTTCACGCACTTTAAATAAATCGTACTCACTTGTTATGCCATGCGGCATGCGGGAGGGGTGTATCTAAGCCCAATTCGGCAAGTTGAGGAGTGTAAAAGCCTATCAATAGTTTAGGGATAAAACTAATAATTTATGCCAAGTTCGAGAGTGTATTTAAGCTTGGTTCGCCAAGTTGAGGGGTGTTTTTAAGCCTATCAATGATTTAGAGACGAAACTAATAGTTTGTGATAAGTTTGAGGATGTTTTTAATACTTCTGTCTTAAAAAAAAAAAAAAAGAAGATGTAAAATGGAAATAGTGAGATGGATAGCACACTTGGAAAAAACAAAATATACACCTACCCTAGAATATAAAAAATTATGTGCTCTCTCCGTGTAAAAAAGAACGGAAAAAGATAAAAATTAGAGATAAGTATCAGAAACACCTATAAACTATCTCATTTTTTTAGTTTCATACCTAAATTGAAAGTTTGAGCGTGTGTAATATAAGAAAAAAAATTGCCACATATCAAGAGAAAATGAGCAAAGCTTATGCCTGGCTAATTGAATGGTGGCATGCTATATGGATAAAATATTTCACCTTGACAAAAATTAAATAAACTATTAATATTAGTTAAAATTTAAAAATTAAAGCATTAATATTCTTCCAAAAAAATTATTTTTTAAAAAATAAAATTTAAAATATTTTTCTCACCTACACCATGCCCACCCCCTTGTAGTAATCTCGCCCTTCTATTTTGTTTTAAAAAAAAATCTCTTTTATTTTTTAAAAAACTCATAACTTCACCCCCTCCTCCACTCTAACCTAAAGAAATTGATATTATTTTTATTCTTTTAAATGAATAAAATTCTATTCCTCCCCAGCTAACCATCCACTCTTAATTTATTTCTATCTTTTTTACATTTGTTTTCATTTTTTTTATAGATATGTACACATATTTTTAGAAAAAATATTTTTTTCTACTTGTGCACCAAATGTAACATATGTCATCTTTTTTAATTATACACATCAACCTCAATTAGAAAATGTCTAGCATTTTACGATTTATTAAAGGTAATGCATGTAAATAAAGAAATCAACTCATTTTATATATGTGGTTTACTTAACTATCTAATAAACGAATGAGAATATACATGAAAAACTACAACTAGAATTTGAATAAAAAGTATCTAACGAGGTCCAACATCTAACATGTATAATAAAATATTATTTTAATCATGTATAAATAATATAATTTTTCATGGAAGGAAGTTCGAATGAACCTATACATAAGGTGGTTCTGCCCCTGATAAGCTACTTACCTACCATATCAAAAAAGTACACTTCGAATCTAGTGGTGTATGACATTAATTAAGTTGTGGAATTGTGGGTTTGCCAATAATGGACCCATCGATGATGTTGTTATTTTTAGGGGAAATAGCACCCATAAACTGTATAGCAGCAATAGTACTGTCTTGTCTAAATAGGCAGGCAAAATATGATCACGAGGACTACAAGATTTGGTCTAGTTAAGTTTATTACCAATACCTATTTATAGAAAATAAAGGACTTAGATGTTTAGGTATGTTTTTGCTAGAAACAATGGACTTTAATTTAGACATAGCTTAGAAGGCACATGTTCAGTGTCTAAGACGACAAAAAAACAAGAGGGTGCGTGTACTGAGACAAAAACATTCTACATTCGATGACACTTGAAAAGCTAAAAGAACATTACTATAAATATATATTCAATTGTGTGTTTGTTTGGTATATGGGAATTGAGGGCAAGTGTCCGATTATGTCAGGTTTTTCTTTTCCAAAATTTGTCAAGATTCATTGTAGCAATAAGGTAGTCGATTTATGTTGGAGTTTATTTCATTATTTTCAACTTTCCTTACATATTTAGCAGTGATAAGTTTATGAAGACAAAAAATGTATTCTAAATATATTAAGGAAGAGTAATTCTGTCAAGTCCCATGCATCTTATTCCCAACCTAACGAAGTAACACTGAATATGGGCTTCATCACTCGATTCCTATTTTTATTCTTTTTATTTCATTAGTTTTCATTCGTTGTCCTCAACCAAATGTCTCGAGTAAGAAAAAAATATATTAAAAGTGTGTTATTAAAAATGAATCATGCAATATGTGAATGAATCAAGTAATTTAAGAAAGGTCTTTTTCAGTTACTTTTTGTATTTCATGATCATGGAGTACTATTTTCTGCAACTTAGTGGCTATTGCTTATGACTTGGTATGTATCAATCATTGTTTTGATCACTTCACATATAATACATTTTTATTGTGATTAGTTATTATTTGTTGAATGGTGCATGGTTAAAATTTCTCCACTTGATATTACTATAAAGAGATATTTTCCACCTTTCTTTAGCTTACTGCTGCGCTGTCTGAATTTAAATCCATTGTATGACACTCTAGATCCCATTAGAAGGAAAGGAGAGTAACGTGGAAGAATTACTCTTATAATAATCAGCTTTTTCGAAATTACTATTATTTCTTATGCTATTATATATCTTCTACTGACAGTGATGGAGTTCAAAATTTTATTAAGGAAATTTAATATATGTATGAAAATTATTTTTTTAATTGATATATTTTGTATAATGTTTTTATATATATAATATAATTTTTCGATGAAAAGTATCTAATTGGCCACCCTGAACAATAGGTGATTGTGCCACGGTTTCTACAATCATACCTTGCTATAGAACTAAATATTGTTCAGACAAACGACATTTTTATACAGAAAATTGATTATATTAGTAGTCGAGTTTCGAAGCAAACTTTACTAATAGCAAAATAATAATAATATATATCTACGCAAATAGTATATCCAACATAGTATTTGATAGCAGAAAAGGGAAAGACACGGTAAATTTTTAATGACGTCGATCAGCAGATTGTGAAATTTTCGTGTAATCATTTTTTGTTATCGAAACTTTACTGATTTCATCTCTGCTGCATGTATTAAATCCTCCTTTGTCAAATTCTATTTATTTTGGAATATCGATCACGATGACAAAGATTTATAGGTTTTCTATGAAAATTGAAATTAAAGTGTCACATTTTCTAAGATACATAAGTATATGAATATGTTGTTAGGAAAAATACTATAATATTAATATGAAACAGGTATCAAAATAGCAATAAAAAACTTATTATAAATTGTAGTCATTCTCGATATCCAAATTGTTTTAGCCGGCCGCTTCCCAAACGGGCTATAAATGGTGGTGGTTATTACAAGATTCAAATTAAATGTTACAAGAGATCTTATTCTTGAACGAATCTGGACACATTTTACTATCATTGTATGAATTTGGACACTTTTTCGGTAGACTTAAACGTAAAATGAAAAACTATTATTTTTTGTCAAAATTTGATTTGCATTTAGCATTACCTACATCTCACATGCAAAGAGGAAAAATTGATCCTTTTTAATTTGCCTGTCCATATTTCTCATGTGCACAGGGTCACTCTTCTTTCGTGAGATTTTGAACATTGAAAAAAATCTAAAAAATTTAATTAATTTAAAGTGGAAGGAGTAAAAATTTTTTTCATGAGATTTTCTATCCTTCACCTCTAAACAAAAAGAAGTGAGAAAAGATCGTTCGACAACAAATAAATATTCTTTACATTATAATTGTTTTAGGCCAACATATGACATTTAATATATTGAATATTTCACTTTTAGACTGTTTAAATATTGTAAAAAAAGAATTGCTGGTTTCCTAAATTTCACCTTAAATCCTAATTAAGCTCAGCATTTTTGTATTTTTCTCTTTTGCTTTTCTGCTGTTTGTATAAACAAATAGATAAGTACTAGAGGTGGGGAAAAGATTAGTGTAGAGACGATGCACCTAAAGACGAATTTTTTTTTAAAAGGTAATGTACCAAAAATAGATCTTCACTTTGTATATATTTATCTCGAGTATCTATACAAATATATTTTGGATAATAATTTTTGCTTTCTAAATTACTAAATATAAACATACTTATTTTCTTAGAAAATGTTTTTATGAAATCCAACACACCCATAGTCGCGCCATTTAAACACACTTTATTACGTGCACCTTATTTTATGAGGGAAAGATACGAAGCATTGTATTATAAGAGATTGGAAATATTAATATTAATATTAATGTAATGAAGAAGGTAAACATCAAAGATTTCATTTTCAGCGCAAATTATTTGGTGCATCTGACAATGAAGGAAAAGATGCCACTGCCGCTTACCTGCCCATACAAGTCATCAAGACTTTAACAGCCTAACCAACTTAATTGGCAGTATTTTTACGGGATTCATTCATTTAAGTTTTACAAGTCTCTTGTCAAAGTTGACCTCCTATTTTGTTTTACTTAGTTGACTCCTCAGCTTACCTAATACTTGCTTGTCTATATGTAATGAGCACTACATGTATTACGTCCTTGATTAACAACACAAAAATAGAAAAAGAAGGCATTTTGTTTTTGTTAGGCAAACAAAGTAGTGCAATATGTACCCGACATGCATCTTTAATTAATTATAGCTAATCTTCCTTGCACTTTACTGCCACACCCGACTAATTCTCCTTAATTACTACTGGTCGAACCAAATCACTCTTTTCAATTTAATTACTATATGTTACTTAAATGATGATTTAGGATGTGTTAAGTACAAAAACAAAATGACTTTCATGATTTTTTTTATATTAAATAATTTTCATCTTTTTTGGTATTTAGTAATTCAACAAAACATAATATCTTGAAATATTTATATATATAATTTAGACAAATATTGTAAGATGCATGGGAGGTTGGGTGACATAGGTTATGTTGGGTCAATGGGCTGGGGGAAGGGGGGAGACAATCAGCATGTAACTTGTGTAACTTGTGTTTTTATAAATTTTATCATTTATAAAATTTGTCTTTTCAATTTCACATTGAAGTTAAATACCTGTGCCTGGTTGGTCGCGTAAAAAGAAAACCATCATGCATGACTAATCTGGACATATGGTTGATGGTATTGATTATATGTATGCATTTATTACATGTATATAAGTGGCAATAAGATACGTCTCAATCAAATTCCTGTTTCAGTTGTCTGCTTGAGTAGCTGATCAGACAGTTATCGATTAATTTGTTTGATTAAGCAGACAGCTGC
Source organism: Solanum clarkiae (assembly GCA_011800125.2). Taxonomy (NCBI): domain Eukaryota; kingdom Viridiplantae; phylum Streptophyta; class Magnoliopsida; order Solanales; family Solanaceae; genus Solanum; species Solanum clarkiae. The sequence goes on along the minus strand of JAABOM020000001.1, from coordinate 28,867,904 downwards.
GACTTATTTGTTAAGCAGGCAGTTGCTAACATATTTTTATTTTATCGTTTCTATTGATTATTTCCTCATTTGCTTCAAGTGTGATTTTACAATATTACCCATAATAAGTCATTTTTATTTTATATGTGAAACATAAATTGAATAACATAAACTAGTATGAGTCACAATAAAAAATTTACAAAATATATTTCAAAAATGTATTAATATCACGTAAATTGAGATTAAAAGATAAAGCCCTGTGTTAACACGGACTCTAATAACTAGTGTATATATATGCGGAGTACAAAATAAGATTATGGTTATTGGTTGCCCAATGGGGGATTAAATTTTGTAAAGACAAAATACCATTTTAAAGAAACTAATTCTTGCATAAACATAAACAATTTCTACATTATAATATTAAAAGTTAGGCTCCAGGTAGGCTATAAATGTCATGAGGCAACCTGTGGTTGTATATATTCTGGATTTGATTAAGGAACCAATCATTCTCGAATCAAATCCAACAATAATTAGCTGTAGAGATTAGGTGTATATCGCTTTTGTTATTATATGATTCCATATTTATGGAATCCTTCAGAAATTAAATAACAAAGCAAGCAAGCAATAATTAAAAAAAATAAAATATTTTTAACCTTTTAAAATTTTGACGAAAACAAATTAGTAATTTAATGTGAGAATTCATATGCACGATATAACTGTGCTTTTTCTGGCTCATTTTCACTTTGATTTTTCTCTTTTAAAGATAGTATGATATGAATAATGTGATCACCAAGCAAATTTGAAGAAAAAAGGATTAATCAAGAATTAAGTGGATGCTTAATGAGTGGGGAATCTCCAATTGTTGCTCGATAATTAGCTTGAACATTATTCCTACCACTTGACAAACCACAGATTCTGTTGATAACCATGCTACAACTAATTATATTTTAATTTGACCCAATATAATAATGTATGGAGGTATATATGGAAATCCAATTTCACCCAAAGGGGAAAGATTTTGGTATACAAAATCTAGCGGCTGGTAAGAATAGGACCAAAATGTTAATGTTTATGTACTTTTATTATTCTAATTTTTTTAAAACTATTTTAGTCCAAGTATGTTGTATAGTAGTGGCAAATACAGGTCCATCCAATTACAACTTGAGCAAACAAGAGAACCCAACAAAATTACATTTGATTAAAATAGTTGAACTGAAAAGGCATAAAGAAAATAGGACCACGGAAAAGAATATGTTCATATTCTTCAAACAAATCATCAAATTCAAACCCGAATCCTATGGTGTTTAAATTCGATTCATTGGTTAATTAAACATTTTCTTAACTAAAAAAAGTGTAAGTGGGTTAGGCAACAAGAACAGCTAGCTTGCACACTCAAACAAGAGAATTGTTGTTATTTGCAAATCATGCACTACTCATTATTCTTTACAAGATTAAGGTAATCTTAATCCATGTTGAAGGTTCTTTACATAACAAAAGTCCATGTGCACTTACTCACTTGCCTGTCATTCCCAAAGTAACAACATTAATTTATAGTTCAACCTTCATATTATCCGATATAGATAGAACAAACATAACTAGAAATAACAGTAACAACATACCAGTATAATTTTAATAAGATTTGGAAAGGACTATATGTACGAAGACTTATATATGATTTCAATTATTTACGATAGATCCTCGATAACTTCACTCGCGTTATAGAATAGCTTTGTAATTAATTCTCTCGTTTAGGCATTAACCTTAAATAGCATAGCTAGGTGTAACCAGGGGCAAGCCAACCTTGGCTGACGGGTGTCAAGCGGTACCCCTTTGTAAAAAAATTACATGATATATATAGGTTAATATTTAATTTAATAAATATTTATATAAATATTGATACCTCTTAACGTGCAAAAATTGTTTGAGATCATGTATTTTATCCTTATAGCAATATATATTTTTATTTGACGATACCTCTTATTAAAAACTTTGACTCCAGCACTTAGTGGAGCTTAGGAATTTGATGATTTGCAGAGGCGCTGAACATACTAGTTTACTTTTCTTTCCATTTTTTAAAGGTGAGATGATATTCGTGTTAATTACCCCCATATATAAATAATCTAAATGACTTTTTGAAATCAATTTTTTCAAAGGAAAATTTTCACTGCAATTTCTTTTCCCTTTTCAAATTCTTATTTCAAACGTGAAGCCATATGTTTATACATACAGCTCCATTACATGTATTATTAATACATCTCTTTGTATTTTATTATAATCTTATTAGTACAATATTAGACATTAGTACTTGCATATTAGTACACCAGCACTATAGTAAAAGTACTAATTTGTAGATTGATGTCTTGACAGTGGCGGAATCAGCATTTTCGTCAAGAGTTTTCGTACTTTTAGAATATGGGTGGGTAATTTTTATATCAAGAAGATTCAACAATTCATATATATCAAAATGTCTATATTTAACCTACATATTCAAAAAAGTTTTCCGACGAACGATGTTCATCTGACCACCCTTGATTGAATGTAGCTCTGGTGCTATGTCTTGGTGATGCTAATGAACTATATTGTAAGTATCTTGTTTTCCTTTTTGAACATATTTAAAACATCTTATTTATTTCCTTTTTTATTTGTGTTAGAATAATTATTTTTTTATAGGATGAATAATGTTGATAAATCTCTGGTTTGTCTTTAAGAGTTAAGATACTTCCACTATGAATATAAGATATATATAATGTCAGTAAAGGAGTCATTTAAATTTATTATAATTGATGAAATTACCATGAAACATATCGAAGAGACTTCCGTCCAGAAATTCTTTGAGTTAATCTCAATATTTTCGTGAAATTCTATGTATAAACTAAAGCTTTTGGAGGATATGATTGGTGAACTTCAAGGAGATTAAAATAGACCACACTTTATAATTGGGATTTGAACAATTAACTTTTAAACTCCTTTTACCTTTATATTTTTTAACAAAAGGAAGATTCTTCCTCTTTCTCAATTTTTTACTCATATATCATGGAGCCACTTAATGCATAGTACAGATATATTACTATTTTATATCTCTTTATATTTTCTTTTCTTTTTAAATATTAATCTTACTACATATACAATCTTAGTACACTAGTACTTGCATATTAATTAGTACTCTGGTACTGATTAATAATACTAATACTTTATATGCTGATGTCTTGGTGGTCATAATGACAAATTATTATTGTTATTATTAACCTAAAGTCCTAGCCACCATTAACATAAGGTCCTAGCTAAAGTCTGAATTTTGAGAATTGAGAAACTACTGAAATGAGTCCTTGGTAACGTAAAATTTTAAGTAGTCGAAATAGTGTTTATTTTGCTCAAATACTAAATAGTTATACAAAAAAAAAAAGTTAGTGCCGTAAATTAAATAAATTTTCTTTTCCCGATCTTTATTTTTTTTCTAATCCATATCTCCCTTGTTTGCTTTTCCTTAGATACTTCGCAGAAAATAAGTTCTCCTTTTCCTTGAGTCAATGAATCCTCAAGAATTTTTTTAAAAAATCATAATCATTGCTGCAATGCACGAGCTGACGAATAAATCAAGAAAGAGAGATATTTGAATTTATAATTGTACGAAAACACCGTCAGTAGAGGAAAGGACCACTAACTATAACAATCATACACTTAATTAATATACGAAGAAACTAGAGAACAATCTCCCGGAAATTCCCCACCAAATATATGAATATATTTTACGACGAGTCTTAAAATAATAATAAAATTATCTTCATATGACTTTTAGGTTCATAGGTTCAAGCTGTGAAAGCAATCACTAATACTTTCATTAGAATAAGTTATCTGTATCACACCTTTTAGCATGAACACATAATGCTTTGGACACTGAATTATCTGCTTAAGCAGCTTCGAGATGACGTGGATATTATATATTAAAATTCTTTACTGGAAAAGAAACCATCTTCATTATTGATCATGATGATCAATATCACACCATATTTTATTTGAATAAGTGAAGAATCATATCTATGATGAACACCTCTAAGATTTGCGACCGAGTTCATTGGATTAGGCAGGAGATTTTCTTGATTTGACGTTTTGTTATCGCATCAATTTTATGTCCTTCCGGCGTGAGTCAAATATTATTTTTTTCTGCTTTACCTTTTAATAATACTCCAAAAATTGTTTTTAATCATTTATTATAACCAGCAAATCCAAATCTCAGGCTCCCTTATCCATCACTAATTTTTAATGTTTAATTATAATTTGAATCCTCTTAGTGGACAAAAATGTGGTGTACATTTGGGTTTACAAAGTTAATTAAGGATTTGTTTTCTGGCACAACAGCGATAATTTATCCACACAAGTCAGTCCCCTTAATAGATTACAGCCTAACATGCACTTATCACATATATTAGTGATATGTAATTTTTTTAATATATTTTTTCAATTGATAATACAATTAATCTTTTTAAAATTTCCTTGATATGTGTCAAAAGAAATTTTCATAATTCTTACTTTTCATGTGAAATTTTTATTTTTTTCTTCAATTAGTACTCAATATATATATATTTTTTAAAAAATATATATATTATCTATTATTGCTAAAATAAAATAAAATAAAATAAGGGACTTCACATACATTTAGGGCCCTTAGATACCTGTTCTTTTTTTAAAAAAAAAAAACCTTAATTAATCTCCATCGACAATATAACTTTTTTTTTACATGATCAGATAATTTAAAGCTAATTAAAGTAATTCTCCAAGTATTTCTTACTTTTTAAATATTTAAGTTATAAATGAGATAGGTAGTAGTAATGGTAGAAGGTAAGTTGGACTCTACCGTCTACATTTATTATTATACCCAATTTATGAGCTTGTTACCAAAAATCTAAAAGATTCTCGTTCTCTTTTGATTTTTCATTTGTTGTTATGCATATTTTATTTTAGCAATATCATTGAAGCAATGAACAACACACAGAGTAATCCCTAAGCCAGTGTCGTAGCCACATATAATTTTGAATAGCCGATTGAATAATTTTTTGTTAAAAATTATATAATATATATAGAGAGAATTATACGAAGTATATGAATTAAATATATGATATATATTAAATCTTGAATATATTTAATAAAAAAAATTATTTGCCACTGTCCCAAGCTATATTATACGTGGAAAATCTTTATATATATATATGTTCAATTATTTTCTCTTCAGATTTTTAGAGATAGAGAAGTTTTATAGTCGATTCATTGTTCATTTTGAGAGCAAAAATTATATTTAAACAACTAATTTATCATAATAAAATTATGAATAATAATTCTTTATTCTGATAATTTTTGTCCTATTGAAAAAGATTTAAATTATAGTCCCTCAAAGTAAAACAACTTCTTAATTTCCATTGAAATTACCTAGTTCTAAGATTCAAACATTTGTTTTAAGCATATATTAAAAGGATGACTAAAGCAAACCCTCCATTCATTAGAAAAGATGAGTAGTTATCAAGCTTGTACATAAGATCTCTTCTAACAAATAATTCCCAACTAATTAAAGATCTGAATTTTAGAGGATAAAGTATCAACTTTTTAATTGAACAAAAAAGATTAGCAGCAAATTAATTTTTTCAAATTAAAATGGTAACTGGTTGTTATCTTATCTGACTATATAAGAAAAAGTTTACATTTATTCAATTTTATATAAAAAATAATTTTTTTAAAAGAAAAAAAATAATGTTATACTATTGGTCCTATTTGAGCATCTTCCACTGCCAGTTTCAGTGGACGAAGTTTTGTTTCAATGTATGACAGGAATCGTCTTAAATTCCAACTTATGTAGGCCTCAAGAAACGTTACTTCCCCCTCCTCTGTCACGTGACTTACCAATGTACACTCCACCACCTTGGATCAAGCTTTTCAAAAATTAAAAATTATATATATTTTTCAGAAGTAAACAAAATATTTTTTTTAAAAAAAAATTAATAATTAGAAATACTTAAAAAAAAAATTTGACAACTGTTAATTGTTACTTATCATGCTTTTAAAATTTATTGATCAAACATAATGGTATTTTATCAAAAAAATTATAAAAAAAATAATTTTATAAATTTAGCTATGTTAGCAGAAAATTTTATTTAACATCACTAAATAATGTATGAGTTAGCAATTAATATGTTGACAATTCTTGGGTAGTAATAATTTATAAGAATATAGAACTTCGAGGCAGCAAGTAGATATTTAACAGAGAGAAGGTAGAAGTAATCTGCAATAATAAAAGTAATTAATGGAAAAATGACAAGATGGGAGAGTGGCATATTCTGAAAGGTAACGTCCGCGTGTAAAAATGAGTCATAACTCCTAACTGCCAAAAGCTTGGGGAAATGGAGAGAAGAGTAGTCAGCATGTTGTCAGATAGGGTAAAATTGAAATATTTTTTGCATGTTTTGGGTTAATGAAACGTGGCATTGATACAAAGACGGGTGGTGGGTGAGTACAGGGGCGAGAGGAGGCGGGAGAAGAAATATGACATGACATAGCTCAATAAAATAGAAAAGAATATTATATTTATTTAATTTTTTCATATATTTTATTTATTAACATTATTTTCAATTGAATGTATAACTTTTCTTGTACTCCCTATGTTTCATATTAACTGAATTTTTAATATAATGCACACAGATTAGGAAATATATTTTAAGACAAAATTTTAATCAAATTTTTCATTACTACCCTTTTATTTATTCTTCAGTTATTAATTACTCTTAGATGGCTTGGTGCCTCGGATTCTAGTTAGCTGACTATCTCTTAAAAAATAATTTAAAAAATGAATTAACAATGGTAGTAGAAGTTAAGATGACTCTTATAGTTCCAATATTCATTTTTCCAACAACCACACATTAATTTTCAACATTTACACATTTTTCTACCGTGGAGATTTCCCATCAAGAACTTTTGGGAATAGTACACTAATTGTTTGTACATAGAACCAAATTTTTCAAATGAAAATTTCAATACAACATGTACTCCTCAAAATCTAACTTCCCTCCAAAAGTTTTTCTATAAAAAGAA
>JAABOM020000001.1:28839189-28860087 GCA_011800125.2 Solanum clarkiae | reverse complement strand
TAAAGTCCCCGTGAATAATTTGACACTGTGGAGGGTAAAAATTGGGTGTCAACAGAAAACTATATGAAAAATATTATAAGTTGCAATCCTTCTTATATTAATATGATGAAAAAATATTTCTATAAATATTGGTCAAAGTTCATGTAATTTTAACTTCCATAAGTAAAATAATTACAAGTAAAAGTGAACGGAGTAAATATATTTAAAAGTTATGAAAAGTTTGCAATTAAGAAAAAATATCAAATAAATTGAGAGGGTGAAGTGAGTAGCTTCAGCCCTAATAACCAAGTGGTGGAATTGAAGTTGAAAATTAGTCAACCAAAAGCTCATTTAATAGACTAATTCTTCATAACAAATAAAGGTCCTAATCATTGATGTAAATGATTATTAGGTCGAACAGATCAGACAGACCTTGGTTAAATATCCACGAAACTAACACACAAAAATTAGATTTTAAAAAAGTGGAGCGTCTATTGATTTCAACTGTTCATTTTACTTGACCTTTATATTATTTTAAAATATTTAATAATATTTGTCTAATTTATTAAATTAAGAGATGATTTTATATTTACATTCTAGTTTATTTCTATTATAGTTATTTTTTCCATTATGTTTTTCAAGACATAGTATTTATTATATTCAAAGGGTACTTTGATAAAATTACCTAATTATTTACTACTTTTTAGGCCAAGTAAAATTGAACTAAGGAAGTGATACATAGTGCCGACACAAGGTGACCTCATGGGGATCGAGATCTACCTAAATAAATACTCCTAATACTCCATTAACAAATCATTAATTACGGACGATCACTATTTAATTAATCCTGTTTAGCAGGATAGCAGGCTATTTATTATTATTGGAGCGTGCCTCACGCGCCTCTGTTTCTTGCTCTTTCTACTTTCGTCATGCAATCGTGTGTCAATCCAACTATGTCAACATACACCTTTTTATAAAACTAATTACGGATTATTGTTTCTGCTTAGTATTATTAATCACATGTCAGCAGAAAAATAAACTACTATGCTGCTAAAAATATACTTTTACCCTCCAATTTAGGTAGCATTACCTACCCTTTTAATCTGTCAGTCATATTTTAAAATAATTTATTTTTGGCCTTTTTATTTTATATCTAATAGAGTTACTTATAATCATGAATTTATTTTAGATTATAAATTTCAAAAAAATACTTATTCCTCATAATTAGATTCAATCAAATATTTGTGCATAAATTAAAGCTGACAGAGAAGTAGAATAGTTTAAGTGATGCGTTCATTTTGATTAACTTATTTTAAGTGTTTTTAAGTCATAATAATTTTTAAGCAATTTTTACGTATTTGGATAAAGTTAAAAAATACTTATATGCACTTGTTTTTAAAGCAAAATAATAGAAATACCTAACTTATGGTGTTATACTTATAAGTCATAAGTCAAAACTGAATCCAAATGGGCTATATTTTATTATTGCTTTCTCTATTCTAATTTATGTGATATAGTTTCTATTTTAAATCCAATCTAATTTTTTTTATAACTAAAAATAAATTTCATTTTAAATTCTGCTATTATTATATTATTGATAAAATGATTCTTTTTTCTTAAATAATTAAAATTTTATTTTAAGATCATAAATATTACTAAAGAAGATTATACTCCCTCGGATTTTATTTATGTGAAACTTTTCAAATTTCAACGTTCAAATAAGTCTATCTTTGACCTTAAATTTTTTATATATTTTTTGATATTTTAAATTATCAATTATTATAATTAATGTTATTCAAATATGTAAACATTATTTTAAAAAATTTAAAGATTTTGTTTATAAATTTCTAGGGAGACTTAATTTGTTTGACGCTTAAAGAATGAAAAATTCCACGTATGTTACTTTTGTGTCTAGTCAAATGTGTTACTCCCTCCGTCATTTTATTTGAAGTAGAAATAATTTTAAGTTAAAATATTATTCTTGTCCTTAATTAAATGATTTCAATTACATAGATATTTTTTAATGATTTTAAACTATAAATTTTAAAAGTTTTTTTCTTAAAAAAGATATTGTGTCAAGACAAATGGTGTCATGCGGAGAGAATAGATAAATTTGAGAAAGAATAGTTTTTCACCACGTATGTTGTATTTCTCACCTATATATAGCAGCCAAAATTTTCATCTTTCATACCCCATAACCAAATATAACACTTCTTCTCACTCTTGCTCTCTTCCAGTTCTTGCAATACTCTATCTTCTAACATCAAAATTTTCCTGCAAATAAATAAAGAAAAAATGAGAACAGACATAGAAAGTGTTTGGATTTTCGCATTAGCATCAAAATGCAAATCTTTCACCTCCTTAAACTCCATATGCTTCACTCTGTTTATTCTTCTGCTCTGGCTAGTCATGAACATCATGTACTGGTCTCACCCCGGTGGCCCTGCTTGGGGAAAATATAAATGGAGGAAAAATTCGTGTGTCATTAATAATAATACCAATAATAACATACGAGGCCCTAGAGGATTTCCCATCATAGGAAGCATGAACCTCATGTCTGGTCTAGCACACCGCAAAATAGCAGCTATGGCTGAATCTTGCGGAGCCAAGCGTCTCATGTCGTTGAGCCTAGGTGAAACCCGAGTCATCGTCACGTGTAATCCAGACATAGCCAAGGAGATTTTAAACAGCTCTGGTTTCGCTGATCGTCCTGTAAAAGAATCAGCATACAGTCTAATGTTCAACAGGGCAATTGGTTTCGCTCCTTATGGTGTCTACTGGCGAACCCTTCGAAAAATTGCGGCCACGCACCTGTTCTGTCCCAAACAAATTAAAGTCTCGGAAGCTCAACGTTCCCAAATTGCAAAACAGATGGTTACAATGTTCCAATCAGGGGAACGGGGTGTAATTCGAGTTAGGGATGCTCTAAAATTGGCTTCTTTAAACAACATGATGTGTTCTGTCTTTGGGCGAAAGTATAGTCTTGATTCTTGTAGTCCAGAAACAGAGGAGTTGGGGAAATTGGTTGATGAAGGTTACCAGCTCTTGGGTATGCTTAATTGGTCTGATCACTTACCTTGGCTAGCTGAATTTGATCCACAGAAAATACGGCTCAGGTGCTCTCGTTTGGTACCTAAAGTGAACAGGTTTGTTAGCAGGATTATCAACGAACACAGGGCGGCTCAATCGGTTGATGGTCATCCTGATTTTGTGCATGTCTTGCTCTCCCTTCAAGGTTCTGAAAGATTATCCGACTCTGATATGATCGCCGTACTTTGGGTAAGCATTATATTAACTGATCACTTCAATTCGACCTATGCAATTACTCCTTTCTCACACCAAAAATAAATTAACTATGAAATTGTTGCTAAATAGAGAGCAGCTTATAAAAAATTATTTCTCAGTTGCTAATTCTTATCTTCTAATGATTTGTAAGCATTAAAAATTGTTTTATGTCTTTGGTTACTGTGGGTTATAAAACCTTTTCTTACAATTTTTTCTGCAATTAGTAATATTATTATGAACTGATTATGTGAATGTTCAGTAGACATTTGACTATGAAATTTATATACCTTTTTCCTGAGTTGAATATTTTAGTTTATATTTTTAAATTTCAGGAGTAAACATAACAAACGTCTTTTCTAGTAAATTTCCTTGTCTTTTAAAATTCTATTTAGGAGAATATATTGAGGGTCAATTTCTGATTTCACAATCGCACTTGTTCTGAAAGCAACCACTTTTATATTTTCTCCTTCCTTACGTGGAGCTAGTTGCCTTTTCTTTTTCATTTAACTCCTTTTAATAATGAAAACAAATAAGATGGCACCTCTAAAAAGAATAAAAGAAACTATTCGTCATTGCACTTGATGTAATAACATTATCTTATTGTACTTGCACATACACGCGGCCATTTAATCCAATGACACATAAAAAATGCACTCATTTCTTTTAAAATCATACAATTGAAAATGAAACGTAATTATAACCTTTGGTGATTGTAGGAAATGATATTTAGGGGGACTGATACTGTAGCAGTATTAATTGAGTGGATACTAGCAAGGATGGTACTTCATCCTCAAGTTCAGTCAAAAGTTCAATCGGAGTTGGATCGGATCATCGGAGAATCACGTGCCTTGACGGAATTCGATATATCGGAGACGACCTATCTACCGGCGGTAATTAAAGAAGTACTAAGGTTACACCCTCCGGGCCCACTGCTCTCATGGGCCCGCCTTGCAATAACAGATACAACCGTGGATGGGTATCACGTGCCGGCTGGAACCACAGCCATGGTCAACATGTGGGCCATAACCCGCGATCCGGATGTTTGGACCGACCCACTTGAATTCAAACCCGAGAGGTTCCTTAATGGGGCGGAGTTCTCGGTTTTGGGATCCGACTTGAGGCTCGCACCGTTCGGATCCGGAAGGAGAACTTGCCCCGGTAAAACACTGGGCCTGACTACAGTCACGTTTTGGGTCGCATTACTTCTTCACGAGTTCCGTTTTGGGCCCATTGAGAATAACGGCCCTGTTGACTTGTCTGAGGTACTGAGGCTATCTTGTGAAATGGTCAACCCACTTATGGTTAGGGTCACACCAAGACATGCTCCTCACGATAATTGCAACTAAAAATTAGAACCCCCTCCCCCCCCTCTCTTTTTTTTTAATATCTAAAACTCCTCTATAAAAATGTGTTAGTGTTTTGTTTTATGTTTTGTATTTGATATTTAGGGAGTTCATTTGACTTTGTATGTACAAATGATATGTTATTTAAATGAAACATAAGTTTTCACGTTAGACAACATATATTCTCTGTCCCTTGCTTGATGAGATATGCATTTATATATATGTTAGTAATAAACTAGATGGATTATTAAAGTCAGAGGTCTATTCAAGAAAAAGCAACAATTACGTGGGCTAGTGCCCCCTAATATTTATGTGATATAGTGTATTTCATTCCAAAGATATTGCATTATCATAATACAGTCTATTATTATTGTTATTATTATGTACATGAATATAATAAATTTTGTTATGTGAAGTTGAGCTCGGAGTTGTTGTGCGAGTGATCCTCTTCTTATTGCTATTTGTAACATCAAATTCTTAAGTGAGATCAATAATCTGACAAGTTTTTCATATCAAAATAATGCTATGTTCTATAAACCAAAATCTATTTTTGCACAAATTTGAAGGCAAATAGCGTTATTCGTGCTAACATTGTTAATACGAATGGACAAATATGATTATTGAATAAGCATGACAAACACTTCTAAGGTCTCTCTTTAATTATTAATGGGAATCTACGTATGTATTGTAAAAGAATATTTTATATTTTTACCTTAGAATATTTGTTGTACAATATAAAAAGTTATTAAGTATAGACCCCTGTCCTTTTCATGTCGTTCTTGTTTTGGCATAATACAATAATTGGTGGATTCGAAATGTTGTATTATTTAGTACGCGTTGAATAAATATGTGGCCTCATTTTTATTTATTTATTTATTTTGGTTTCTAGATATAACCATACTCATTTAAGATATTATGTGTTTAATTTATTAATTGGGAAAAGGCTCATAATATTCCTAATTCATAAAAAAAAATTCATAAATATTTCTCTTCCACCTTTAATTTAGATCTAAAAATACTTCTAAGATTTATTTTTATTTTAAACATATCTCTCAACTTAACAAAAATAGTTAAGTCAATTTTAATTCTTTTAAAATGTCACATATTATATTTTAATTGGTCATATACATTCACAATAATTTAAATTTGAGACACGTTTTAATTGAACATCTGAGCTACTAATAAAATATTTCAGTTAGACACTTAGATTTAAATTTTTATACATGTTTCTTCTATTGTTTGGTTAAATTAACCAAATAAAATATGTCATCTTTTTTAATAATATGCATCAACCTCAATTTACTGCTCAATAAAGCGAATGCATATAAATAAAGAAACTGACTCATGTTATGTGATTTACTTAACTATCTAATAAATAAATGACAACATAGATAAAAAAACATAATTAGAATTTAAATCAAAATTATCTAATGAAATATAATTGTAGGGTATTGTGCATTACCCCTATATGGACCTTCATATTAACCAATCAACTTCTCAGAGACACGTATTATTTCTCTTACATTTTTGAAACAATTTCTTTTCCTCTCAATGTACATTGGCAATACATAAAATAATTGCATACGTATGTATGAAACTTTAATTAGCTTGTATTATTTAAAATTTTCAACATTTGTGTTAGATACAAGGAAATAAATTTTATAAAACTAACAAAGATCTCTCTTTATATATATATAGTATGTATTATGTCATGAATTTACTAAAAGAAGTAGCTCAATATACTTTTCCAGACACTTCGTAGCATAAAATTAGTAGAGCAAAAGTCAGCTTCACGTCATAGAAACTAATGATGTAATCCAAAATATTCAACTAAATGATCTTGGGTGATCAGTATAATTGGAGAAAGTAAGCCCTAAATGATAATAATTTCCATCAACAAATATATATATATATATATATATATATATATATATGAATAATCTATTATTCCCTATATAACATTATTAGCTATACAAGAAAGTACGAAATTAAGGCAAAAAAGTACAAAATTAAGACAAGAAAGAGCTGCTCGAATGATAAGTATTTTTAATTTTTAATTTTTAAGTTTATGGATTCGAGCCACTAAGAGATAAAAAAAAAAAAGAAGAAAGTCGTAGGGAGGGGGTTAAAAGAAGTTATAAAATTAAGAGAGTCTAAATCTTAAATGCTCTTAATTTTGTTAAAATTATTTTTATGAATTTGCCGTAGACTGCAGAATGCTATGAGGTGATTATATTGCACGTGAATTCATGACCTCTTTGCAAAAAGTAAATATCTTATACATTTTTTCTTGAATATTTTATCTAATATATTTCATTGATCCTCGTATTACAAAGATATTTGAAAATTATTGCGAATATAAAATTGATTTTCAAGGCAAAGAATTAAATGACTAAGCAATTAAAGACGAAGGTGTGATCAAGTGAAAACGTTTATTTCTTGAAAAATAAATTATTTATTATTTTTTGTTTTGATTTGTAAATAAAAATTATTATCTTAAAATATTTATATATAATCTACATAAATATTATAGGTGCAGGAGTCTAGGGTGTTAGGACGGGAACGAGGTAAAGATAAGATGTGTTAGAAGGCGCAGAGAATACAATTAATATAAAATGTCATGTGTGAAACTAATTAGCTTGATTTCTCTAAAGTGGTGTTGCCATATATAGCCAGCCAAATGACACACTTTGTCAAAAATGTACGAAACATATTGTCATACACATATATTACATCTTGAACATCTTCAATGGTGTCTCTAATTTCACCACTATTTTTCTACTTCCACTAAAAAAAGTCATTTTCCTCATTTTAAGAAATTTAATTTTTTTTGTGACAAAATATTTTGACAATCTAAACATAAAAAAATTTAAAAACATTTTGACGACACCCTAAGGAATCTTAAAGTTGACTAAGGATCAGATTTGTGGATCGTATTATGCCAATTAATTAGTATAATTAAAAACTTAATGACATCACTGAAAGCCTCAAGCCTGCAACAGATACCAAATTGTCGTGTCAACTTGGCATATACTACACTAAATTAACAATAACATCGTCAGGAAATTAGCTGTTAATGAACTGGTGACGACTTGCAAAAAAAGGTTATTTGTTGGTATTCATACTTATAATTAAGCTAAAATTTAAATTAATGGTTCTTAATAATGCAACTGGTGAAGGGGAGCCAATGGTTCTTAATAATGCAACTGGTGAAGTGGAGCCCTTAGGCCTTAAGTAACTGGTAAAATTGCTGTCATGTGACCAGGAGGTCATGAAATGTGACTAGGAAGTCATGAATTCAAGCCTTGGAAACAGCTTCCTGCAGAAATGCAATGTAACCCTTGTGGTCGGACGATTCCTCGAACCCTACGCATAGCAAAAGCTTTAGTACACCACCGAACTTGCTCCTTTTTTTTTTCTCTAATAATGCAACTGGTCTAATTGATGTTTTCAGTTGTCTGTAAATTAATTTAATTTGTCTACTTCTTTCGTAGACAAGTCTATCACTAGCACAAATATTATCATATACTAGTGTGCCCCTGATTAATTGGCTAGCTTTTAAATCATATCGTGATGTTCTTTCTGTTTGATGTATTCCAAGAAATTTGTGTTTGGAAATTAATCATGTTGCCAACTAGCAATAATCATTGCAAGATCCAAGATCCCAATTGTAATTTTTCTGGGATTTTAGTAGCTTAGATCGAACAATTATCTTAATTTTTATTTTATTAATATGAATTTTTATGTAAAAAAATAAAACAAATTATAATTCTTTGTAATTAACCTGAAAAGTATGTCACAAACGTATGACCAATGCTAGATGTAGCAAACAAATTACGGGCATAACTAAATTCAGTACTTCTAATACGAAAATTATAGGATACACAAGTAAGAATCACCAAAATGTCAATAAACATTATATCTATTGAATCTATAATTCTAGGAAATGAATCGCGGTAAAGTCATAAAGATCGAACCTGTCAAATTAAAATTTTGAACTCATCTTTGCTTGTAACAATATATGGTACGTCGCTTGGAACAGAGGTGGGCCTATGTAGATTTTAGGGGGATCACTCAAACCCCTCGACAAAAAAAAAAAAAAAAACACTGTGTATATAGAGTATATATTTTTTAAAGATTTTTATACATATATTAATTTTTGAATAACTTAAATTAAAGAGGAGAGATTGTTCAGTGGTACTAGACTGTCCAACTTGAACCCCCGGATTGCAGGTTTGATTCCGAATGTGCAGGTTGCTTTGATGTTCATGACATCGATGAAAGGTTCTCCAACTTAAATGGGCTTTGTGGGCTTTCAAAAGGATTTGTTTCGACCAAGAAAAATCGTGTTATCTTATTGTATTTTGTTTGAAATAATTCTCATTCCATTTGAGTATTACCATTGCATATATTGAAAGAGTTTTTCAGTATTAAGAATGAGTTGCTGAGTAGACTGAATTATGAGTTTTTGAGCGATTGCATGATTATTAAAAAAAATATATATTTAATGATATTTTAACTGATGATACTATTTTGATTTTTCAAGCAATGAAACTTAGTTTGGTCGTATTGTACATGTACTTAAAAAATATTGACAATGATCTCTTTTTGAAATTTGCACTTTGTGCTTTAGTTTATTTTTACTTTTCAACTACTTGAATAAAAATTCTGATCTATCAATACGATCGACTAGTCATAATTTGAAACTGGACCTATATATGTATCGTTAATTTTGCACCGTGAAACCTTATTAGAATAGCAATCTTTTATGTCGAATTGTTGTTTACATAAAGAGCCAAACAAATATCAATATCATATCCAAACAACAGTATTACCGCTCATCGAACCTAACGGCTGAGTCTTTGTTTTACCAATTGATAGAAGGGGTTTTTCTTTTTTGACAATTCAGACAAAACATTTTAAAATCGATCAAAAGGCAAGTAAAGTGACAGATATTATGAAACTTATTCCATGAGTCGTTCAATTTGTAAAACCTCCACATGAAATAAACATCTTAGCCTTATCTTTGAGGAGTTGAAAACGACCTTCCACCTATATACACAAAATTTAACTTCAAGTTGCATCAATTGTAGGAGTGTTAAGAGGGGAGAGGGGTTATGTTATGGACATTATATTATATTGATGGAGACATCCAAAAATCAAAACAGTAATCAACAAATTAAGGCACAATTTTTGGATAAGAAACATTTTTATCGTACCACAATTTCAAATTAAATAAACGAGTTGCTGAAGAATAAACTAGGTCTAGTTGTATTATATATCTATGGTGGTTGATTTCTTTCCAAAACTTTAGTCTTAGGAAGGATTCTATCACTTTTCGATTTATTTTTTAAGAAAGTTTATAATTACTAGAACTTAGTACCACTTGTCACAAGTGTTAATTTAATGTCAATTATATATATATATATAATGTTTCGTAAGTTTCCAATGTACATTCCAATTTTGGTCTTTTAACTTTTAAAGGGTCGTGGATGGAGCCAAAGATTCACTATTTTTTGGCTTTGGGGTATGATGGAATAAAGCAAAATGACTCTTTAAAGTGTCTGCGCTTCTTTCAATTGTGAAGTAGCAATTCGTCAATGCAACTTTCGACGCTCATCATGGGTCATCCGGAAACAGTCGCGCTATGTTTTTAAACATAGGGGTTAGACTGCGTACATTCGACCTCCCCTTACCCCGCAATGGGCAGGAGCCTTTAAGGCACTGGGGTAACATTGTTGTTGTAACTTTTAAAGGGTCGTGGAGAACTTAAAGTAATAAAGAAGCATATTTTTAAGGCATGACTGAAGACTAAACAAAGTCCAACATCGGTATTCATGTTAATTAAGAACAAGGATATTCCTAGTACCAAACCTTAATCAGCCTTATTTTGGATTACAATAATTCAACTCCCTGTCGCACTGGATTTTCTTATAGTAATTTATTTTCAACAAGGCAATAGGTAATATAGATTATAGTTATTGATGCTGGCATATCCCTAGCTAGCACTTTATTTGGACATTCAGAAGATTTTTTCGGTTAAAAGAATCTTATTACACATATATCACCATCATATATATAATTTTGTCGGTACTTTTAAACAATTATATATATTACTTACTAATTAAAAATTTTATACCATATATTAAGAAAGACATTTTATTTATTGTTGCTCGAAAAGTGGTAGGAAAATTAGCATTATAATTCTTGATATGTTGTAGCCATTTGAACTTGAGAATCCAAACATACAACAACTTTGATGAACAAAAGAGAAATATAATACATACTTTGCTGTAAATGAAAGGAAGATTTATACAATAAATATGATAAACCTTAATGGGGAAGAAGATGAGAAGGGTTTTTTTGAATTAGGTTCGAATTATTGATGTATTTGTCAATTGTTGGGTTAAGATTATATGTATCTAGTTTTATTCAGTGTATCTGATTAAGTATATGCGTATTTGAATAAGTATACGCATGTATTGGAGACTTATGCATTACTGGAGATTTACACATGTATCTGCCACATTATTAATAATGTATCTGCCACATTATTGAATTAAGATTATATTTATCTAATTTTTTTACTAATATATCTGATTAAGTATATATGTATCTGATAAAATATACCATGCATATACCTGAATAGTAGTTCATAATATGAGTTAAAAAGTCTAAACTTTGCTACATCGCCAAAAAAAGAGAGAGAAGGTATTAAAAACTTTTTTTAGGAGTTGTGATTTGTCATATCTTCAAAGTTGTAAGCGTGATGTTATATTCTTTAATTAGATACACTTTTTAATTAATAACCTTCAATTATATCTTGTTTAGACACACTAATTAACATGTGTATCTCAGACACAAAATATGATAAAGGCATGTAATATTGCAAATTAGCATGAATCTAGATAACTAGCTCCTAAAGTTGTGAAATTTGTGTAAGTTAGCCTATTTTTTTGAGTGAATTTTTATTATTGAGCCCAATGGATATGCATTTTGGAATATCATGATTTGAAGTAAAATTTATTTCAAGTATAAATTTTATTTGGACATTAGTTTGAATTTTTTAAGTTGTAGCTTTTTTCATAAATACGAAACCCACAAATTGGGGAACTATCAAATTCTTCTCAGAATATTAAAAACATTCAAAAAATATTTTTTTTTAAACAGATTGAAAAAGAAAGTAGATATCATTCTCGTCCAAATACTTTAGCTTATTCCTAAACATATTTGCCCGTTAATAATCGGACTTAACAAGCTAGATTGAGACGCATGTCCTTGATCTCAAATAAATTCAACTACACCATTTTCTCAATAAAAAATGTCTTAAAAAAAGTCTCTTTGTACATTATACATGTCAAATTTAATATCGCAAGATTTGAAAGACTATAAATATCTTTTATTTAAGATTACAAATATAAAAAATTCTCTTTATTTTAAAATTTTGTGTTCAATTAAATTAAAACACTTAGAGGTCATCTGGTAGAGTAGTGCATTAGCAAAATTAATATATGCATTAATTTAAGGTGTATTAGTTACCTTTTTAGTGCACTTTTTTATTCTATGTATAACTAATGCAAACATGAGTTATACATTATATTGTGTATTTATGTGTGTATTACTAATACCATCAACTTCTAGATATTAGTAATGCAAGGGAATTTAACGGATGCATTAGAATGGTTAAAAATTCGATTCCCCCTTAAATTTTTTTTACATCTTCTCCAACATATTTGGTGGGAATATCTTTATAGATAAATAATTTTTTTTAAAAATTATACGACGCATGTTATTTTTAATACACTAACCAAATAATGCATAAAAAATATTTTTTAAAAACTAATATAAGTATAATTAATATAAATATTATCAATACATACTATTTAACATTATTTTTATACATTCTTCCGAACCACCCTTAAATTAGTAGGAAGAAAGTAATAATGCATACAAAAATTGGTTTTGAAGGGTGTGCGGGGGGGGGGGGGGAGGGTTTGAATAGTTTGAGACAAAAATCAGAAAAGATTCTTAAAAGGACAGGCTGCTAGATTTCAGGTGATTCTGGTTGAAGTCACTTCATTTCAAGTTACTGTTACTTATATGTGTCGGTGTTTTATCTTTTTCCACAAAGGCTGATGTTAAAACCACATCTGCCCCTACACACACTCTGAATTATCATGACACATCTTTTAGCTTTTATATATGGACCCTTTTCTGCATCCTTGTCCTTTTATTTTGACTTAGACAATATCTAAGTTGGTGTTTCGCCATATTTTTTATATGATCGAAATTGAGAACGAAGCTGTGTTTGATTATGTCTTTCATATGAAAATATTTGAATGTTTAGCGAGATAATGATTGTTGGCCGGTTAGAAAATTTTATTACTATAAGGGTATTATTCTCTCCTTTTTAGTTTTTTTTTTTTGCTTGAATGTACTTGAACTAAATTGGAAAATAGATTATAGGTTGTTTTCTAAATTTAAAATACAATATCAAGTTGAGTTTGAAAAATTCATGATCAAACATCAATTTTACAATAAAATAAAAAATTATTTCAAATAACTTTTATGGAAAAATAACCCTAAATCTAAGTGTGCAATTCTTCTTTCTTAATTTTACTGTTTCCTCTGTCTTAAATTTACGTGAGAGAAGTAGTAGTATATTCATACTTTTGAACGTTTCCATTCTTATGGGCTATGGCCCCTTTTGGTGATAACTTTTTACCCCTTATTCTTGTTTTTGGCGGAATCAAAACACTCCTGATATGTGCTGTTCAGATTTTTCGAAACAAGTTTATGGAGTAACTTACACAAATAAATTTCCCTGTCGACTTAATATAGAAGTATTCCAACGTGTTATGGAGCCTTTTAACCGTGAGAGGGCTGAAAAGGAAGCTTAATGAAGTGAGAGGGTCTTTTGACTTCCTCAAGGCCGTGTGAAGCTTAGTTTGCTTTAGCAATCATGTGATGAATCAAGTTCCTGATCGGTATAGGAGCTAGGCGGAGCATTAGCAAAGCTTAGGTGTCATGCAAGTGCACGGTGAGTGTAGCAGTCCCCTCGGCATGCTCATTATACAAGAAAGTAGAGCCGTCAATATAGGCTAGGTCCGTTGGGCCAACCTGGCCTAACCCGTGATTTAGTAGGGCTGGGTTACGATTTTTGGAGCCTATTTAAAAAATGGGTTTTTTAGCTCAACCTGAATGAGCTTGCTAATTTGTGGGGCTTTTACAATATGGGTTGGGCTGCCGAATTAAAAAATAATTAAAAATAAAAATAAATGGAGTATTAAAAATAATAAGAGTCTAAACTCAATGTCCATTTAAAATTTTTAAATATTAAAACTTAGATACAAATTATGTTTTTGTAATATGTACTCCCTCCGTTCATCTTTACTAGTCCCTTATTGATTTGACAAAGGGATTAAGAAACAGTAAATAATATGAGTAATTTTTACTAATCACCTTTTGAATACAACAATTACAATGTCTTGGAAAATGTAACAAGAAAATAACTACTCCCTCCGTCCCATTTTATGTGGTACCCTTTGACTTGGCACGATGTTTAAGAAGAAAGGAATACGTTTAAAACTTGTATCTAAAATCATTCTTAGATATTTGTGTGGCTGAGAATCATTTCATTAAGGCTAAAAAAGGGAATTTTAAAGGTAAATTGTTTTCAATTAGAGTAAGGTGATATTATTTTGGGGACGGACATAAAAGGAAAGGGTGCCACATGAAAATGGGACAGGGGGAGTATAAATTAATGATAAGGGTAAACTAAAAATTAAGTTTGAAATTATCTTTTGATTTCATAAAATGTAGACAAGTAAAGATGAACGAAGAGAATAATAGTAACACTAATACTATGTAATATTGTCATGTTGCTATTTATTTTAACAATTTTAAATTATAATTTAATTTAAATTTTTTAAAAAAAGCTTAAGAATAAAAATGTGGGGGCCCGACAAGACCCGCGACCCACATGCAAATGGATTGGACTAGATATTTTCTAGCCCATAAAAAAAAGGGTCAACTCGACCTAACCTATCATACTCCAAAGCCTACAAGGGCTAGCCCGCATGGGGTGGACTGACCCGTATTGACAACTCTACAAGAAAGCAAAGAGCTAGTGAGGCCCGGAATGGAATATCATATGTAGGGTTGAATCCAATCCGAAGCTCTTTGACCACAAGTTTCGCTTAAGCCTCGACGTGAAATTAGCTTAAAACATTTTCATCTGAATTCTGACCTGAGCAAACTATTGCGTAACAGAAAATAGGCAAATGATGCCAATCATAGCCTGTTTCACCATTCGTCTTTTAACAAACAACTTTTATTCTAACATCAACTACCAGACAACATTACCAACAGTGACATCCAACAAAGCGAACAACATCTTAATATCTCAGTATCCCAGTAGGGACATCCAATAAAGGTAGCAAGTACGCATACGCTGAATAGGGCCACTAGTTTTAAGACTAAAACATGAAATGACAAGCTGCACAGGAGAAGGTTGTGTTGTATCCCGTTGCACCTTGAAACATGACAATTGATCTATTCTTTCTGGTAAAAGGAACGGAAGGCGAGGGCTGCACCCAATATCAGCAAAGGTAACAGGAATTGCAATATCTTCCATATTCCAGAACCCTGGTCTCCAGCGGATGGTGTTGTTGGGGTTGGCGGGGTATATTTGGGTGCCGCTGGAAGGGTGGAACTGTCAATTTCACCAATGAAGTATTTCTTCATCATTTCTCTAGCATCATCACTGTGACCGACATCTTCGAAATCATCTGTTGCATCCTTGCCTATATCACACAAACTTACATGTATCATATTTAAGCTCAGTTCACGAAGAGCGATCTAATACAAAGATTTGCGTCTTACCTGTTGCAGTTAGCAAGACATCATCACCTCCAGGATGATCATCCAAAAATGAAGTTACATCATAAACCTAAAATTAAGTTGTCAAAAATGGAATCAAGAGCCAATAGGATGGAAATTAAATGATAGCATCGTAAACAATGATTAGAACAACACTAAAACAGAGCCTCCAGCTGAAAAGGTTTTGACTTACCCCCGGTGAGAACAATATCTCTTGGCAAAGAGAGTATGTCTGACACCAAAAATGATGACAAACTTGTATTATTACAGATTCGGGTGCTCATGTATTTGTTCGTCAAGATTTTGTTTACCTTATTCAACGTCTAGAAATCTTAGAGAACAACAAACCATTCTATAGTGCATCATAGTCAGATAGCATTAAAATTGGAAAAGAATTGAAACCTCAGCAACATAGTTGCAAGCTATAACATTCCTGTCAAACACTTTTACGCCTCTGTGGCTAGGTACTGACAGAGAATGTTTACAGTCACTCCAACAAAAATAGCTTTTAGCGGCAAAAATTATGCACATTAACAAAGAGTGTTCAAGTCTATATCGGCATTAATTAATTGTCATTAGATCCAATGTCGTTATAGGCTTTAACAGCATTCACAAAGTGCTAAAATGTAATTGTCACTAGTAACTGCCTCTAAAAAATCATATTTAGTGGTAATTAAGCTAATGCCGTTAATTAGTTGCCGCTAAAGATCATTATTGGTGTATTGAGTATAGAATCACATTACAAGAGTGAGAAGGAGAGAGAGAAAATAGCACGGCCTACCCTACAAGTCGAAAAACTTCTCTCCATGTATTTTCTGCATAGAGAATGCACTCATTACATGGAAAGCAATGTTCCTGTAACTCGCTTTGATCAATGTAATAGTTACAATTGTAAGAGAAAGTTGCAACATAGGCAATGCAGCTTGCGAAATGAAATGAAAAAGAGAGAACGAATAAATTGGTCTAGCTGGAAACTCTGGTGATTTAGAAGTTACTCATACCAACAGATCATTGGGAAGAAGTAAGATCAAAGAGCAGGTCAACAGCTTGTCCAATGAAAAAGCACACATATACAAGCCTTCAACCATTTACCTGTGATGTCATTCAAGGCTAGTGCTGAAGAACAGAAATAAATGAGTTTATTCTACCTCATGACATCGCCCTGCATCCAATTGGTAGACCATTGAATGCTGGTGCATAATTTTTCTTCTAGGAACACATGTAGAAGTCACTCATTTCTCAGCACTCCCAAATATCATAGAGGAAATAAAACCGAATTCCATTACCTTCCGCTAACAGACATCATCTCAGTTAATTGTTGAAAACCAAATCCAAAGTATTTGTCATATTTCCTCTCTTCTTTACTGTATGCTATTTTAAACATAGTTTTGCAAGATTCTCGCGAAATATCTTTTATGTTGGACAAAAATTCAAAATTATCAATTTAGTTTAGATTTTTTTGTAACATTCTTAATTGTAATACTTTGTAGAGGAAATGATAAATCTGGTAGCAGCAGTTCACTGTGCAAACATCAACCCCCTAGACCCACACCAATTCAAATGGGGAGTTGTAGATAAGAAGGAATTCTCAGTGAAGGCAGCCTACAAACTTCTAGGTCCACATAGCACAATCACAGAGAGTTGGCCATGGAATCTTATTTGGAAAAGCAAATTCCCCCCCAAGATAAGTTGCTTCAGTTGGACTGCCATGCATGAAGCATGCTTAACACAAGATAATCTAGCACAGAGGAAGTTCCAGATGGTCATAGATGCTATATGTGCCTAAGGGAAACAGAAACAAACAACCACCTTTTCCTACAACGCCCTGTGGCATTGGATCTATGGAGCACGTTTATAACACTTTTTGGGCTCAAATAGGTCATGCCACAAAACATCAAAGATGCATTTGAAGCTGGAGTAAATGGAAAGTTGATAGCCCCATCAAGATAATATGGAAGATGATACCAGCAACTATATGTTGGAGCATATGGAATGAGAGAAATAGAAGATACCATGATGGGATATCAACTACCTTTCGATCTCTAATTTCTAAATGCCTTCTGGGTGTATTTGTCCCCTGTAGATTCTCCACATACCCCTTTGAACTTTGCTAGCTCCTTGTCTTTAGTATATTGGCTGTAATGCTTGTAATGGAGCTTCTTAGTTATTTTGCTACTACTCTTTTGTAATTTATCCGCATCCCCATTGATGCCAGCAATGAAAAGCTTTATTTCATTAAAAAAAAAAGGTTCTTATTTTGTCTAGCCTTCTCCCCTGATGCAATGTAACAATATACCTAACTCTCGAGGTACCTCTTATCCCAATTTATTCACAGGAAGACATCCCTTTTATCTTTGATTTTTTATTCCTGGGCTTAGCTTTGACCCCTTCACTTTTAAGTTCGTTCTTTTTCCCAATAAGGTAAGGTGAACTTCTAAGTTCATTGTCACTTTGATATATAAACCAATGCCAAAAATTTCAAGAATTTAAGACTAGTACTTAACACCTATGTTGCTTGGACTATTCAAAAGTGTCAGCGGGTGCATGTTGGATTCTCCAAAAGTAGTGCATTTTCGGAGAATCTGACAGGGGTGCAGCATTGAAAGTGAAGGGTCCGTTCTCACACATTATCCTCTCCCTTCTCTATCTTCTTTATTCTATTCCTTTCTCCCTTCTACTACTACTTTGTCTTATCCATAATCGATACTTGTTACTCTTGTTTGACAAAGAAATACTAATAAAGGGGTAAAATGGTTTCTTTCTTTTATATTTATCTGTCACATCCATTTTTGTATGTTTTCTTTTGGTAAATTACGAAGAGATTTGGGGAGAGTGGATAGGACAGAGTTGTGAATGTCCATCCGTGATTTTGAATGATTCTTCGTGCAAAAGGAAGGCCGTTTTCTTTCCGTACTTAGAAATGTGAACAAGGTGCTTGCTCTATTCAGAATTTTTTCCAAAGACTAACTTTAGCATAAGAAAAGGAAGCATACATTACAACCTATCCGACATACGATGGACCTAGCTGATTGATGTCATAAACAATCTTCCTGGTCTAAGAGCAGGCTGAAACTGGAAGTTAAGTTGAATAATCATAAACATGTTAAAATAGGAAAGTATTATCGTTTATAGCTTTATAAAAAAGGAACGATTCAAGTGAATCTAACCTTACTTAGAAAACATCCGCTACATCTTTCTTACTTACACCTCTTAATTTTGTTTCTCAGTTTCTGCTTTTCTTATTTCTGTTTACTCCATTTATTGAATTTCTGCTTTCCCAGTTCACTACATACGCCACTCAACTCTATAAAGTGAAACTTGGAGTTTATAATATTGGATATAAACCATATTTATTATAAGAAGTTTTCAGATGAGCAATCCTATTACTGAATGTCAATTATTATTTTTTGGATCAAGTAAAGGTAAACATCACATGCAGCTTCCAGAAGATGCAAAGGATTACAAAAACAAAAACATATCCTGTATATTGCCCAATAACGCTTAACAAAGTTTCAAGAGCTATTAATCCCAAAAAGGTTTCACCTATATTAACATTACATACCCTACTCCAAGAAAAAAGATTCATTAAAACTCTAGCCTGTGGCAAGTGATTAGGATTTGAAATTCCTTCTAAACTATACCTTTACTTTCTTCACAAATGCACCAGATGATCACTGCAGGAACCATCTAGCACATGTGATGATGGACTTCCGATTTTCAATTGTTTTGATCTAGAAAGCATAAGTTTCAAGAATTATTTTGTATTTCTAGGAAGGAGATAATATTTGTAAACAATTACTTGAGTAATGGAAAAGTGAACAATATTATACAAGTATCTCTTTACTAAACATACATATAGTATGGTCGTACAAAATTAAGTTCTAGATTTTCTTAAACAACATATATTTGGTGGGTATTTCATTTTGATAACCCACAAATCCTATTGTTTCTAGCCTATCTTCTTCTCACGTTTTGCAAACAACATCAATGTTTTCTTCCCATCATCTTTAAATCTTTAGAAGAATTAATGGCAGAAATATGGATAAGTAATATTGTTTCATGACTTCATCTCTTCCAAAACTCATCTAAACATCATGTAATATCTACTCGAATCTACATTTTATGATTCCATGGAGGGTGGGTGCTGCATTTTACCCTATTCCTCCTTCAACTTGTATTTTATATGTTACGTATTTTCTTATTACATAAAGCATAGTTTTCCAAATTCCTTCAGTAGTCTTTGGAATGATAAATACCACTTTCCTGGGATTAAATGGTCCCTTGTATTAGGATAGGATGAGGATGATGCCTCCTCATCCCATTTGCATCGCCAAACCAAATATGATCTAAAGATTGCAGGCTTTATTTAGTAATCATTTAGATAATCTACTAAACAATTCCTGGATACATAAGTCAGGGAGAGTAAAAGACTAAAAAGATCAATAACATGTGTTATAAATTTCAACACCGCGGGATAGATAAAATATTAGGAAGAGACGGTGGTCATTGTTAAACCAGAATAAGAATAAAGTTGTAGAAGAGAATTGGTGATAACCTACCTCCGAAATTAACGCACCAAAAATGGAATTAGATGAGGAAACTAAAACTAAAGGACTAAAACTAAAGGACAAGCTCAGTGCACTAAAGCTCCCGCTATGCGCAGGATCTCGGGAAGAGCTCGACCTCAAGGGTCTATTGTACGCAGCGTTATCTTGTATTTATGCAAGAGGCTGTTTCCAAGGCTTGAACTTGTGACCTCCTGATCACGTCACAACAACTTTGCTGATTACTCTAAGGCTCCCCTTCGAACTAGTGTGTGATTACAAACAAAGACTAGTTGCATCAAAATAAGTAGGTTTCACTTTGAACTTTCTACAGTAAACTTATATAGGATACACTCGATCAATTTGTATATTGGATATCTTTGAACCATCAAACTTAAATGTACACCTAGACAGTGTAATTCACACCACTAGACTTTTACCATCTATGGTTCTCATGGTTTTATTCATTTTAGCCGTAAACATTTTCCGGTTTCATGAGAGGTTAGAGAATCGTCCTTCACTAGCATTCTCCTTGAAGCAACTTCCACTTCTTTCCCACATAGGTGATTCCTAAATATTTACTCTAGAAAATTGCACATTCAATCACAATTTCAATTTTAAATAAATATTTTGCTTAAATTGTCTAGAATTTGACATAGATTATAAAATTTTATTTGCATTTGACATAGATTATAAAATTTTATTTGCATTTGACATATTGACTATTTTTTGGCCTTGGAGTATGATGGAATAAAGCAAAATGGCTCTTTAACTATCTGCGCTTTTTTATTTTGTGAAGTAGCAGTTAGTCAATGCAACTTTCGACGCTCCTCATGGGTCATCTGGAAACAGCCGCTTTATGTTTT
>JAABOM020000001.1:28823079-28837500 GCA_011800125.2 Solanum clarkiae | reverse complement strand
CAAGTGTCATATCCACTAACAAAAGTTGCTGACTTTACAGCAAAAAAGAAATTTTCCATTAGCTCAAAGTGGAGCACGATTCAATTACATAATAAAATAATAATAATAAAATAGTTGGACTGGTTGTTACAGATGGAATGCTCAAATCAATCAACCAATTTCTAAATATTCCTTGATCCCAAAGGAATTTCGAAGTCAAATTCGAAAATTCCAAACCCTAATTCGAATGTTTCAATCTCAAATTCCCAATTTTAACGCTAAGATTTCCCCAATTTTTGCCTTAATCCATTCATATATAAATCCTTCTTCATTCCAAGTTAGCCGTTTTTATATAAGATTATCATTGAATTTTCATTTGTTAGTCGTTCTTGACCTAAAAAATAAAAAAAATTCAATTTTTCGGTAGTTGAGTTTCGAAGATTCTTGAAACTAAGGACTTTCAAATTTCGAAACTAAGAAGCTCATAACTGAGGTTCCATTTCCATTTCGGTGGTGAGGGGATCTTTTCTATGCTAAAAAAATTCAGTACTACAATGGAATAATAGACTTATAATTCAGGAGGCAGAGTTTGGAATATGTTAAAACTATGAGAACTTATTTTAAAAAAAGTGTGGGAAATATATTGTTCTACTATTGATTTAATCGTGATTTAATTTTTGTTCAAAAATAATTGATCAAATAGATAAAGTAAAAACTCTTTTTATTAGATATAAAAAAAGCATCTATTTCGAATAATTGTAATAGTTATGTTAATTTCCCTCAAGACAAAATTAGTAGCACATCTGCACTACCAATTCTCTGTAATAACGCATATTAGTTTCTACTAATATAATTCCCTGTTATCGCTCCTTAGTTGATGGATTCCAACTAATAACAAGAAAAATAATAGGGATAATTATAGTAGAGGGTTATTCAGCCAAAGAAGTTATAAAAAATGGCCATTGGCTATACAATTATATATAGTGAGTGCATATTTCATGTATAGTCAAGTTATATTTAATTTGTAAGTGTATTTAAATGTATATTTAATGTATAACTCATATATAAGTAATTTTTTATATTGTATAGTTAGTATATACTTTCTATGATTTTTTGCAAACTGTATTGTATTGTCACTATATATTTCATATGATTTTTTGTTATCTTTTATGTAAATAAAATATGACTATATTTGTTGTAAACTAATTAGTTGTTGTATATATTTGCATTAGTCCAAAATAATAGTCCTAGTCAGGGGTGGAGCTAACCTTTGTTGAGGATTGTCAAGCGATACCCCTTCTTCGAAAAATTATATTATATAGATAAATCAAATTTTGATTTTATATCTATATAAATATATAAAGTTGACACCTCTTGATACAAAGTAAAAAATCAGTTCAGCGGTTCGGGAGTTGCAGAATCTCTCCTTGATCAGTGATCTGAATGTTTGGAGTTTTTTGGCTTTCGTCTTTGATTAATTTTAGACAACTGAAGCATCTTTGATCTTTAATTTTTTTTTTTTGAATTTACTACTTTATATTTTGATACCCCACAATAAATGCCGACTCTGCGACTATCGCTTGCCAGTAGTTCTGAGCGTTAAGGATTTGACTACAGGGAATTATGAGATAAAGAGTCCTGAGACAAGAAGAAATATGTTCTTCATATAGACCAAATAATGCAAGTTGGAAACAATTGACATTACATATGGGATAGGAATATATCACCCTTATTTATTTATTTTTTTTGGTATTTGTAAATGGTGCTTTGACTGCAGAAGAAAATGGATTTGACAATTCCATGTGATATAATTATAGAACACATAAATTAGTTCCCATGACTATAGCCGGAAAATGACGCGGAAATATCTCCACAAAAAGTAACAAAAACGACATTACTATAGTCTATAGTACCTTTTATATGATTATGCTCACTTTTAAATTCATCCCAAAATAAATGATATCTTCTTTATTTGAATAAAAAAAATAACTTAAAACTTTTTATTTACTTGTGTGACAAGCTTTTACAGGCGACAACTTCATATCGTTATGCATGAAGTGGTGGATGCAGAGTATTTGATGTACATGTATAAGAACTTAATTAGTACATAATTTTTCTCCGAATCATGTATATGTAGGAAGAAATCTAATGAGTATTTATAAATATTTGAACCGTGAACTCAGTTATATTGTCATTATATATTAATTTGAAGTTGTTGGAGGAACCAATAAACTTCAAATTTTAGGTCTGCCGTGACATGAGCCTTAATTATAGCAACACAAGTATTTTACATGCATACTTTGAAGTAATAGGTTGGCATAAATTGAAATAGAGTCTTGTTACAACGAAGACCAAGAGGCAGTTTTCATGTAGGATTAACAGGGTCTAGCTGTTGGCAACATATATATAACGAATATATGGTCATCACTTGAGAAATTAACAATTACACTCACTTGCACACATATTATAAGGATAAACATTGCCTCTCATGATTTCCAAGCAATTAGAATCAAGTACACTGCAGCAACAGAACAGCTTAGGCAGGGGTTTCTGCAAATGCAAAGAAGCAAAACAAATATTTCGAATTAAAAAGTTGTTAAAGAAGACAGACAAATAAATTGAAACAGAGTAAGCATATATAATGTAATTAGCACCTAGAATTTCTCGAAGCGAAATAGATTTGGAGGCGATAGGGAAAAGTTCGAGCATAGTACTGGCGGCAGCTGCTATCACCTGACTGTTCTTTTGATTCTTGCTTTCCATGTCTGGATGAATCTTCTTTCTCAACGCCCTCGCCATCAGCTAGTAAGTACGTAGAACACAATTAATTAAGTCGTTATGTTTATAACTAATTAAATCGATTGAAATTACTGCCAAGTGAAAATTGAGGATCAGAAAGCATGTTATTGGCTCACTTTTTGTATGCGACGAGAATCCTCCCGGACTCTAGGAATAATCTTCTTGGCAAAGGAAACTCCATCTTTCACTTGAGGTAATTTTGACGATTTCTTATTATTATTAGTCACGTCGGGCAAATCCGGAAGCTGGACTTTCTCCTTGTCATCGGCAAGATCAGCTGAGAACAAATCAGCCAGAGTGATCCTTTCCTTCTTCCTGCCCCTGTTTGACTCATCGTCATCAGCAAGAGGTAGGTTGCTCGAATTAGCCATAATTGGTGCCTCCTGTCCATCATTTGGGCACTTAAATTCTTCATGATCACTAACTGCAATTATTTCACATTCTTCATGATCTTCAACCTCATCGTCGTCTAAACCAGCACTTAATTGATCTTTAATATGTGGGTCGAATCCAAATGTGCCGATTGAAAGGATTCCTCCTTTCCAACCGCCCAACATAGAGTACTCATCTTGAAGAAGTTGTTTGTCCCCAATATTCTCATCTTTGCTAATTGTCACCTCATCTTTCTTCGCGTCCCCGACAAACAATCCATTATCTGCTAAGTTGAAAAATCTTCAACAAACTTATTAATTTATTTTAATTGAAAGAAAATAAAAAGAAGGATCGGATAAATTCACCTTTTTGATTAAGTTTACGGTGAACCCAACTGAAGATCTATGGCCACCTCAAACCAAAAAAAAAAAAAAAAAAAAAAAACAGAGTTAAAGAACTTTTTCTGAAATTGGCGCGCTGGAGAAATCAACAAGTAAAAATAAACACCAGTAAGATTGTAGGTACCTTCATTTGTTGTTTGGGATTTGTTGGCTATGGGAAACTGATTGAAGTTGAAATATGTGACAGGTTAAGCAGTGGTGAAGTGGACTATTAAAGGGCAGATAAATAAGCGAGTGCCGCCGTGGATGGTGGGGGAAGAGGGACCAATTAGGTACAAGGTTCAACTAATTGACAAGTATATAAGGCTAAACAGAGGGCCCTCTGTTTGTAAAATCACATTGCATTGTCACGTTATTGCATGTTTCTGTAGAAAAAACTACGCAGGTTCCATCTCTATGGCTTCTTCACTGCAGCTGCAGTGAGACGACCCATGTTTCATAAACTAATTGCTGCCTTTTGCTTTATTGCAATATGTAAGATAGACTTCTATTTTGGAATCTGTCTTGATACCTTTTACTTTTTCTTTTATGTTGGAAGGCTGGTCCTTGATGATACAAAAAATAACTGAAGATGAAGATAAACATTAAGTTCATCTCGCTCCTATTATCACAAAAAAGGCTTAATATTGATATCACAGGCTCACACCTATCAAGTACTTTTAAACAAGAAACTAGAATCTAACCAATATCCACATAGATACCATAAGGCACCTACATAAGTAGTGCAAAAGATCATGCACCTAAGATAACACAAAGTCATATTCATTCATTCCATTTTACATGACACCTTTTTCTTTTTATTTCATTCAAAAGAAATGTCACTTTATAAATATTGAAAACAAACTTTAAAATTTTATTTTTACCATTAATGAAATGATTTTTAACCTCATAAATATCTATAGATGAATTTAAACCATAAGTTTCAAAAATCTTCTCTTAAACACCAAGCCAAGTCAAATGGTACCATATAAAATGGGATGGAGTAAATACTACGATCAATCTAAACATTTAAGTTTGAACTTTCAAACACTTTTATCGAACACCTGTAAACGTAATGAATTTAAACTATATCAGATCAATGTGATAGTGCAGAGTTGATTTTTCCCATGATCAATCTCAAAAAATCACTTCCCTTGTTGGAAAAAAAAGAAAGAAATTAAGGTAGTACTCTTATTGGATAATAACATTAGTTGAGTGACCTTATGAAAAATCAAAAGAAACCTAGAGGGACACAATGCGCAATGACTTATGATAATCCCGTCTAGCAAAGTTAGGAAAAAATCTGAAATCAAGCATATACATGCTACGTACCAAGGATGATCAAGCTTTATGGAGAGGCTGTAATTTTGACGGGTTGTGGCATGTCTTATTGCAGCCAATGGCCACCTTCTTTTCATCTGCCAGTCTGTTATGCGTAAGAGTTCTGCTTTGGATTCTCTGAACACAAAAATTATGGTGTTTCATTTCATCGTTTAGACGTGGGTTGTCTCTTCTTTTGGTCCTCTTATTTTTTTTCTTTCTTTTTCGACAAAAGGTAGATATTATAGTACAGCACAAGTGCCCCCCTAGATATTTCATTCAAGAAACATTGGCTAACTAGATTATGTGCTTTTTTTTTTTTTGTTTAGACTTCTTCGATGATTATAACATGATCAAGCAATAAGATGAGAGCGTCCAAATGTTTTCACATTCACTTCTATCTTCCATGAGGAAGTTTTTTTTTTTTTTTTTTTTTTTTTTGGGTCTAAATCATATCAATAACACTTTTTAATATTTGCTTTTAGGCACTTCAACTTGAACTTGTTGAATATGGAATGATATCATTATGTTTACTACATATCCTGATTTACAGGTTGAAAAACATTTGGTAGAATTACTATATCATTTTCAGTAGTAAAATGAATATAGTTTCAAATTTCACTTCTACCACCATTTGTTTGTTTTGATTGTTTGTTTTGTTTAAATCTACGGGACGATCAAATCTCATTGCATAGTCAAAATCTGTGTAATCAAACACAATCATGATGTGCTTTTTCCATTCTTGAAGTTTATGATGTTAAGCACAAAAATAATGTTCATATTGGTAAATATAGAAGACATTATATGATAAAATAAGTAATGCACACAATTAATCAATCAAATTATATCAAGTATACGAGAAGATAAGTAAACTAAATAAACTAAAGTAACAATAATAATATAAAACACATTTGTCAAATACACACACATATATAAAGGTGGGGACATCTCATGCACCCAACACAACATTATCATTTAATTTTAGTCTTTATACGGAAGTAATAACTTGTAAATGGTATTCATATACATAGCTCATAAACATTAATCACTTAAACAATCTAATAATATGTCTTTTTTTGGATCGACATATTACTAGCATGTATTATAAAGTGTACCATATATTCATGACTATCCATTATCTAGAGAAAATAATCTTCCTTTGGGATTAACTTTTTAGCGTAAATATAACATGTTTACATGTTCAATAAATAAAATTTACATAATAAATATTATTTATATAACATATTATTTTAGTTTATTCACTTACGAACTAGAAACATAAACAAAATACTGCACAAAAAAATTACTTTAAATATTCTATCCTAATCATAAAGAATTCTTTTATCCCTTTATTTTTATCGTGGCATAACATTATCACTTGAAATTTCTTTTTTTAGAAAAATGGAGAAATCTGCCTTGAGAAACAAAAGAAAATATGAAGAAAGGAAAAACAATTGATAGCAGATTTCGAGAAAATTTTCTTGTTCCACATAAATTTAAAAAGGAAATACATTAACACCAAAAATCAAATAGGCATTAAAACCAAAGAAGATGGATTTTTTAGTTAAAGAAATGATTGCAGAGAAACGAAAAAGGAAAAACAAGCAATTTAATTCACTAATATAATTCTCAAAAGCTTTTTAAAAAAGTACTTTACAGCATCATCTGTTTAATCAATTTGAAAAACAATTAAGGAACCAAATAGATTCCATCAACAATAAACATCAAAAATTGTCTAAAAAGTCAAAAGGTTCCTTATCCTTGTTCTAGTGCCGCTTGTTTGGCAAAATGTAAAAACAGAGGAAGAAAACAATTAAAAAAAACATTTTATCCCTTAATTAGTAAATAATTAAATATCATATCCAATGATCTAACTGTTTTGTGCTTTAATACTAGTTATAAAATTTTAAGGAAGTCACCCTCATGATCACAAGTAAATCATTAGACAGATATATGAATTTATAAGAATGAAAAGGAACTATCCTTATTCTGTTGCAATTACCTCTTAGGCTCTTATGGGAAAAAGATCCTGCAAATAAAAGAGTTATATAGCCGTTTTAGTTGTTATATTACATTTTTTGAAAATTAATTTTATTAATTTTTAAAGTTAAATTAGTTTAAATTCATTTGATATTTTAAAATAAGAAATTGGATATTTAAAAACTATAAGAAAAATATTATCGATTGCATTTTTTTCATATCAATATGATAAAAAATATATTTTAACATATTAGTCAAAATCTACATAGTTTAACTCTAAAAAATAAAAATTATGATAGCTAAAATGGAATAGGAGGAAATACAAAATAACATAAAAACTTATTCTTTTTTAACAAAAAACAAGAGATACGACTTCTTTATTCCAATTATTCCTTTTTGACAAGATTCGAAAAGAAATAAAAAATATTTCATCGTAATTCGATTTCATAATAATATGGTAGTACAAAAACTATTTTGATTTCAGTGAAGTTACAAATTAAAAGAAGTCAAGAAATTTTGATTCGACTTGATTTAAGAAGATATGATTTTCTAAATCTTAAAAAATGCTTTCTTTAGTTTTTTTTTTTTTTTTTTTTTTAAATGGAGCGAGAAGAGGAAAAGCGATCATTATTCTTATTTAGGAGCAATGTATTTAAGGCTATATCTAAAGTGGCGATACCGCTACTTGATTGTTGAGCATGATTTTTTATAAAAGTGCATTAGCAAACAATAATACACCATGTTGGTGGGTTGTTAGTGGAGCCATAGAACAATTCCTAAATTGAGGATACTGAAGTAAATGATCAAAAATATCTTTATCCTCATAATAATCTTTATTCTTTTTAAAGACTTTGGGATGTTTCCGGTGGAGTTTATTACTCATGTCGTTGTCAAAATTGAATCAATGTTACAGGGAAAGTTATAGTTCATGAACCGTTACGTTACTATCACTTATTTGCAAAAGAGTATGGGTGTAAACACCTTTTCCTATAGAAGGGTTGTAATTTTCTTCAAAAAGGCACAATAAGCACATGTTTATATTATTCTGTTGACAGTAAATAAAAAGATTTTTCTATTATTTTTACACTATGAATTTTCTAAGTTTTCTACTTGTCATCTTCTTCAAAAACTCAACTATGATTTGCAGTGAATATGACGTTCAACGAAATTTGAGATACCACTATTCTACTACTGTAAATTGTTTTATCTAGGAAGATATATTCCATAACTTCAAATACTTGAAGGGGATAATTTTCTCAAGGACATACTTTGAATTTGGCAAGCTCAATTATTTGAGGAGTTATAATTTTGTCAAAGGATTGTGACTTTTGATAAGGCATAATAAACACTTGTGTGTACTATATATATATTTTTTGTAACTATAATTGTATTACCGAATTTATCAATATGTACAACTTTGAAACCAAGGAGATGGACATGCTCCACACTCAAGGCTCTTCATTTAGATTCTATTGCTATGCTACTAAATAATCTAATGATAGTAGTTTAGACTAGCTAACACATTCATCATTCTAGGCATTGAGTGGCATCAATGTATCTCTTGTATGATTAGCCTCACTATTTGTTCTGTGTTCCTGTTCCTTTATTGAGATACTCTATAATTTCTTTCTTACCATATGAAGTATACGGTAGCAGTCAAGGTAATCCTATACATCTCAGACTTAGGATCTTTCTTATTTGCATTCTGTATTGCCCATGATATCTCTTGCTCCCAGCTTTGGCATTGTTTATGGATGGATAGCCATTTTAGTAGTTGTTTCCATACCTGTGGTGTTGCATTACAGGTGAAAAACAGATGTTCTGCTTCAATGTTGCAGAGAGTACATGCTCCATCTGTGTTGATTCCCCATTTCACTAGTCTGTCTCTAGTGTATAGTCGTTCCTGTATAGCCATGTATAAGATGAACACCTACCTTCGACTTTCTCTATTATTGCAAATCAGTTTTCTCTAAGAAACTTTGTCAAAAGAACCTCTGAGCAGCTTGTAGACTTGTTTGTACTACCTTTGTTACTACAAAGGAGGAGTTTTCTCTTATTTTTAAAAACTACGAATTTTTTAAGTTAGTTCACATTTCATACTGGCTCCTTTATAGTTTAATTCCTTTATTTGCTTCATGAAAAAAAATAATCTTATTTTATGCTTAAGTAATGATGCATTTTGTTATTATAAATTGATATGGATATACATTGCTATGCTCTTACCCCACCCTAGCCCTCCTAAAAAGGGATTTGGATGATACATGATTTTATAAGCTTGTGTTTGCTCATGATTAAATTTGATTGTGCATCAAATTTTCCTACCAATCTTTGTGAGAGACTTTCACAAATTCTTTTTGAATTATTATTTGTATTGTGAAAGAACATTTGACGTGACTATTGATTGGTCTTATATATATCAACCAATAATTTGACATACACATACGACATATGTATCGAGAAACTAATTTTGTCCATGCACGCAATTAGGTACTTTGAAAGCTAATATTCAGAATACACACTTAAAATGTGCATGAGTTGGTTACTTGAAAAAAAAAAAATAGGGTGGTAATGGTAAATAACATGTTGAAATAGCGTAGTTAATTACACTCTAATCTTTCAAAAATTGCTGTACCAAAATACAGCAATGTTGGAGTGTAACCTGGATCCTTGATATTCTTTAAGAATACCGCGGTAAGTATGTTTATGATTGTCTTCCCTTAAAGTGGTCGATCCATAAGACATGCTTTGAAGAATTTCGGAGCCAATCTCTGTGGAAGCTGGAGGTTATCACATAGACATGTTTTATTTAGCTGAAAGAGGTAACAAATTTTACACGCCTCAAGATATATATTTATACCAAATCAATAAATGCATGATGCGCTAACTTTCTTGACGAGCAGTTGGTGTTGGCAATCCAAAAGGCTTAGCACCATGTCACTTGGAGATATATATAGTAGTAACATTCAATTAGAGAAATAATGAGAGTTACATTTGAAAAACAGGACAACTTGAAAGGAAATTCATAAATTAATATGCCGATCACATTATACAACACAGATGGACTACAACTCAAACATGGAGAATACACAATCCACGCCCTCCTCACTTTTAACTTTTTTTTTATTATCAATTGGAAAAATTTCTCAAACATCATATAGAATATTATTATTACCTGGATTTCATAGTCTTGCATGTCACCAAGAAAACACGGAAAGAGATATGGGATTTTAATCCGTTGAGAAGAAGATATGGAAACCAGGATTATGGTCAGTGAGACTCGAATCGTCTAAAATGGAATTGTTCACTCCTTGTACGTTACTGTTAATGAACATTGTAGATTCTTCCATATCCATTAAATTTATGTCACTTTGATCTTCCTTCTTTTTAGACCCCATTTCTCCTTCAACAGTATTGCCTTCTTCTTTCTTACCAACAGTTTGGGACTTACCTCCAAAGACATTCACACTAGTATAAGATTTCTTGGTGAAATATGGGTTCAACACCATTATCGCCCCTTTGTTTTCACCAGTAAGTGTTACTAGCCTCCTTGGTAATTTCTCAAATTTAGTGCTAATTTTCTGGTTATCCATAGCAGATTTCTCGTTCATCTTAGAATTCCCAGCTGTTTCTTTCCCCGGCATTAGTTTCTTCTCTTCTTGAGGGGGTAGACGAGAAACGGGCTTTGATTCAGGATACCTTGGTGGCGATTCGTTCATAGGCTTGACAAGTCTTGAATAAGTAGGAGCTGTGGCAGGGGGAGCAGCTGGAGGTGCATTTTTAGTTGGTGATGGTGCTGGTTTAGGGGATGGAGAAATAGTTTTCAATGAAGAGAAATCAGGGGCAGGGGTCTTGGTCTCAGGGCTCCTTAAGGTGAAGGAAGAAGTGATAGGGAGATCCGTGGGAGATGTAGAAAGAGTTGATTTGGCTGGAGAGCCAGGGGCAGTGGATGGTGATGGGGATCTTGGTACAGGCTGCGGAGTAGTAGTAACGCCAGGGAACAATGCTCGAGTTGGAGCAGTGGGTGGAGGAGGAGGTGTGACAGCAGGTGGTCGAATGATTGGCCGAGGCTGAGTGGCACGAGGCCTAGTTGGTTGTGGAGCAGGAGCTCGAAATGCTGTTGGCCGAGGGGTTGGTGGTGCAGTTGGTTGTGTTTGGCGACCGAAAGGAGCCAACCGGAACCATGAAAATGGTCTTTGTGGGTTAGACATTGTGATACTACTACTTTAGGAACACACTACAATAGAGAAACCCCACTGCACAAGTAAATTAAGTTCGACTTCAGGTAACTTCAATGAATTGGCTATTGCAATTCTTTGATGTGCACTTTAATTTATACGAGTCTATGACTAAGGATTCTTGATGAATTCACCGTGAAAAACGGGGACAAAAAGTTACCAAAACTGACTAATGAAAAGGTGAAAAAGAGAGTAAGTAAAGCATCAGGTTCATTTTCAAGGTTTGGTAATTGGTATCAAATCTTTGGTGTCTGGATTCATCAAGAATACATCACATTTTTTTTGTTAGTGGAATGAAGTTTTCACTTTGATTGGCTTCTCAAAGACTCGGTGACAACTAATATAACAACTTACGGCAGAAACAACCAGGTGGTGGGGTAACCAGAATTTTTAACAGTTCCAATTATAGGACACGCCGTTTTTGAAACAGACAGGTGCTGCGAGTGAAATGCTGATATTCCCTGCAGAATCTGTAACAGGTATTGTGTGTATTCGAAGTAAAATGTGTACAAAGCGAGAATCTGTAACAGATATCGCGTGTATACCCAGTAAAATGTGTAAAATGCAGCGTATACACCTGTACAGCACTGTTGATCATGCAGACTTTGATCGAAACATAGCATATATATGGTCCTTTTAACTGGAGTCTTCTTCCCTTGTTTATTCTTGCCTCAAGACTAACTTTTACTATAAGAACACAAACATCAAAAGCAAAAAGGGAAAAAACAATGAACGATGATGAATAACATGTTACTGTTTCCGAACCTCCTGCTAAAGTTGCTGCCATGGGTTCAAATCTTGGAAACAGCCTATGACAGAAATGCAAGGTAAAACTGTGTACAATAGACCCTTGTGATCGGGCCCTTCCCGGACCCTGCGCATAATGGGAGCTTTAGTGCACCAGGCTTACCCTTTTTAATAAGATTCTTGAATTTGACGTTGAACAAAAAGGGGTATTTTAGTATGGGGTGTCATTCACTTCAACTGTCTTTGTCTCGACTTTGCTTGCAAAAATATGATGCTGTCTCCCCTTTCAAGAAGCTTCAGCAAGGTTCTAAGTTAAATCAGCTACTTTTCGTTGGTCCTTTCTTAGTTTTTTTAATCTAACACTAGATTGATTTCCTAATACTTCCATCTAAGTTGCAGAACAGGAGGTTCTTTTCAACCATTCATTCTTACATTTTGTGTATGAAACACTGAATTATTGTCTCCCTGGTACTTTGATCCTATGTTGTTTGGACTCTTCAAAGTGTTACAAAGAACTCCAATACCAGAACAGAACTAAGTGGATACAAAAGAATAATATAGTAAACCCCAATTAATTGATATACCCTTACTTACATAACTAGTTTTGACATCCAAATTAATCATCTTTTTCTTTGCTTATAGACAAATCCTTGAAAGGGCCATTACAGATGGTGGAGAACAACTTTACCACACTAAGTAGGATCTCTTCTATTGTGAATGCAGGAAACTCGATCTTCAAACTTCGAGCCAATTCAAGGCCATTTGGTAAATTCGAATACTTTGAAGACTATGTCAATTCCAGTGGGAATTTGCCAAACAAATAGGATAACGTTTAATGCGTTCAAAGCTATGTGCAGATTCCTAGCTGTTTCATTCCCCTTTTGCATTGCTGGTACAAGGGCTGCTGCTGCTGCCCATAGAACTGTAATCCCTGTTCCATGAAAGTTTAAACAAATCAGGTCATGTAGAGCTACTCGGTAAATGAACTAAAAATTAATAATCCAAATAAGGTTGCAGAAGACCAAACTTACCAATAATCATGAAATAAAAGGGAGTCTATCCAATAGAGAAACACAAATATTATGTTCATTTTAAGCATTGCCAGCAAGTTCGCACCAACATTGTTCTAGAACATTTTAAACCCTTTTAACTTTTAAGTACTATAAAAAGGTGTACATGCTTTAAAGCCTTGTAAGATATGCAGGACGAGATGACCTCAAACAACGAATAGTTACTATTTGAAGATTGAAGTCTTCTACTATAGTGTTTTAATTTGATTTGGGAGGAGTGGCAACTCCCAATCTACACTGACTGTAGATCTATTGATCCCACTTCTAATGAAAAAGCGTAATTAGGCAGCAATTACAAAATTCTCCTATTCAGAGATTGCCGCTAAC
The DNA here is from genome assembly GCA_011800125.2 of Solanum clarkiae. Classification (NCBI taxonomy): domain Eukaryota; kingdom Viridiplantae; phylum Streptophyta; class Magnoliopsida; order Solanales; family Solanaceae; genus Solanum; species Solanum clarkiae. The sequence continues at coordinate 28,824,291 of JAABOM020000001.1, read as the reverse complement.
ACTGTGTTGACTATAATCCTGCTTTATTCAATACTTCCAAGAAACTTTTATGAGTATGCTTAACAAAAAGAACACTCTGAGAGGCCCACATATGGTGAGAACTTTTTTGTTGCCGGTGGAAAAGAATAAGTCCTGCTCCTATTAATATAGGGACTAGAAGAGGAATGAGAGGTATTATCCACAAATATTCGATTCGTCTCGATTAAAAGATAAATAGTGTTTGAAGAACAAATTTAGTTCTGCTTCCATTTTGCTATTGTATTGTTTTCCTTTTACCCTTCTTTGTGGTTTATTAGGTATATGTTTTACTCTAGCCTCTCATTTGACTCGCTACTTCATCAACTTTTCAGTCGCTCACAAGTGTGGCACGTGCCTCTACATCTTTCGAGTCGGAGGACTACTACTCATATAACCACTAAAAATTTGCAAGAAAGAAAGAAAAAGGCAATTTTTTTCTATGGACCCCATGATTCTGTTAAAGTACTACCATATATGATTCTATTTAAGGTATTACAAAGCAATTGACAGTTATAGTAGGAAATAGTTTTGGTCATTTAGTAGACTTACCAACTACATTAGTTTGAATTGAAAAAGCAAATTAAAATGATACTAGATGGAGTAATGATTAATATGAATAAAATTGTCTAAAAATCTTTAAATAGTACTACTGTTTAGATAAATGAAGAAAAACTATGGCCTAAAACCATATTTGCTGTTAATGGAGGTAATATGGACAAAATCTATCAACCATAGGAGAAAAATGCATGAAAGAGCACGGGACTAGTAAGGCTGTTATGGATAATCCTCAAAATCATAAGTGAGCTCTCTCAGCCAACTTCTAATCCATGGGGTAGCATTTGAGTTGAAAATCATAGGGCTGACGGTAAATAAAAATTACTACACAATAGCTGCATACAAGTACAGGATTCACATATACTCATCTCATCTAAGATTTTTATTTAGAGAGCTGTTTCCCCTAGTAGTTTACTAGTTTGGAGTAATTTAAAACTCCAAGTTGAGAAGATTGAGTTTAAGTACAACAAAGATACTTGTACAAACTTCATCCTATTCTGGAAAGCGTATATTACCCTTTTTGTCACATACATTAAAGATGATACAATAATTTTAGTTCTCACAGATGGAGCCAAAGATTGACTATTTTTTGGCTTTGGAGTATGATGGAATAAAGCAAAATGGCTCTTTAAACTGTCT
>JAABOM020000001.1:28775965-28811865 GCA_011800125.2 Solanum clarkiae | reverse complement strand
CTCATCTTTTCATTGTTTTGCCGATATGTGTTAGGCTATCTTATTTAATACTGTCATGAGTTATTTAGTTATTTATTTATCGCTAGTCGCACCTTTTTTCCCCTTCCCTTCAGTTACATTCCTTACTTTTCACTTACATTTCGTTATAGGAAACAACTTCTCTACTTCTATTAGGTAACGGTAAGGTCTGCGTACAATCTATCCTCCCCAGACCCCACTTGTGAGATATACTGGGTATGTTATTATCGTATATACTTCAAATATTTTCTAAATATAATCCCTTATGGTTCTATCCTCCCCAGACCTCATTTGTGACATATACTGAGTATGTTATTATTGTATATACTTCAAATATTTTCTAAATATAATCCCTTATGGTTCTATCCTCCCCAGATCCCACTTGTGAAATATACTGAATATGTTATTATTGTATATACTTCAAATATTTTCTAAATATAATCCCTGGTTCAAATATTTTCTAAATATGTCCTAAATTTTCCCAAAAAAATTCCAATCGATGTGACTGGGAAAAAAATAGACTCTGTTTTAGGCTGGAAAGTTGCCAGTGTGACGCACCAAACAAGCACAGTGGTTTTCTTTAAACTATATAAACCTCCTTCCCTTCACTTTCTTCTTCGATAAACCTCTTCACCGACTACTCCGCCCTCTTCAGATATTTTTATATATTACAACATGAACTATATTTGATAATTTTCCGGTGAAAGATTCCAATTTTATTACGCCATGTGGATGGTAAATTTACTTTTGATTCTGTTCTTGGTTCCTTGCTCTCTGTTTCTTGTTAGATTTATCTTGTACAGAACAGCCTTGATTTTAGTTTTGCGGAAATGGGCAAACTGGGTCGACGACAGAATTCATGTTCATCAGTATCTTAAAGTTGCAGAGCTCAATGAAAATGGACAAGACAATGAGTTCTATCGGAGAGTCTTCCTTTATATCAATTCGTTGCCATCAATCGAAGATTCAAATTTCACCAATCTGTTTTCCGGTAAGAAGTCTACTGATATCATCCTATCTCTGGATGATAATCAGGTCATTCAAGATGAATTCCTTGGAGCAAGAGTCTCCTGGGTCAACAAAGTTGAAAGATTCGATCACGGAGGAGTTTGTAGTCGGAGTTTCTTGCTGAGGATTAAGAAGAAGGATAAGCGCAGGACTCTCCGCCCGTATGTTCAGCATATTCATACCGTCTCCGATGATATTGAGCAGCGAAGAAGAGAACTAAAATTGTATATCAATAATGGGTCGTCGGAAAATCCCATAAACGGACGGTGGAGATCTGTTCCCTTTACGCATCATTCTACTTTGGACACCATAGCCATGGACGCGGATCTCAAGAATAAGGTAAAATCCGATCTGGAAAATTTTGTTAAATCCCAAAATTACTATCACAAAATGGGCCGTGCTTGGAAGCGTAATTACCTTCTCTACGGCCCCTCCGGCACCGGAAAATCTAGCTTCATCGGCGCTATGGCGAACTTCTTGAACTACGATGTTTACGACATTGATTTATCCAGAGTTTCCGATGATTCAGATCTCAAACTCCTTTTGCTACAAACTACAAGCAGATCCCTAATCGTCATCGAAGATCTCGATCGATTGGTTAACGAGAAATTAACGACGACAACCTTATCGGGGCTGCTCAATTTCATGGATGGTATTGTAAATTCTTGTTGCGGCGATGAGAAGATAATGGTTTTCACCATGAACAGCAAAGAGCAAATTGACCCAGCGATGCTGAGGCCGGGGAGAATCGATGTACACATACACTTCCCTTTCTGTGATTTCAATTCCTTCAAATGTTTAGCAAACAGTTATCTGGGTGTAAAGGAGCACAAACTGTTTCCACAAGTGGAGGAGATTTTCCATAGCGGCGCTACAATGAGTCCGGCGGCGATCGGAGAGTTGATGATGATCAACCGGAGCTCCCCAAGCAGAGCTTTGAAGTCCGTCATCACGGCGTTACAGTCTCACGGAACGGAGGGAAAGATCGGCGGGAAGGGAAAACGGTTGAGTGACAGCGCATCGTCGCCGCCACGGCTGGAGCCGCCGTCGCATGCGGAGGAGACGGGTGGCGGAAACTGGAAGGACTCTGTTCCTGGGGCGAAAGAGGTGCGGAAGTTGTACGGACTGTTGAGGTTGAAAAGCTGTAAGAGTCCTAGTTCGTTCGATCATGACTCCGACATGATCGAACGGTGACAAATATTTCTGTTTTATTTTTCTTTTCTATTTTTTTCACCTTATTTTTCAAATAATTGTCTGATAGGTGTCTTTTTATTTGCTCATATTTTAGAGTTTGTGGAAAGATAAATATGTGGTTCAGATCGCATTAGCTTTCAAATTGTAAATAATTTTTAGATAAATACAGAAAAGGTTAAAGCTTACGGCTCTCCTGCTTGCCAATCTTTATTGTGTGATTACTAATCTTTTTGGATAGGATTAGTCTAATCTTGTGTAAATTAATATTATGTCAGTTAGGATTCCCTTTAGATATAACAAAGAATAAAATAGGGTTAAATGCTGAATAATCTTTTTTAAGAAGACCTTTATCAACTATAGTAATGAATAATGATGTGAGCTTATTTAAAGGTATAAAAATGTAGAAAACTATATCCTAATTTATACATATTAAACATTAGTAAGTATAGAGTAGTTATAAGAGGTGGTTGTAACCAAAGATTCGAATTGTTTTGCCGGTAGAAAAGCTATCAAACTAAAACTTTCTTCAAGTAGTTGTTACGTATTATTTCATAATATATTGTTCTAATGAATGTAAAATTTGGATACATTGTATCGTTTTTGGGTTGAGCTCATCACATCGAACTTGTCTAGAGCGGGTTATCTATCTTATATGATTTGTAAACTATTACATATGAACGGATATTTACTTTCTGCACATCCAGAGGATAGCACATCCGGGTTCCCCTTGCTACAAAAAGGGAAAAAGAAACTACAAGAAAAATAGTGTACAAGGCAGTATTATATTTATACTAGCAATACAATTAAATACAATGACTGATAGAACAAAAATATGCTCTGCCTAAAGTTTGAACTCGATAAATTTAGTAACAAAAAAATATACCACGGTATGGGATTCGAAGTCTAAATGATACAACCAAGCGTTTGATCAAGAACAAAGAAAAATAACTTTCTTTCGAGATTTAGCTCAAACAAATATTTCATTTGCGGAAATTCCACAATATTATAACAAGATGAGTTCCATGCTTTCTTTTTTCCTTCTTTCTTTATTCTATAATTCTTCTTTCTTAAGCAGTTGGAGTCAAGTTTTAATATTTAAAATTAATTTGACATGTCTGTCCTTGGTCTACTTCAATTAACTACTATAGTCCCCGTTAAACAAATTATAAACTCAAGACAACCCTTTCAACGTAAATTTAAAGCCACCTAACATCATTTATTTACAATATTTGATTTTAAAAACATTGAAAGAGTTTTACTTACTACAATAAGAGGTGAGATCTGAACAGAGTAAAATATACACAAATCTTATCACTACGAAATGCGAAAAAAAGTTTACTTACTAATCATCCTAAAAATAATTTGAAATAAGTCTATAGAAAAAGGTGATATTAATTATAAATTGTGTCTTGGAATTATTGGAGGGTACTTAAGGATGGTAATTAAGTTGGATTTTGAACAATTGACAATTTAGTTATTGTTAGGTGGTCAAATCATATTGAATTCTTCTTCTGCCTAACATAAACAAATCATAATTTTCTTCACCAGTGCCCCTTTTTCTCCCCCACCTCTACACTTGCAGCGCTAAATTTCTTTTAAGAGACTCGATCCATTATGTTGTCTGTTTTCCAACTAATAGGCTTCATCGATTATTAATTTAGTACGATCATTAGGTAATGTAAGTTATTCAATTTTTGTTTTGAGATAGAACTTAAAAAATATTTAGACAATTTTTGATGAATTAATTTGGATTAAATTTCTATGTTAGCTCAGTTTTAAAATGAAGTGACTTAATAAAATAAGTTGTATCCAAACCTAAACGAATTAGAGGGTCATGAACACCCCTAATTATTATCACAGAACTTTCCGTGTAGATACCATTCTATTATTCCAAATATTTGTGTGCTCACAGGGTTAAATTTACACATTTAACCAAATGTTGCTCCAAGTATAGCTAAAATTACATTTCATGTATATGACAAGTTAAAACTCAGAAGTCACTTTGTGAAATTGTAAAATTGTTAAGCACCAATCCACAATTTTGACTAATTCAACTAAAATAGTCACATGTATAAAAAGTGTGTAATCGTGTATATATGATGTAAGCTATGTATCTAACGTGTATCCATATACTATGTTGTTATATTATATTGATATATATTGCAACAATTCATCGTAAGAGCTCCAAATTTTAGGTATGAGTTTTCATTCAACGTTTCAAATCTTCTGATATATTGTTCATTCGGGTTTACAACTATAATAATTGATTGAATGGGCAATTCATCTGGTTTCCCCCTTTCTATTCCGGTTTACTCATGTTTTGATGCTATGAAAATTTGATCCTATTCATTTCCATCAATCTCGGATAGAGCCAAAGATTCACTATTTTTTTGGCTTTGCGGTATGATGAAATAAAGCAAAATGACTCTTTAAACTGTCTGCGCTTCTTTCAATTGTGAAGTAGTAGTTAGTCAATGCAACTTTCGACGCTCCTCATGGGTCATCTGAAAACAGTCGCACTATGTATTTAAACATAGGGGTCAGGCTGCCTACATCCGACCCCCCTTACTCCGCAATGGACGGGAGCCTTTGAGGCACTGGAATAATGTTGTTGTTATATTGAATAGTCACTCAAATGATACTTTGCGAAAATCATGTACATATCAATACGCAGACCAACTTAAGTTCACTCATTACAGAGTCAATTGCATACGAAAATATTGATCATAACCCACTCCACATCCTCATATAATCTATTCACTAGCTATATATATAGCCAAAAGAGGAAGCAATAATCTTGTTCACAAGCACTTTTTTTTTTGACACAGTCATCATTATATTTGTCTCTTCCATAGTTTCTTTTTGTTTAAATATATTTAGCAAGAGCAAGAAGATAATTTCTTCATCTCACTAACTTCAAAATCAGGACCAGAAATAACATCAATCTTCAATCCTTTAAGCAATCCATTATCATTCACTTTGATGTGATTCCCATTAGCACCAGAACCCACCAGCAAAGTCTTCCTTGATACCATATTGAATATTTCTTCCAACAGTTTCAAGAAAGCTGTTTCCACATTGTGGCCAGTAAGAGCTGATGTCTCTGAGAAAAATAGCCCCTGCCTCTCTGCAAATTCAACCGCGTCTTCAGTTGGAACTGCCCTGGAATCAGCTAGATCAGCTTTGTTACCAATCAACGTGATCACAATGGAACTATCGGCGTGAGCCCTGAGTTCCTCAACCCATCTAGCCACATGATCGAACGTCTGTCTCTTTGTTATGTCGTAAACTAACATGGCTCCTAGTGCTCCTCTGTAGTATGCGCTTGTCACTGCTCTGTATCTGTTAAATACAGAGTACAATGTAAGTTATAGAGTTGTACTGATTTTAGTTCGAACTATATATACAGTTCAAAATTAAATTTTCAAAAAATTATAGTAGCTTAGTACTAAGTTCACTTTTTTTCTGTGTGTGTGTTCGACAAGTATGGTGCGATGTTACAAGATTCATCCAGATTATTAAAATTGATCCATATGGGCTCATCGAGCATTCTTTAAGAGTATATAGTGTTCAACATAGTATTTTATTGAAGAAACTAGAATTTGTTGATACAGCCACACCAGGAAGCTTTTTTTTTTCTGAGACGAGGGCTATCAGGAACAAGTCTCTCTAGCTCTTTAAGGTAGTGGTAAGATCTGCGTAGATTTTACCATCCCAAACCCCACCTGTGGGATTCCACTGGGTACGTTGTTGTCGTTGTTGTTGGTAACGCACACCAGGAAGCTACATGTACAGTGTTTGTGTTAAATTCACTATCCTGGGTTTCATTGGCATGTGGTAGCTGGAATAGCATTGTCATAGTATGAACACATGACCATCATATATTAACAGCTAGAGAATCAAATATGATTTGGGCCCTCATTAAGTTAGGTTGTGAAAGGTAGCAGGTACAATCAATTTATTAATTACACAACCATGTTCCTGGTACTGTGCTTAGCTTGACGAAACATCACTACAATCTCTCAAAATTAACTTATTAGCACCGCCATCGAGTGCAACATAAAATATGACGGAAGCAGTACTTTTTTATCAAAAAAGATTTTTGCTCTATATATGTTGCCTAAATTAAATTTCTATGCAAAATCTTTTCCTCGTTAGTGAATTTCATGTTAAGTGTTTGAAAAAAAATTGAAAAGAAAAAAGAACAATTCTTTCTATACTATACAAATTGATGTAAAACATCAAAAGAAAATCACTGATAATTTAAGTATATTGTGAAAAAAATAAATTCTTTTTCTAAAAATGATTAAATTGGACTCTATTTCGCAATGGAAAAAAAGAAAATTAGTTAAAAAAATATGAACTTAATTTTTAACGTTAACTATGTCTACTACTTAATTGTGAGAATGTCCAATTGAAAATGGAACGTACCCATATTAATCAGATTTTAACACTTCTTTTTCGTCTCTCATATGCCTAGATGAGAGTGAACACACTTTTTATATCACCTAGCATTGAAGAAATGTATAGGTGTATTGTTGAAATTTCACCTATAGTTGAAAACATGAAGCCGGAATCGCTAGTAATCGCCAGTCAGCCATACAACTGTGAATTCGTTCCAGGATCTCTCGCTCGCCCTCAAAGACCAACTCTTCTAGAGAAGGAGCTACTTATGCCTTCTTCGTAAAATTGAAAAGTATTTATAACACTTGTTTTTAAGGAATCATAACAAAAATGAAGCAAAAATCAATCCAACCAGGCTCTTGTTAATTGCACAAGTATTGTAAAGCAACTTCATATTGGGTTGAAATGTGATGAGCAAAAATGAACACATAATGCTTATATCAGTAGCCATCATGAAACTAATGTTGAGCTAAAACAGCTCAATTAATCAAATTGTCCACTAAACTGAGAAGGTTTTTCCCAAAAGGTCTCAAAGATCGGGTAGCAAAGATGGTCAGATAAATACTCTTTGTAGAAATTTTTTTTCAATATATAGGTTAAATATAGTATTTTGATAACACCATTAACACAAAAATCACGCATCAGGAACACTCTTGACAAAAATGCTGATTACGCCACTACTCAAAGAGTATTACCTATACCTTATACGTAGCTTCCACTTCTTTTCATGGATTTATGCGGAACTTCATTCACATACCTAACAACTAAGTGGAAGGAAAACTAAAGTGGCATTTATGTGAAGATGAGTGAATCACTAATGAGAAGAACAGAGAGAAAAAAAAAAGGGAAAAGAAACAGAGAGACGAACCTTTCTTGTCCAGCAGTGTCCCAGATCTGAGCCTTAATCACTTTGGACTGAATAGAAACAGTTCTTGTTTGAAACTCAACACCAATTGTGGATTTAGAGTCAAAACAGAACTCATTCTTAGCAAACCTGGAAAGCACCTGAGTTTTCCCAACAGCAGAGTCCCCAATCACCACAACCTTAAACACATAATCTATTTTATCCTCGTTATGATAAACCCCATTCACACGATTCACTTGGTCTTGCTTCTGATCCTCAACGCCACTCATTTCTTGGTTCATCCTCTTGTCACCGGCTCCAAAGAATTGGATTTAATAAACTCCTTTTAGCTTCACTGGTCCGACAAGTCTAGCTGATGCATTTGTATATATTGACACTGGACACTAACCTGTTTTCGATTCGAGCGCTGAGTGTGTCTGTATCGAAACTTCAATTATGGCTACGTCGTACGAGTAATGTCTGTTTATGTAAAGCTTTGTTTTTGAACCAACCTGAGTAGTATGTTGATTAAATTCTAATTTGGAATAACAGGGGACTTAATTTAAGGCGAAATGCCCGGCAAATGTGATGTAATTTAGCCTTTCAAGAAAGCAACTTATGATTATGGAGGGACCGCTAAGCTTATGTGCCTTATAATTACAACAACCTTGTTCCAATTATTAAAGTTTAATAAAAAAAGCTAAAGTTAATTGCCCTACATTAGACAACCAATTTGGGGCCCTTGGCCTTAGCTAAAACGGCAAAACCTTATGGAACTTCATTATCTCCCTAACTCGTGCTGCATCAATTTGTAATATATATATATATATACACGTATTTTTTAGTTGTCTATCTCATTTTGACTTACCACGAAATTAAAGAACTTCAAATGTATCAAAATATTTTTTAAATTTTATGGTCTTAAACATGTTAAACAAGAAGGTTAGAACTAAGTGTTTACCAAAAAAACAACCACCACATTTTTGTATAATAACCTAAATAAAAAATAAGATACGCAGATACGCAAATTAGAACAGATGGAGTATCATAGTCAATGCTCGGTTGGTGCAGTGACCAAAGGAAAATGACATTTATAAATGTCTTCTTAGAATAATCTTTTTGACAGAATTGACCCATCAGAATCATGTACATAAACCATTTAATCTGAAGTCATTCGTTTTTCTCTACTTGTTCTTTAAAAGAATCTCAACTTTAAGGTTTCATGAACAGCAAAGAGTGCAAAATGAGGCCTCTGCGCAGACATAAACTTTGATTCATTTGTTATTTGACGTCTTTAATTAGCTTGAATAGGACTTGTAAATGTATCTCTGAAACACTATTTTAGATGATCAACTCAAAGAAGAACATTCCATTTGTGGCGGCCTTTCCTTTTTGTTTATATGTAATGTCACCTTCCTTTAGTTGAAAATAATTCCACTTTAAATTTTTTTAAATATTAATTAAGTGATTTTCAACCACATAAATATTTAACAATAATTTTAGATTACAAGTTTTAAATTTTTTTTCTTAAAGACTATACCAAAGGTGACACATAAAATGAGACGGAGGGAGTAGTATTTTTATTTATTTTCTTCCCCAAGCTGCAGTGTCAATCTTTCTTTTCTTTCTCCTTTCTCCTAGATCTATTGTGTGTGTGCGGGGGGGGGGGGTGGAAGAAGGAGGATTCGAAAGAAAAGAATGGGCTTTAATTAATGTAGTGTTTCAGCTAATTCACATAACGACATAAATGTAGCCTTATTGCAATCTGATAACTCTCCAATAGAAAAGTTAAAAAGGATCCATGACTAAGAAAACTATAATATTATGGTACTCGCCATATCTCGATTTATCTGATATAATTCAAATTTTGATGATCATTGATTATAATTTTTTTAATTATTAATTTTGTGATTAATAATATTTTTATGTAATTTTTAAATATGTAAGTTATTTTTCAAAAATGGTATGTATCTTACTGCACAGCTAAAATAAAAAGAAAATTGAATCACAAACTGGGACGGATGAAATGATATTTTTGTTTGCGTGGATCAAAGCGCCATGTAGTAACTGCAGTGAAGTAACAGGTGATGATTGAATGGTCAAAAAAGAAAGAAAGCATAGGAGATTCTTATTTGCTGCACCGACACTTATTTGCTAATTTATTGGCTAAACAAAAAAAATTATAATATTATACGGTAAATACTTACCACACGAGCAACAATTTAATTTCTGTGATTAAAAATTAAAGTTAGAATGCATATTTAACTTAAGTTTGATAAATATGTGTGCAAGATACATGTTTTGCATTGCTTAATTTAGTATAAACATCGAATGGAAATATTTCTTTTAACCATATTATATATAATTTGTATGTTATAGTTACATTTATGTAGGAAATGCCACTGTCAACATATTTCCCATGGATACTCTGAGGTAAAGTTCGTTATCACCTTGCCAGAAATTTAAGTATGCAGAGGGGTATTAGTGATAATATTGCTCAATCTAGTACTTATGTTTTTTGTTTAAGTTTTTGGGAATTTTTTTTAATGGGCAATGAAAATAGAAAATAGACATAAATATTTTCTAAGAAAGCCCCTGTGCTTAATACCTTACTAATAAATAACACTTCATTTATCTCATATGTGACATTTTTTTCTTTTTTGTCTGTCTCAAAAAAATATCAGATTACTGGAATTTAATAATAATTTACTTTAAAAAATTTTTTTTACTTGAAATGATTTTCAACCACAAAAATATATATGAATGATTTTAGGTCACAAGTTTTAAAAGACTTTATTTTTTTCTTAAATATTGTGTTAAGTAAAATTGTACCACATAAAATGGGACGGAGGGGCTATTATTGGCAAACAGAATAAATCATGTCAATAAGATTTATAAGAGATGTTATTTAAAAAACAAAATTGTGAATTATAATATCAAATTAATGTAATTTAATTAAGTTTTGAAATATAATTAAATTGACTCTTGAAAATCGCAATCACGTGAGGACTACAAGAAAACGAAAAAGTAATATACGCACCTAATACGTGTATCTTTTTTAATACACTTTATCAAACCACCCGTAGACATGTTTACAATTTATCAGATTAAAAGTTTTGGTAACAAAAAACAGAATAAAAGATATTATGGTCATTTTTTGCAATGGTTACAAATAGCACAATCATCATTTAGGTTAAAACTTTTAATGGTTCAAATTCTTGGAGAATCTAACTAAAGTATTTTTTTTTCACCTTCCAAAATCCATATTATCACTTGTCCGTCAAGTGTACTATGCTACTAGCATGTTTTTGTACCAACTTGCAGGTCACAGTCGAAGTGGGCTAGCAAAAGTTTTTGGGGTCCAAACCAATTTAATAAAAGAAGAAGCTAGTACATGTGTTTAGTTTGGTAGTTGGCAAGTTATCCTCAACTCTCTCTTTTACCCCTTTGTTTTTTTTGTCCAAGTATCGATGCAAAACATGTTTTTCTCATAAAAGAAGCAGCTACTTAATGATCACTTCTTCCTTTAATATGTGACTGTTTTGGTTAAATTATTTGATTTAAGTGCTGCTTGAACTTGAAAGTATATACGATTATGTGGGATTGAGTGTTGATGATGAGAATAGCTTGAGGTAAGGTATAGCTTTTTGCAAAGGAAAATCTTACCATGCACCTTACCATAATAGGAAAATGAGGATCAATCATTTTCACCTTTTCTTTGGCAGAATTATTTAAGTATCATATGGTTAGTAAAGAAAAATTATTCTTCTCTGAGTTTATTCACATTATCAGTTTCAAACTCGAATAAAGAAAGAAAAGTTGTAAGGATCAATCAGAACAATCTCTTTATCCTATGACAATAGAATTAAATATCTGAAATTACATTGTATTTGTTGATGTCGTTAGCAAAGAAAACAAAAGACAAGTAAGGTCTAGGTGTGAAAAATGATCTTACTTATAACAAATAGAAATGCTACAAGATTGAAAGTAAGAGGGCTTTAAGTGTAATTTTATAAGAAATATAAGGAAGAAATGTAAAAAGCAAGAAGTTTGTCGCGGAGCGGCGGGTAAACTCAGAAGCCAACGTCCAAACGTCGTAGTCTCCGAGTTTTGGCCATGTTAGTCTCCCAAACTTTCGCCGGCAACCGACGGCGGGTCTACACCTCAATCAACTTCACCCATTTGTTCTCAACCACCGCCGCCGCCGATGATGATCCCTTCAAAACCCACCCGTCGTACCAGCACCTCGCCACCATCAAATCCAAATCGGAGCTCCTCCAATCCTACACCGTAACCCCACCCATCAAACCGTGGCCCCGATACCTGTCCCATAAAAAACTCATCTCACTCGTTAAATCCCAGCATGATGTTAACCTTTCCCTCCAAATTTTTCACCACGCTGGCAACTTCCACCCTGGGTTTTTCCATAATTATGAAACCTACCACTCCATCATAAACAAGCTCTGCCGTGCCCATGCCTTTGATAAAGTGGAAACCCTTTTAATTGAATTAAGAAATTCCGGCATCAAATGCGGGGAAGTTTTATTTATTAATGTGATTCGAAACTATGGGATTGCTAGTAAGCCCAAATTGGCTCTTAAGACCTTTCTGCGAATCGAAAAATTTGGAATTCAGAGGTCAGTGAGGTCATTTAATGCTTTGTTGAATGCGTTAGTACAAAATAAAGAGTATGATTTTGTTTACGCATTGTTTAAGAATTGCCAGAAGAAGTTGCATATAACGCCCAGTGTGTTTACTTGTAATATTTTGTTGAATGCTTTGTGTAAGAAAAATGATATTAATAGTGCAATTAAGGTTCTTGATGAGATGCCTGTGATGGGAATAGTTCCCAATGTTGTGAGCTACACAACCATTTTGGGTTGTTATGTATCACTTGGTGATTTAGTTGGCGCAAAGAGGATGTTTGATGAAATTGTTGATAGAGGATGGTTGCCTGATGTGATGACGTACAGTATCTTAATGCACGGGCTTGTTAAGCAAGGGAAGTTTATTGATGCAGTTAAGATAATGGATGAGATGGAGGAGAATGGGGTTGGGCCGAACGAAGTGACTTATGGAATTATAATTGAGGCATTTTGCAAAGAAAAGAAGTCCGGTGAAGCAGTTAATTTACTTAATGATATGCTAGATAAGAGGTATATACCAAGCACAACACTTTGCTCTAAGGTGATTGATGTCTTGTGTGAAGAGGGAAAGGTTGAGGAGGCATGTGCTCTGTGGAAGAAATTATTGGTAAAGAATTGTACTCCAGATAATACAATATCGAGCACACTCATTCACTGGCTATGTAAGAAGGGACATATTTGGGAAGCAAGGAAATTGTTTGACGAGTTTGAGAAGAGTTCGAGTCCTAGTGTTTTGACATATAACATGCTTATTGCAGGGATGTGTGAGAAAGGAGAGTTGCATGAAGCTGGGAGGTTATGGGATGACATGGTAGACAAGGGTTGCTTACCTAATGCTTTTACTTACAACATGCTGATCAAAGGTTTTTGCAAAGTTGGAAATGCTAAGGAAGGAATTAGAGTTCTAGAAGAGATGCTTGACAAAGGGTGTCACCCAAATAAATCTACTTATTCCATCTTAATCAAGGGGCTTCTTGACTCCGAACTCAAAGCAGAAGTGTTAAGGGTGCTTGCACTGGCTGCGTCAGCTGATGTTGATCCTGAAACTTGGGGAGTCCTAGTGTCCAAGTTTGTTACTGATATTCAAAATGTATATTCCATATTGGATAAGACATTGTCGGAGAATGAAGTGTAAATGTTTTTTCTAACGCTCTTCATACCAAAGATTTGATTCTAAAGTGGGAGCAAGCATGGTTCACAAAACAATTACCCGTTAATGAGAGTAAGGGTGATGGTCTCAGTGCCTGGTTCAAAAAGGTACAAGCTTCCTTGTGCAAACATTTCTGTAGTTCAGAAGAACCTTGATGTTCTTGGACTACAACATCGGAGCATTTGCAGAAGGAGGCTGGAAACTGAACATGTGAAGCATGAGATATGCTGTTTGTTGACACATAAAAAGCGTCAAAGAAGTAAAAGGGGAATGGCTTCTTAACTATTTATACAGGTCTAAAGCTGTATTACTCTGTTGTAAATTATGTCCTTTGTCTTATCATGAATTAATCTATATTCTGTGTAAAGGAAGGGCATACTTGGAGAATCAATCCTGTAGCTTTTCACATTAATGTTTACCCTACATCATCATGAGATGTCCTCTTTCTTTCATCACATAGTAGAAAGATAACTATGACCATGACATTGTGTTATGTTCGTCATTTCTAGCACTATAACATAAGAAACTCCCCTTCCACTGGTCCAATCACATTACCGCCACAAAAAAACAAAGAGATATCTATGGAAGAAAAAAAGTAAATCTGTGAACAAAATTTGTCTAGTTAGATATCACATGCCTATGCCAAGCGAACTTGCAAAAGATTATCTTGCTGCACATCTCAAAGTTGCGTTCGGAATTGTTCCAATAGGTGCCCAAAATATAGAGGGGTTTCCTTTTTGTCCATTTGTTTTCATCTGATTAATCAAATGAATCAGCACCCCCTCCTGGTCTAGTTGGTAATTTGCTGAAGAAAACAAATGCTTCACGAGGAGTCAAGCATCATAACTGGATAAGATGCCTTCGTCTGCTTCATAGAATTTGGTAACATTTCTGCTATTTCCTAAGCTTCTTTCTTACTGTTTCTGTCTTGTTTACAAAGGATACTTCTCAAGGCTTCTTATATGTTTCTGTCTTACTGTTTCCTTATCGACTTTTTTGAGGATATTTGCTGAGATTGCTTGGATCTACTTTTTTTGAGTAAATACTCGCTGCATGGTTCTTTCGATGATTACTCTTCATGCTTTTACATTAGATGATTTTGTCTTTACTGATGTCAAAAGGAGTTGGTCGTCTAAAATTGTAGGGAAGTCCTTTATCTTCAAATGATCTTTACATCTTTTGAATATTTCTCAGTGATTGGAATAATAGCTTTGAAAAGGTCAGGAATTTTTTACTAAAGATTCTCGCTGAGCTACTTTATCCTGGTACATATGAAAAGCCACATTGATATTGGTCCTAAATGCAATGGCTGTTGAAAGTGAGGTAGGTGTATGACAATGGATCTATGGTACTTCTTGGTTGCAGAAATTTAACTGATGACTCATTGAATATACCAGACAAATCTGTAAGATAGCTGGTGGTGGTGTTCTTATATAAGATCGAAAGCAATATCGTGGGAGCTAACTGCAGGGCTAGTATTCTGTAACCATATTGAACTGAAGTGTCTGTAATATTTTTTAGCCCTTTTGTCTGAGTTTTGATTGGCTCTTAAGTACTACCCTCTTCATTGTTGATCTCTCACTAAATTTTGTTGTCGGAACAAGGAGCGAAGCTGTTGACATTCTTTTTCTAAGAAACATGTTTTGGCGCCGTAGTATCCTGATGCGTCTTTTTGCACAAAGCTTCAAGAACACAACATTTGATACCTTTTGCGTTAAAGCTCTCAAGGGTGACATTTCCAGGTATATGATATTGCGAATATTCAAGAATCTAGCTCATGATAGTCCTTTTGCTCTTGTATCTCATACAACATGACAGCAGCTAGCCTGTGTGGATTTGCAGTACTGAAGGTGTTTCGATTATTTGTGGCTTAATGCAATCGTTATTTTAATGAAGCCTAAACTGTTGTCAATATTGTTACTTAAAAGTCTTTTTTGTTTTATTTTCAGTATCAAGTAAATGGTTCCATTGTACTGAAGGTCTGTAAGGAAAAAAAATAAATAAATAAATAATACACTCTTTGTGTTGAAATCCTTACTTCGTGGAATTTGCTCTCTTCATAAAGTCCTTATATTTTATTTGTTTTGACATATGGAGCATCAAGTACGCCTTACTTCGTGGAATTTGCTCTCTTCATAAAGTCCTTATATTTTATTTGTTTTGACATATGGAGCATCAAGTACGAACAATACAGAAATAAAGGCCGTGATGATTTTGTCTACCCCATTGCCTAATTTATGTGACACAATTCAGATTTCGGAAGCCAAATAGTTTAATTTTGATAGTGCATTCGGACATGAAACTTTTAAGTCTTTTGAAATAAAATTTGCGTATTTGAAAATTATGTAAAAAATATACTATAAATTATAATAATTGATAATATAAAATATTTGAAAGATTGATGAAAAATTATAGTAAAAAAATTGTTTTGGATGTCGAAACTGATAAATACGATACAGAGAGCAAATATTCTACTACGGCTTTTGCAAATTGCATTCAATTAAAAGTCTTTTGACAAGAAAAGGAGAATTTTCCCATCGCCCGCAAGCCAATAATCGTAGCTCATGAGTGGACCAGAATGCATATGAAGAGCCCATTCCAAACTATGTAGTGTACTGAGTCAAATAAATTTAGATAAAAATATTTTATCTTAATACATGATCTCTCTTTTTTCTATCTAGAGTCATTTTCGTTGTCCATATTAGATCAAGTTGACAAACTCTTCAATTTAGTTTCAAAGAAAAATACTCATCGAGATTTCTTAAAATTGACATACTTTAAAGATCATAATCCTCGTCATTTATGAATTTTGTGGGCAAAATCCTGTGTATTTGTCACTCTTGTGGTCGGGTCTTTCTTGAACCCTACACATAGCTGGAGGTTTAGTGCACCAAAGTTTCTTTTGAATCTGGTGTATTTGTCAGATTACTTGTAATTGGTTAACTATAACTTTTTGTGTACAATCTCATTACCATTTCCCACTTTTGTGGGATTTCCTTGGGTTTGTTGTGGTGGTTGTTGAGACGAGGGTCTTTCAGAAACTAATCTCTCTATCTCTATGAGGTAGTGGTAGGCTTTGTGTACATTTTATCACCTGTGAGATTTCATTGGTTATGTTGTTGTATGGTCATATTTTATTTACATAAAAATAACAAAAAAATCATAGGAAATATATAATGACTATACAATATAGTTTGTCAAAAGTCAAAGAAAATATATGTTAACTATACAATATAGATTACTTATATGAGCTATATATTGAACATACATTATACTACACTTAAGAACTGAATATAACTTGACTATACATAAATATATATTGACTATATATGCCTATACAATGAGTAGTAATGTTTTTGTTAATTTCGTTGACGAAATGACTATCTACTGTAAATATTCCTAATTAAAATTTTTCCTTTTTAAATAAATTTATACTGTGAAAATTTAAATTTAATCAAATTTCAGTACGACGAAAAAACAAAGACGGAGATATTGTCCTTTCCCCAAATCTCGAACGCGCTCTTCCCTTTGGAGCCGAACGCGGCCTTGTGCCTATTTATCACATTTTCTTTTGCACCCCTTGCAAAGTCAACAGCACGAGTCTACTGTCAAGGCAAGGCAATTTCACAGTCATTTAGTTATAACAAGACATGAAAAGGTAGGAAAAAAACTGGTAAATATAATTTAATAAATATGGATATGTAAAAGGAAAAAGATATAGAAGTCCCACGTAGAGACTTGCCAAGTCCTGTGTACTGTACCAGTTGGAATATTCAATGCAATTACTCAATCTACTTTGTTAATCTTCTTCTTATAATTATTATTAGTTCCTGGAATTTTCGCCTGCATTTTCTTGGCAACTCAAACATATCATGTATCTCGAGTTTGGGTTTTTATTTTTTCCATTTGGTTTTTTCAGGTAACTCTGGAGCACAGTCAACAAAGTTTTTGTTTCTTTGAGTTGGGCTATCTAAAATTTTCAATTCTTGCCTAGACTTTGTAGCAGCCCTTAATCAGGTCAGCTATCTATATTATCATATTCAGTATAATTTTCGTTGACTTAAACAAGTCTCCTTGTCCTTGTTTTATTCCCTTTCTTGATCTTGAGCATTTTTCCATCTCATGTTCTTGAAAAAGCTGTAAAATTGAGAAAGTTTTTACCAAGATTTCAACTTTTGAGTTCTCAAGCTAAAACCCCAAAAGACAATTAGCTCCCCTTGCTTGAATTCACAAGCATATATAGTTTGGAGACGAAATTCAGGCCCTTTAATTTTGCATCCTGAGCTGTAGGGAGACAAGGGTTCTCAGGAAACCATCTCTCTACTTCTGTGAGGTAGTGGTAAGTGGTAAGGTCTCTGTACATTCTACCCTCTCCAGACCCCATTTGTGGGATTTCACTGGGTATGTCATTGTTGTTGTTGTTACAACTTTTAAGCAGTGGATATTCTGATAGGAGTCTTAGTAAGTTAGTTGGCTATCTAAACTCCCATCTAATTGGTGAGGTTGAGGGTTCAATTCCCCGCTGTAATCCCCTCCCCATTTCCCCTTTCCCTACCTCAATCCTTGTTTTTGTTTTATAGTGGGTGTTCTGATTTGCATACTTGGAAACTATAATGAAGTTTTTTTATTTGTTACTTGCTAGATTGATTGTAGAGTTCCTCGATTGAATACATGTGATGGGATAGAATCAACTCTGATCCTTGAGAATTTTTCCGGGGTGAAAACATGGTGCCAGATGTGATTGATGGCCCTTTTACAGATCTCCTCTCTTCAACTATAGAGTGCATCCTTGAAATAGTACTTGCATCCAAGAATGTCTTTATAGAGAGAAAGAGTTTTGCAGAACTTTCCGCTTATTTGAATCGTATTGTTCCTATTCTTAAGGAGATCAATAGGAAGAACATTAATGATTCTGCACCCTGGAAAAATGTTATAGAAATTCTTAACCGACAGACGATGGATGCAAGGCAACTTATCTTGGAATGCAGTAGAAAAAACAAGGTCTATCTTTTAGTGAATTGTCGGCTTATTGCAAAGCGCATAGAAAATATCACCAGAGAAATTAGCCGTGCATTAAGTTGCATTTCTTTGGCTTCTCTTGACATTTCTTCGGGTATAAAGGAAGAGATTGTCCAGCTGATTGATAGTATGCGTACAGCGGAATTTAGAACAGCCATAGCTGAAGAAGAGATTTTAGAGAAGATAGACACCGGTATACATCAGAGCAATGTTGATCGGTCCTATGCCAACAAGTTGTTAGTTTCAATTGCTGAGGCCATTGGAGTTTCAACTGAAACCTCTGCTTTAAGGAGAGAATTTGAAGAATTCAAAAATGAAATAGACAATGCACGGCTAAGGAAAGACCATGCTGAAGCATTGCAGATGGACCAAATAATTGCTCTACTAGAAAGGGCGGATGCTGCAACATCGCGTCAGGAAAAGGAAAAGAAGTACTTCACTAAGAGGAAATCATTGGGCAGTCAACCTTTGGAACCACTTTTGTCATTCTATTGCCCAATCACTCATGAGGTTATGACTGATCCTGTTGAGACTCCTTCAGGGCATACGTTTGAAAGGGATGCGATAGAGAAGTGGTTGGCAGAGGGAAATTTATGTCCTGTGACATCTACACCTTTGAATAATACAATGATGCGGCCGAATAAAACTCTGCGGCAATCAATTGAGGAATGGAAAGACCGAAATACAATGATCACTATTGCTAACATGAAATTGAAACTATCATCTACCGAGGAGGAAGAAGTTCTCAATTGCCTGGAACAGCTAAGGGATATTTGTGAGCAGAGAGAACTACACCGAGAATGGGTTATTATGGAGAACTATATTCCGATTCTAATCAAGCTACTGGATTTGAGAAGTAGGGATATCAGGACTCTTGTTCTTGAGGTGCTTTGCATACTAGCAAGGGATGGTGATGATGCTAAGGTACTTATTTCTATTTGAAAAATTATAGGTTTACCAATATGTTCTCTGTACTTTGAGGGCCTATTAGATTACCTTGTCTCTGCTTTCTATATGTAAGATTATTAATCTCTCAAATTGTTGGGCAATGGAAGTTAAAAGCAGTGTATGTGTTGGACATTTGTCACAAGGTACAAGTCTTAATTTTAAGCTTTAAAAAAATGGCTGACCAGATATTGACTTTGTTCATATTCATCCAACTATGTCACCATGGTTGGGGCACAACGATTTGAGTATCATGGCAAGCCCAAGAGGGTACTGAAAGTGTAGAAAGCCACATAGGATGTCAGCACCACATGATCCAATTTGGTGCAATGTGGGTCTCACATAATTCTTTTAGTAAAATAATTCATATGTGATTAGGTATGAGTATGATATCCACTATTGCTCAGTTCAGTCAGAAATGGCATTTCGTCGTGGCATATGAAAAACTGCTGCTAGTTCAAGTAGTCCTAGTGCAATTAGGATCTCTCACAGTTAGCTGCTGATGTGAGACATATTGTGCCAAAATGCATTTGAAAAGCTATACAAGGTATTTTCTTCAGAGAGAGAGAGAACCTCTATAGTATATCATTTTCCTTTAGGTTAAAAATATTCACTTCTGGTCTTAAGGAAATTAGCATGTAGAAATTTTATGGTTCATTATGTGTAGCTTCCTATGATTTTTGTTAGAAATGTAATACGTTATTTGTAACAGTTTCATATGATTCTAGATCTGGCCATTTCATGGGCCTTCCAATTGAGTTGATGTGTATGCAGGAAAATATCACATTTACCATATTAGCAATCCTGATGAGTTTGATATGATGATGCAAAATTTTCTAGTTCAAATCTCTGTGCAATTAACACCCTTGAGAAGAGTATGTTTCACCACATGAATGTATTATATTTGCCCTGACCTGGAACCCCACATTTCTGTCAGTTAGATCTTGCTTTTCTGAATATTTCCTATATATGCTTATGGTTTCAGACACATGATGTTGAAATGTTGTGCTTCTAACACAGATTGGAATTAGATCCAATAAAATGTCAACTAAGAGTTCATTGACTTTTTGACATCCAATAACACCTGTGTGTGTGTGTGTGTGTATTATGTATGTCTATAAATGAATTATTTGGGATATGGTATAATCAAAATCATTTACGTACTTTTATTGCGCTCAGAGTATAATAATACATACTTGCAAACTTGATGGCTTATTGAGTTGGTGAAGGCTCTCACATGAAGTGCATTGCAGGAAAGAATTGCTGAAGTTGATTGTGCATTGGAATCTATTGTTCGCTCACTTGGACGTCGCATTGGTGAAAGGAAGTCAGCAGTAGAATTGTTACTAGAATTGTCAAATTGCAAGTCAGTTCAGGAGTCCATTGGGAAGGTTCAAGGTTGCATACTTCTGCTAGTTACTATGTCAAGTTGTGATGACAACAAATCCGCCAAAGATGCAAGGGACATTTTAGAGAACATTTCATTTTCTGATGACAATGTTATCCGGATGGCCAAGGCTAACTATTTCAAGTACTTGCTGCAACGTCTTTCTTCAGGTTAGTTTCTCAATCATATTACCTTCTAACCTTTAAGAACACTGACACTTTTCTGATGTGGGTTCCTAGTTTTTGGTTTAGATAACTTGATGAATATATAGAAACCTGCGAATGGTTAACTTTGTCGCAGTTGCCAGACCTTTCTCAGTTTGCATGTCATTAGTTACCAAGATCTGGGAGCATGATGAGAACAGTTTTTTTTTTTATTTATTTATTTGTTTAAATTTGGAATCCTTGCACATTGTGATATACTTATCCAATTTAATGGAGGAAGGCGCCACAAAAATTTCAGCATTAAATCAATAGCATTATTACTTCTGTAAATCTTGTGCGCTCCTTTTAAGCAACCACGGTAGATCTTTGAGATTGTATAGTTTACAGTTGGCAATATTACAAATAGTTTTTATACCTGTGTTATCCAGTGTTATCTTATTCTTCCATTTTTATTAGTACCTGTTGTTCTCTTTGCTTCGATTATAGTACTATTTGCTGTTACTACTGTTCTTTTCTCCATTATTTCCACCATGGCTTCTTAGCTAATAGTTCCCTTTTATACCTGCTTTGAAATATTTTACTTGAAACGAGGGTCTATCATGAACAGCCTCTCTGTCATAAGATAGGGTAAGATCTGCATACACACCACCCTTCCCAGACCATACTTGTGGCCTTTTTTTTTTTGGTACTTGTGGGATTAGATTGCGTATGTTGTTGTTGTTGTAATATTACTAGTTCCTATGGCTCAAATGAGTTTGTAATGCCTCCTAAAATACTGTCATGGCAATTTTAAATGGTAAAATTCTCCTAAAAAACCGCTTTTATCGAATGTCCACTGATAGGAGTGATAACAGAAGAATTCAATGTGGGTACTTGGACACACAATTCGGAAGAAGAGCAAAATTTAAATTCAACAGCTTCTTGTATCATAGTCACGGTAATATTTTCTTATTTACAGAGTACTCAAATCATTACCATCCTTATCTTCTCCTTGCAGGATCCAGTGAAGTGAAGCTCCTAATGGCAAAAACCTTAGGAGAGATGGAGTTGACGGATCATAATAAGACATCTCTATTTGAAGAAGGAGTTCTAGATTCCCTTCTTTCCTTGTTGTCACATGGTGAAATTGAAGTGAAACAAGCAGGAGTGAAAGCCCTTCTAAACCTCTCTAGTTTACCAAGGAATGGACAGGAGATGATCAGAAAAGGTGTTATGCGTCCACTGCTTGATATGTTGTACCGTAACACATCTTCTCAAAGTCTGAGGGAACTTGTAGCAGCCACTATTACAAATCTTGCCTTCTCTACTACCAGTGAACCGCTTTCGCTGCTTGATGCTGATGAAGACATTTATGAACTCTTTTCCCTAGTTAACTTGAACGGCCCAACTGTGCAGCAAAGCATACTCCAGGCTTTCTGTGCCATTTGCAAGTCCTCATCTGCTGCTAGTGTCAAGACCAAACTAGCACAGGTATTCTCCTCTTGGAAAAGTAGTGGTATTTCGAGTGGTAGCATGTATCGTCATGAAGAAAAACTACTCTTTTACCTAAATAAATTCACCCATTTAAGGAAGCAGCGACAGATGTGGTAACTAATACTTCCTCCGTCCCATTTGGCACCAGTTGACTTGGCATCATGTTTAAAAAAAAAAAAGAAATACTTTTGAAATTTGTAGTCTAAAATCATCCATAGATATTTGTGTGGTTGAAAATCATTTCATTAAGGGTAAAAGGGGAATTTTAAAGTTTAGTTGTTTCTAATTTTAGTAAGGCAACATTCTTTTTGGGATGGACTGAAAAGGAAAAGGTGTCACATAAAATGGGATGGAGGGAGTCCTTGCTTTTGAGAGTTAACTCAGTTACTAGTGTACAGCATTCTTGACGCTTGTGTATGAGTTGCTACCTGTTTTGGGTTTTCTAATTACAATATCATGAGACAGCAAGATGGAATTTGTTCCTGTGAAAATGACACAAACCTCATGCTTAGCTCTAAGGACTGACCGACTGTTACATGTTTTATATGATTATGTTGTGATTTTTACTAATTTTACTTTTTGATGCTCCTGCTGTCAAGCTCCTTCATGCTAAAGCATTTTTGGATATTTCTACACAAATATTTCATGAATTCTAATTAAAAAAAAAAAAAAAAAAACCCTTCAAAAGCTCTGAACCTGCAAACCATGAATCATTTTATGTTCTGCTCTTAGTTTTGTCAGTCAGGGAATATCAGCAACTAGTTCCTACATTCACAAAAATGAACTAGGAAGTCTTGATAACTCCCTTCATTTGAATAGAATGGTGTGGTCTGAAATAAGGCCTATCTTGCAAACATGGGGTTTGCATCATAATGCAAAAGCTGACCGCTTCCCAAATTGAAAACTTAATTGTTGCTCTACTTTTTCATACTATTTTACAGTTAAACACAACCCACTTATTCATCGTCCTAAATGTAAACACATTAACGTGTAAGTTATGCTCTGCCCTTGACACATTTTCTGCTATATTTATGCTTTCCACTCAAAGTAGTGGTAGCTTTGCTGTTGATGGTGGCTCCTTAAGTATTTTATGTCTTGTTTTTTTAAAATTTTTCCCACCCAATACTGATAATGTTGCATCCACAGTGCTCAGCTGTCCAAGTGCTACTGCAATTCTGTGATCATGGCAATTCAAATGTACGGTCAGATGCTATCAAATTATTATGTTGCTTGATTGAAAATGGCAATGGAGCTATGATCCAGGATTACGTGGAAAAAAACTTAATTGTAATATTGCTTAAGGTCATCAAGACTTCGCAGGACGAAGAAGAGATTTCTTCTGCAATGGGGATTATCTCTAACCTTCCCAAATCTCCTCAAATCTCTGAGTGGCTTTTTGCAGCAGAAGGACTTCCAGTCTTTTCCAGATTTCTTGATGAGGTAAAGCATAAGAGTTCCTGTGAGCTTCAGCTGGTAGAAAATGCTGTTGGGGCATTATGTCATTTCACTGTCTCTAACCAGCACACACAGAGGATAGCTGGTCTTGTTCCCAAGCTGGTAAGACTGCTAGACATGGGAACAAGCTTGACAAAAAAGCGAGCTGCTATTTGTCTTGCACAGCTTTCAGAGAATTCACAAGCACCGAGTCAAATCCCAAAGCGTCCAGGGTTCTGGTGCTTCTCACCTTCACAAGTAGAACTTTGCCCTATTCACCGAGGGATATGCACACTAGAAACTTCATTTTGTTTGGTAGAGGCTGACGCAGTGGGACCTCTGGTGAGGGTTCTCGGGGATCCAGATCCTGGAGCCTGTGAAGCTTCTTTAGATGCTTTATTGACTTTAATCAAGGATGAAAAACTTCAAAGTGGTGCTAAAGTTCTTGATGAAGAAAATGCCATACCATCAATGATAAAACTACTCGATAGTCCTTCCCCTAGACTGCAACAAAAGGTTCTGGATTCATTAGAAAGAATTTTTAGGTTGGTGGAATACAAGGTGAAGTATGGATCCTCTGCTCAGCCGCATTTAGTAGGCTTGACACAACGAGGAACTAGCAACATCAAATCCATAGCAGCAAAGGTACTTGCTCAGTTGAATGTGCTTCATGACCAGTCCTCTTATTTCTAATGACAGAGCCATGATACTTGAGGGCACACTGTGCAGTTAGATGAAGAAATTGGTTACAGTTAGGTTGCTACTAGAGCAAGATATGTCTTAGCTAGGCATAAAACCCCAGATTTATGAGAAAGAACTTCAGTTAAGGAAGGCATGAGTTTGAGTGAATGAAGATTGCAAGGTAGCTCTGTTTTTAGTGAAATGCAAAGCCCTTGCATCTGATATCTTGTGGTGCTTTCTGGCAATCATGTTCAACATTCAGGAACCACGGGTAACATAATTTTTTTTCTTTTGAAATTCTTGCATTCTTAAGAATAGGGGTCGAGTAGCAATCCAATACTTCAGGTTTTGATATAACCTGATTTATGTGTAAGTGGGAAACAAGCAATTTGGGCTGACCTCCCCATTACAGATTGGTTACTCAAGTCCTTCTTGTAAAATATGTCGGGAAATTCTTTAGTCATTCAAGTCATAGCCAATTGATTCAGCTGTAATATATTCTGAATTCTTTACTGATGAAAGTAATAGCTTATTGATTCTTTTGTTTCTTGTTACGCTTGGTTGTCATGAGCTTAGAGGACAGGATCCTCCATAAACTGGCAGTCTTCTCTTTCTTTCTTTTCATCTTTTTTTCAAAGTCTTCTCTTTGAATAGCTTTCCACCAATGTTTGAATCTCAGTATATCTAATTGTAAGATCAGTTATCTTCTCTTCAGCTATTGATTTTCTTTACTAAAGTTGAACAATACACTTGACTGTGTACATGACCTGATTAGAACTGAAAAAAAAATGAACTTGATCATTCCAAAAAGTTACCAATAGCTATAGCATATAAACTAATTTTCTCTATATCCAATTCAATATTTCAATAACATTTGTATGAGTTTGCTTACGTTATGTGTTCGAGTCGCAATGGCTAACAACCATAGTAAAACTAGTCAATTTATAACTGAATCCTCACAATTGAGCTGACTCAACTTGATGTGGCATTAAGACATAATTAATGTTGTAATTTCCATGACCTCTCAAATAATAAGTAGGCTTCAATATATCTTTTCAAGGTTCATTAATTATCAGTGGTTAAATGGGGGAGAACAGTGTCATTTATGCATTCATTTTGTGAAATGACATATATTAAGGATTGTAAACACGACATACAAAGTAGTGTGTTTCTCCATTTAAGATCCCATCAAAAAAATAAATAAATAAGCAAGCGTTTCCCGAGTGTGTCAATGCGACATGATTCATTAAATAATTGATTTGGTCTTGGCCAGTCATGTCCAAGTTTCACTCTACATTATTGTGTACTAAGTTGCACTTGGGAGGGTTGTTTGGAATTATCAAGTTCGACCGGTGTTCACAAATGCCAACTTTTAACGCCAGTTGATCTCTCGTAAGGTAGAGTTTTTCGCTACTTTCATTTTTCATCGACTTTTGAACGGTGTGACACTTATTCAAAAGACTCACTTACATAAGATACAATTTTGCGTGTTGATTGATACACCAAACATTTCTTATGAACCAACTGAAACAAATACACGCCCACACTCTCCGAAATGGCATCGACTTTACACAGTTCTTGATCACCAAACTTATTGAGATCCCAAATATCCCGTACGCCCACAAAGTGTTCGACAATATAACCAGACCAACTGTTTTCCTCTACAACAAGCTCATTCAAGCTTATTCTTCCCATGGACTTTCCAGCCGGTGTTTTTCTCTCTACGTCCAGATGCGCCGGCAAGGCTGCTCCCCCAACCCGCACTCCTTCACATTTCTCTTTGCTGCATGCACCAATCGTTCCAGTCCCATTCAAGGCCAAATGTTCCATGTCCATTTCATCAAATGGGGTTTTGAATTTGATATTTACACATTAACTGCACTTGTTGACATGTATGCTAAAATGGGATTGTTGCCTTCCGCACGAAAGCTCTTCGACGAGATGGAAATGAAGGATGTTCCCACTTGGAATTCTATGATTGCCGGGTATGCCAAGAATGGAAATGTGGAAGAAGCTTT
The DNA here is from genome assembly GCA_011800125.2 of Solanum clarkiae. Classification (NCBI taxonomy): domain Eukaryota; kingdom Viridiplantae; phylum Streptophyta; class Magnoliopsida; order Solanales; family Solanaceae; genus Solanum; species Solanum clarkiae. Next base: position 28,785,480 of record JAABOM020000001.1, on the reverse strand, counting down.
CAAATTGTTTTCAGTTATGCCTTCAAGGAATGTGATTTCCTGGACTGCAATGATCTCAGGCCTTTCGCAAAATGGGAAGTATGCAAATGCATTAGCTGTCTACAAGGAAATGGAGAAAAACAGAGGGGTAAAGCCTAATGAAGTCACAATTGCTAGTGTTCTTCCAGCTTGCGCAAATCTTGGGGCGCTGGAGGTTGGAGAGAAGATTGAAGATTATGCAAGAGCAAATGGATACTTTAAGAATATGTTTGTTTGCAATGCGGTGCTTGAAATGTATATGAAATGTGGTAGAATTGATAGGGCAAAACAACTCTTTAATGAGATTGGTAAGAGGAGGAACTTGTGTTCTTGGAATACCATGATCATGGGGTTAGCCGTCCATGGAAAAGGTGATGAAGCTCTTGAGCTTTTCAACCAAATGCTGGTAAGTCTCTTTGTTCTTATTTGCCATTAAATATCCAATCGCAGCAGCAAGAATGAACTGTTACAGTGGAATTTACATGATTGTCCTGCTGTTGAAACAGGGAGAAGGAAATGCACCTGATGATGTAACATTTGTCGGAGCAATCTTAGCATGCACACATGGAGGTATGGTAGCAAAGGGCTGGGAACTTCTCAAATCGATGGAGCAAAGATTCTCCATAGATCCAAAGTTGGAACACTATGGCTGTATGGTTGATCTCTTAGGCCGGGCTGGGAAATTACAGGAAGCTTATGATCTTATACAAAGCATGCCAATGAAACCTGATTCTGTTATATGGGGAGCTCTGCTTGGAGCCTGCAGTTTCCATGGCAATGTTGAACTGGCTGAGAAAGCTGCTGAATTCCTTTCTGTATTGGAGCCTTGGAATCCTGGGAATTATGTTATTCTCTCAAACATCTATGCAAGAGCTGGGCGGTGGGATGGTGTTGCAAGGTTAAGGAAACTGATGAAGTCCTCTCAGATTACCAAAGCAGCAGGACACAGCTTCATTGAGGAGGGAGGTGATATTCATAAGTTTATAGTAGAGGATAAATCCCATCCAAAATCAAACGAGATATATTCATTGCTTGATTTAGTCACGACTAGATTAAAGCTTGATGTAAGCACCATTGATATTGATTTGGATTCTATTGTTGAATAGAGTTTTAGAAAAAAATCGGAATAGTGTTTGGACCAACATTTTCTCTCCTTCCTCTTCTGTCTAGAGTATAGTGATTCCTCCTCCGTCTCAAATCACACAAGACTAATGTAATTAAAACTTTATTAACAATTCAAGCTATACATGTTGCTGAAAATCAGGATGTGTTAATGCTTGAAATCAACTCCCTCCTGGTTGTGATCAGTAATTCCACACTAATAACCCCCCGCCACCCCCATCTCCCACCCCAAAATAAAACGAAAAGGAAAACAAACCAGAAACACCAATAATAGCACTGATTGAGGAGATATTAACTTGAAGCACCAAACCAGAAAAAAGCGATTAAGTTCATCAAAAACTACTGTAAGATCGCAGATTCAATAATAAATGAATAATACAAACTAGAATTTATAATACATGAAACCCCTCATAGAAAGGATCAGGGAAAAAACAACAGGTTTTGCTTCAGAAACCTTGAATTTTATGATAACAAGAAGTCTCCCAAGGCATGTGATCAAAATGCTATTAAGCTTCAGAGTTCCTGAATAACTATCACACCAAATAGAATTTTCATTTCTGAACAATATACATTTAATCAAACCTCCTTTAGTTAATAAAAAAATCGAGCATATCCTAGAAGAATACATTATGATTATGCAGCTTTTAGTTTAGTTCTTCTTCTTCTTCTCCCCACAAATTTGAGGACTTCATCAATAAGAATAACAGGTGCAGAAAGCAAGACGACTAGAAGCCATTCATTTAGGCTTAGTGGGACGATACCAAATATATCTGCTAAGAAAGGAACATAGAGTATCAGGCTATGTAGGCCAAATGACACTGACATTGCAACAAGAAGCCAAGGATTTCTCCAAGGTGGCATTTTGATCAAGCTGCTGTCTTCAGAGAGGGCATTGAGAGAATTAAACATCTCAATTGCCACCAGGACAGAGAGCGACAGTGTCATGGCCTTCACTTTACCAATAGTAAAATACTCACAAGGATCAGAAAAGGTAATAAGGCGGTTACCAGCCTTGAACGGACTCACAGTAAAATTTGGCCATGTTGAGCATTTACCCCAGTTGCGAAGCTGTGATAGTTCAACAAGCGTGTGGCCATCACTCACAAGATTAATACCAAGGAAAGAAGCCTGGGTGTACCACAGTATATATATACCAACAGTTGCAATGCCCACGTAAGAACCAATAACCTGAAAATTATATCAGAAATCAGAATGTAGATGCAGCTTCACTTGTGGAGAAATTATTCAATATATTGAAGAACAGATGAACATGTGATAAAAAGTTATAGTTTGCTCCTTAGACAACAGAGCATCTCATTTCTCTCTTTGTTGCATCCATTTCTTTTAGTAGGCAGCTTATGTTACACTTCATTTTCCAGAAGATAATAGTTGTTGCTTATGCAGGGGAAAAGTGACCAAAATGCGTAAAAATAATTTCCTTTATTGCACATGTTGCTTTTGGTATATAACCTGAAAGTAAAGCTGATTTTATACAGCATAAGAGGTGTTAACATATAGAAATGTTACATTTGGTAGAGATGTTGTTTCCAAAAGACCCTCGGCTCAAAAGGGCAGTATCTGATGCAGGATTGTAAGAAAGGAGACAGAAAAGTAGCAAGATACAAAACAAATGCAGAAACATATAGAATGCACATTGAAGAACAAGAACAGCGATCCAAACTGACCATATAGCGGAAGAAAACCCAGGAGTTTATGAGAGCATCATTGCTTTTCCTAGGTGGTTTTTGCATAATGTCAACATCAGCAGGGTTAAATCCGAGAGCTGTAGCAGGTGGTCCATCTGTTACCAAATTTACCCAGAGCAACTGCACAGGTATCATACATTCTGGTATGCCCAAAGCAGCATTCAAGAAAATGGAGATGACCTCACCAACGTTAGATGATATCATATATCTGCATCAGAAAAGAACACAAACGAAATTAAGTAAATGAAAAGTGTGATTAATTCTTGGAATAATCAAACACTCACTGCCAGAAATACAAGACTAACCTGATGAAGGCCTTCATGTTATTGTAGATCGAACGTCCCTCTGCAACAGCAGAGACTATAGTACTGAAATTGTCATCCGCCAGAACCATATCAGAAGCTTCTTTTGCAACCTAAACATATTAATCTTTGATCAGCTAATTAATTGAACGATCAATAACTTTAACATATTCAGGAAAAAATCACATGCAGGGTGCACAATCATGGGAACTTCTGGAGATTAAGATCATAAGTGTCACAGCTTGTCGACCAATCCCTCAGAAAACCTCATTACTCTCCTGTTCTAGAGTGTAATTTTAGGTAGTAAACGGCTAAATAATTGCACTGAAACCACTGATGTAACAATTCAAAAATGAGTTGTAACGACCACATGGGAACAGCTTATTTCACCTCAGTTCCTGTAATGCCCATAGCTATTCCAATGTCAGCAAGTTTAAGTGCAGGTGCATCATTGACACCATCTCCAGTCATTGCAACTACTTCACCCATCTCCTTCAAAATCCTTATAATTTCTTGTTTGTGCTTGGGTTCGGCACGAGAAAAGACCTTGCCTCCATCTTGTGACAATATCTTAATTTGTTGCTGAGAGGGAAGTGCCATGAATTCTTTGCCAGTAAAACTACTCCCTATAAGATTCTCACCATTAGAAAACAACTGAATTTCCCTGCAAACGGCCTCAGCAGTGGATTTATTGTCTCCAGTTATAACCATGATTTTTATCCCAGCTCTTCTGCAGTCATTTACTGCTTTGTGAACTTCCTCACGTGGGGGGTCCTGCATTTCAGTCATTTAGTAAATCCATTAGGAAAATGAAGGTTTTCTATATAGTCATTCATTTTTATTGTAAACTTAAACCTACTCACCCTTAGGCCAACAACTCCCACAAAAACTAGATCACTTTCTATGGAGGAGTAGCAGGATGGATCAAGCAGCTTCTTGTGGGCAGGATGAGTCTCAGCATAGTATCCAGAAAGCTCACCTAAGTCATCTTTATATGCCAAGCCCAAGCACCGCAGACCCTTTGAGCTCATCTCCAAGTGCCTCAACAACAACAGTTGCCGACAGGACTCGTCAATCGGAACGGTTGATCCATCTGCAAGTTGAACATATGTACTACGTTCTAGCAAACTCTCAACAGCACCCTAGAATAAAGAAGTTTAATCAGACGTCTACGGATTAGTAATATCAACTTCTGAACAATTGCTAAGTTCAACATCATCAGAAAAGACCTAAGCATTTCCTTGAGTAAATGACTTAGTTGTGGAATTGAACTACACAGAAACATTGTTTGGAGAAAAGACAGATAACACAACAAACTGTTGATGCCCATTTTTCATGTTTGGAGACTGAAGAACACTGACAAACTGTTGATGCTCATTTTCACTTTTGGGAACTGGGGAACGTTAAAAAATAGTTAAACTTCCACAGCGTCTTGTAAAGGAAAAACATTGCCTATTCCTATAGATAAAGATAATGCAGTCTCAGTTGCTCCCCAATTGAAATTTCCTAGACATATACAGCCTACAGCATGCCAATAACATTACTAGAATTAGACTCAAAATAACAACTTCTCCAAAAAAACTGAGTACATCGAAGCAAACAGACAAATAAAGAAAATTATTTTAGAGACCAATTATCTCTAGTATCTAATGTAGTTCAGAAACCGGTTATACAGATAAAAGTATGCAATTATACTTGACTTCATTAATATTGATGTACCGTAGATGATATGAACCAACCTTGACAAGTAGTCGATTGCTCCCACTTGGCTCCCGCACAATAACACCCATGGATTTGCGAACACGATCAAATTCCAATGTTGCAACCCTTTTTGATCTTTTCATCCACCAATCACAGCATCCTATATTTTAAAAAAGATCTCAATACATTGATTTGAAAATAGTAGCACATAGATGAGTGAAGTAAAGCTATACTCACCTAATTTTACTGTGTTGCGATCAATCAAATAGCTCGATACAATCTGTGCATCACGGATCTTGCTCCTTGCTTTGCTATTTGGTACTCCCATCTTTTCCACCAAAACTTTAAGAGCTGCCTCAGTAGGCAATCCAGTTGCTTTGAACAGACGACCATCACAGAAGATCCCAGCATCATTGCAGATTGCACATATTTCAGCCATGAGTAACAAGTTAGCATCCATATTGCAGCAATTCCAGTTCATTATTCCCCCATCCTTAGGATCATAAGTTGTCCCTTCGACGCCAAAAACTCGACAGGCTGTAGTTTTCCCTCCCAATGTGAAGAATTCTGACACAGACATCTGATTGGTAGTCAAGGTTCCTGTTTTATCTGAACAAATCACAGTTGTGCATCCTAAGGTTTCCACGCTTTGAAGTTTCCGCACTATTGCGTTCTTTTGTGCCAATTTCTTTGTACCAAGAGCTAAGCAAGTAGTAATTACAGTAGGGAGACCTTCAGGTATTGCAGCCACCGCAAGAGCAACAGCTATCTCGAAATAATATGTGCATTTCTCAAATAAGAAACGGAAATTTGAAGGCCAGCCATCCACAACCTCCCAGGAAAGGAAATATCTGTAGTTAATTGCCCACACAAATAGGCAAACAATGCCAATGGCAGATGTAAGCCTATTACCAAATTCATCAAGTTTCTTCTTCAAAGGGGTGTCACTCTCTTCCATTGACGCTTCATGGATTTGTCTTTGAATCTTACCAATTTCTGTGCACATCCCAGTGTTCACAACAATGCAGATGCAACTGCCGTTCACAACTGTTGTTCCAGCAAAAACCATGTTCTCTTTGGCCTGCAATTCACAGTCATCCATAGCAAGGAAATCAGTGCTTTTAATAACTGGCATTGACTCCCCTGTCAAAGAACTTTGCTCGACCCTTAGGGTTGAGGATTTTAAAGAGGCAACTCTCATATCAGCAGGCACTTTGTCACCAACTCGCAGTTCCACGATATCCCCTGGGACAAGCTCCTTTGCTGGTAAATCCGGTACTAAATATCCATCTCTGAATACCTTTGCAGACTCACCTTGCATCTGTTTTAATGCTTCCAGTGCTTTCTCGGCATTGCTTTCTTGCCAAACTCCGACGATTGCATTGAGTACTAAGATCCAGAGGATTACTAAAGGTTCTACATAGGCCTCGAATCCCGACTCTCTAGTCTCATCCTGATGCAGATAAGCTAGAACAAATGAGACGAAGGCTGCACCAAGGAGGATCTTCACAAGCATATCATCAAACTGTTCCAAAACAAGCCTCCACAAAGGCTTCCCCTTTTCTTTCTCAAGCTCATTCAAACCATATCTTTCTTGCCTCTTTTCCACTTCATAAGTGCTTAGACCTTTCTCTAATTTTACTCGGTATTCCTTCAGACATTGATCGACAGACCAGGACCACGCAGGGAATGGTTTTTCTTCCATCGCAAATTGAATCCTCAGTCTAACTTAACATCCACAGAAATTATCCTCAATCATTTCATTCCCTGAAAAAAGATAGAAGAATTAACAGTTTGAGCAAAGAAGTGCAACTATACTCTCTCCGTCCTGAGTTTCGAGAGTTAACCAAGTTTTTCTACTCTCTGAATTTCTTTACATGCCTCTTAAAATATTTAAAGATACTAATTTTCAAATATCCAAATTATATTTCGAAAAAACTTAAAGCTTCTATGTCTAAATTCTCGGACAAAATTCAGAAGTTCGAATCTCAAAATTCCAATTGTTCCACATAAATTTGGACAGACGGAGGTATTTTAAGTGCACAGCCCTGGAACCATAAAATTTACGGAAAACAATAAAGACTGGAAAGCTAAATCAACATCACTGAAGCTAGAAACTATATCAAATTAGATTTTTCCGAAACCAAATAACAGTACCCAGAGCAAACATGAAGACCAACTAAGAAAAAATTTACAGAACAAGAACATAATAAGAGGTAAGATGAATCAAGTACTACCTAGAACTCTACAATAAAATCAACAAGAAGTCAACAACATACCCAGTGTAGGTCTGGAAAGGGGGGGTAAAAGGTATGCAGCACTCCTACCTTTCTCCAACTACAGCTCTATCAAGTAATAATTGACAGCTTTTATGACAGACCTAACCAATTGTGAACCACATGTAGATTAATAGCAAAACAATGAAGGAAAACTAACCACCCCAGAAACTGCTATGCAGCAATATGGAGACTAAAACCATGCAAAGCAAACAACTTTATACATATAAAACAAGAATAACGGTCACACAAGGAAGAATCAAAATAGATCATGTCATTAGTACAGTACCCACATGAAAAAAGATTGAAACTTTAGAAATTGCAAGGCAACCACCATAAAAGGGACAAAGGAATACGATGAGTTGGGACAACGTTGTACTACTACCTCTTATAAGGAACAACAAAAGCAATGGCTTTGAGACAAACCAACTGACAGATCCGACATACAGTATAGTTAGGAAGAAAATTCTTGGAAACTTACGGCTCAAAGTTTCTTGTTTGAAAAGGCATTCAAATTCAAGTAAAGTAATGATTTTTTTTAAAGAACACTTGATATTAGAAATGGAATAACTGTTTTTATGCTTTGGAAAGAGACAGAAACCTCCACCAAATTAAGTTTTTGAAACAGTTAGTAAGATTTTAAGATCGAAATGGACAATGTACATTTACCATAATGTCCTTATATTGGAGCTTTGACTTTTATGTGGTAGTAGCCGGAGACAAGTAGCCTGCCGTACGCGTAAATAGAATCTTCAATGTATATATAAAACATTTAATTACAGCGAGAGCTCGTGGATTTGAGCCTTAGTATGAAAAATATTTTATAAAGAGTTTTTTTTTTCTAAATGAAATTCTATGCAACACGAATTCAAATATAATCAAATTTCAATTTAGATATTGAACATCAGTTAAAAAACTTAAAAAAGCATTTTAACTATCTTTTATAATTAAAAAATTGCTATTCAATTTTAGCTAAAGAAAGTCATTAAGAGGAACAAAAGGATATTTTATATATATTTCAACAATGTTGAACGGCGTTTCTTGGTGACTGGAGAATTGTTTAGTGACTTATTGAGATATTTAGCAAAGTTCAATTACTAATTCTTTTGCAATAAAATATTTATTTAATGACTTTTATTTTAGCAAAGTTGAGCAAAGCCTCAATGTTTTATGTTTACTTAAAAGTAATTTTATAACATTGGATCAGCAAAATAAAAGTTGGGTGATAGTTAACTCATTACATTATATTAGATTTGAAATCTACGCTACTTTAATCTCATTAATTTAATTGTGCGACGATGATACATATATAAAGTAAATATTTTATGATTTAAATAAAAATAAAATAATTATAAATTCTTTTAAGAATATTTTTCAAGGAATAATATAAAATTTGAATGATATAAAAGAGAAAATACTATAAATAATTTAAAAAGTGAAGTACTACAGTGTTAATCCCAACTCCGAAAAGTACTCTTTTTCGGTCTGTGACACTTTTGTCTTTAATTTGGTTTATTTGACTTTTCTGTTATCTTTAATGTGTAAATTAAACAAGTTAAAAATATACTGTCACTTTGTATTTAAATTGGATAACTTGACTTTTCAGTTGTTAATAGTGTGAAATTTGTAAATTTGATACAACAATGAGATTTCATACTTGAAAAGTACTGTTACTTTTTTCCCAAGGAATATAGAATATTATCAAGGTTACAAAATAGATGGATTGACTATAAGAAGTACAAGTCTCTGGTCTTGCCTGACTAGTTATATGTAAGAAAATCAATTTTTCAAACTATGGAGAAAAATAAAATATGTTATAAAAATTACTTATTCATTTTTTAAATTACTCCATATTTTGGCCCTTTTCATTATGGTGGGACAGCTTTTAAAAGAAGTTTGGTCAGGAAAAAGGAAAAGACCATGAATAAGAAAATTAAACCATTCAACAAGATTATTTTTGACTCTCTTCATTGTTTGATTAGGAAAAAAGGTAATAATTCGGATTAGTTTCTTACTGATCACTTTATTTTCATTTTATTATATTAAGGTCATTAAACTATTTTTTGTAATGAAAAATATATTCATCAAGTTTAAAGTCATTAAACAATCTTTGTAACTAAAAAAATTATTCAATTTTATCTAAAAACTGAATGACTACATATCTATTGTGGTAACATATAATAACCACCACTAACTCATGTCTTTATATTCTTTCGGGTGATCCAGTGATTTGGACTTGGAGCTTTCATGTTGCAGGTCTCAGGTTCGAAATTCCTTGCCAGCGAAGACAAGAGGCTTATCTTCTGAGTCGAGCTCGTCACACTAGACTTGCCCAGTGTGGGTACATGATTTGCAAGCTATTGCATAGAAGTAGAGATTTACCCCGAGCG
>JAABOM020000001.1:28743735-28766600 GCA_011800125.2 Solanum clarkiae | reverse complement strand
AATTAATTGCATGCAGTACCTTTCCCTTTTATTTTTACTTACATTCACCTTTCTTTTTTTTTTAACAAATAGTTTTGCAATCGATAGTAAGATTAAATATTCCAAGATTCGTATTTTCATGTGTCATAACGGAATTTTCGCGTCGTCGATATGGGCTAGACATATTAGATAGGCCTGGCTCAACTCATAATTTTACAGGATTGAATTACAATTTTTGAAGCCCATTTAAAAAATGATTTTTTTAGCCAGACCTGAATAAGTCTGCTAATTTGTAGGACTTTTGTAATATGGATTGAACCAGCCCATGGGTCGAATTAAAAAATAATTAAAAATAAAAATAAAATAGAATATTAAAAATAATAAGAGTCCAAACTTAAAATTTATTTGAAATTTTTAAATATTAAAGTATAGATATAAATTGTATTTTTATAATATGTACTCTCTATCTATCTTTACTTGTCTTTTATTGATTTAACACAGAGATTAAGAAAGAGTAAATAATACGAGCAATTTTACTAAATCACCTTTTGGATATAGCAATTACAATGTCTTGAAAAATGTAACAAAAAAATAACTACTATAATTAATGATAAAGGTAAATATTAAGTTTGAAATTATCTTTTGATTTCATAAGTATTGTTGGACATCTCAAAATAGTATAGTGGACAAGTAGAGATGGACGGAGGGAGTAATACTAACACTAATATTATGTCATATTGTCCGGTTGCTATTTATTTTAATATGTTTAAATTATAATTTAATTTAAAAATTATTAAAAAATATAAAAATAAAAATGTGGGGCTCGGCAAGGCCCGTGACCCACGTACAAATGGGTCGAGCTAGCTATTTTTCTAGCCACATAAAAAATAAGGATCAACCCGACCTAATCTGTCAAATTCCAAAGCTTGTAAGAATTAGCCCGGATGGAATGGACCAACCCGTATTGACAACTCTAATTATGATAAAAGTTTGTGTTAAAGAATATTACAATTGATTAGAAAAATGTCACGGTGAATAATTACAGGTCTAAATCATTCGACCATCGAATTTAAGAAATATGTACAAAGTATATAAATAGTGTATTCAATATTCTTTCTACAAAAGTTTCTTTTTTTTTTTTTTAAGAAATTAAGTTTTTTTTAGGAAGCTCCCGGGAGATAAAGTGGATGGCGATGTTTCAAGTGATGTCAAACTTGTCCCAAGGATTTTTACAAGTTTGTCTTTTTACTTGTCCTCCTTCCTTGAAGCTTCCTATTTTCTCATTTTAAAATCTTTTGGTCCCATAAAATTGATTGGAATTTAAGTTATTTATATTAAATTAAAAAAATTTTACCCATCAATGTAACTTGATTTTTTATAACAGGTTATGATATAAAAATGTTAGTCAAAGAGCCAACCAGAAGAACAAACGCGTCTAAGTATCTTAAATGATTGCTTTAAAAAACTGTTATACTAGAGTTTTTTGTTTTTAAAAAAATTGGGGTAGGGATAAGGAGAAATTGAACCTTGGTAAAACGTGGAGTAGCCAACCAATCAAGCTGATAAGATTCCTCAATTTTAGAGTTCTTTGATAGGAACTTACTATCTATTTTTTCTTTATACGTCAAATCGCGTATTAAATGTAGGTATTTGCTAACAAAAACTTTGCAACTTCCTGGATTTTTCCTCCCAAGAAAAGGCAAAGAGGATGTTTTCCAAGTCCAAGTTGAGGGAGAGAAGTTTTGTTCCATTGTCAATTGTCATATGAAAGGTCATTGTTAATGGCTTCCATATGATCTCTATGCCTAGTCTACCTTTTTCAGTGACTTCATTGATTACCTCATAGAGTTTATAAATTATAAATCCAAAATCTAGAGCATAATTAAGTAATGTATAAATGTCAAAGTAATTTAGATTCAATCATTGAAATGAGACCTTGATGATGTTGTACTTGACTATGACAATTTTGCCTTCCTTGTACTTGTTGGCATCATGAAAAGTTTTCTTGTATTTCCATCCCAACATCTTGCCACATTCAGCACATAAAATATCAGACACCACATGTCTACCACTTATCATTTCCCTGTAATATGGAGGCTCTTCCACAACATTGCTAGCATGAGAAAATAGGAAAGCTCGTCCACCTCCCTTTTCGTGCTTACCCTGTACATAATATAAACTCAAATTATTAATCAAACCCTGATTTTCTTCATAATCGATTTTCCATATTTTACTCTACCTATAACACAAGTCACATTTTAAATTTTAGCTTGACACACCTTTTAAGAAAATAATGATTAGTATAGTGAAATTACTATTTTACCTTTTAGAATCATAATTCAATTCTAATACTATCAATACAATGGCAAGTGAAATTGTTTCTTGATTTAATAATGTTTCTATTTTTCAAGAAATATTGCCTAGATAATCTAAGGACGAATTGATCACTAAAGATTTTCAAAAAGTTCTACATTTTTCAAAAGCATTAACACCTAATTGGGAATAAAATAGGTAAAGAAAAGATTGTTTTCTCCAAAACGATAAGTAAAAATAAAAACCAAACTAAAATATTTTTGACATCTAATAGTGAACGAAGGGAATAGTAAATTTCAATCCCGAATATCTTAAAGGAAAATAAATTGTACTCCAATGATGGTGAAAAAATCAGTAAACGAATTTTGTACAAACTAATGAGATTTAAACAACATTTTACTATAATAATAATGAAAATTCCTGAAAAATACTATTATTATAATGAGATTTGACCCTATATTTTTAAACAGATGACCAATAAACCAACAAATATTCCAAGAAAAGAAGAAAACAATTAATGTACTTAACTATAAAATTCTTGTCAATGATATCATTATGATCAGCTACAATGTTCCGGCAATTGAAGCAGCAATACCCTCGTAATCCAAGTGATTTAGCCATTTGATAAATTTCTATGATTTGATTTAGGGAAAAATAATGAACTTCTATGTATTTTTATATTCGACTAGAAGCAATATTAATTGTTTAGTTATTAATATTAAATATATAGCATTAAAGACTTGGAAGAATGAACGTCAAAAGGATTTGAATATCAAAGAGATATGCTCGAATCTTGGTTTTAACTAATCTTATCGTGTTTATTGTTTATCTACGGTAAAATTAAATCTTACCCCAAATTTTAATTTTTCTATTTTTTGCATATTTTTGGAGATAATGAGCACTATTAGTCTCTCATGTTTATAATATTATTGCACTTTTATTCCTCCCACATTTTTTGCTTAATTTTTGACATGGTTTTGTCCATATTCAACAAAAATATTATTGCAGTTAAACTAAGAACACTTTGACATATGACATTTGTAAAAAAAAGAAAACTTTATGCTATTGCACGTGAAATCAAAGTAACGAATACAAATACACAATGTTCTTCTTCTCACCTTCTCTCACATGAATTTGTTATTATTTCTACTAAATATATTAAAAAATAATTGAACATTTCACACATAAAGTTGCGGATAAAATTAATGTTAAAAAATAGGCAAAAATTTTAAGAAAAACTAAAAATGTACCAATATTGCAAATATGGAGTAATATCGCTCCATGTAAAAGTTCCAGGATGACTTTAAATTGATGAGAGACTATGTGAGTTTTTGCTCTAGGCAGGTTTGTTATTTATATGTTAATATATTGTATTTTTATTTTATTTTGCTTAACAAATTAACTTATATGTTATTAGAGTATGAATATTACCATATGATCCTTCATTTTCTTCAAACAATATTTGAGTGTGGTTTTGAAGCTTTCAAAAAAAGGCTAGAGGCAAATGGCTATGTATGAAATTTGCCAAATAAAAAAATACTTAGTTGATGGATGAGGATATTTCTTTTCTTTTATCTGGTTTTGCCCTTCTTGGTTATGAATGTATAAGTATCCATACATTTGATATTAGAATTGAGAAATTCTATGCCTCGAATCTCAGTATTCTCTTATTTATTAATGCCAGTTTCGTCGTTTTCCTGACTTTGACAAACTACTGTCAAGAAATCATCACTGGAAAGAAAGAAAATAAATTACAAGTTAACGATTTCAAAGCATCTGCCTAACCATGGCCAAAGAAGAAGAGTTTTTTAAAATGCTAAAAACCAACAAAACTACACGACTATATACACTCTTTATACAAAGTACATATAATCTTCACCCACACAAATAAAGGGGTATGAAGGAAGTTAGGTCTGAAAAAAAAGATTACCAAAATCCATCACGGATTCAAGTATGTGATCACAAATTAAGAAAGAAAAAAAAAATGAACAAAGTTGTCAGCTATTCTCCTTAGATTAGTTACCTGCCAATTTTTTCTTTGTGGTCCATCTCTTCCTGCAGGCTTCTAATGCCTCCGCCTTCATTCTTGAGAGTTCTTGAAAGCATTGTCGATATTGTGATTCGATTGAGTCAAGCTCCAACTTTAGCTCACTCTCCTCTTCTTTCTCTACTAACGATAAAAACGAACAATTGCTTGACAAACTCATGTCTTTAGAAGTTCTACCCGTATCTGTCAACGTTACCTCCAGGTTCTTTCCAAATTCATTTGGTAATATGCATTCTACATAATCGCCACCATTTCCTTGCGACTTACATTCATCATGAAACAAGCCCATGAAATCTACCTCAGATAAGTTTCCACTAGAACCTTTAGAGATTACATCTGCACATGTAAAGTAATCGCCAAAGCCAAATGAATTCTTTGGAGAAGAATCCTTTCCCATAACTTCAGAAGCAACTGACTCTTCATCTATCACATTTTCCAAATGTGAAGGGGAAGCAAAAGTAACGCGACAAGAAGTGCCATTTGAATTAGCATACAACTTATCTTCATCGGCTTGATGAATAGTGCTAATTTGGTTATTCATATTGATAGCTGGATCACCATCTAGTCGAGCATTAGATGTAGTAGGGATGGGCGTTAGGTAATTCTCTAGAGCCTCTTCTCTTTGACTTATCCCTCCACTAGAATGATAATCCGAAGGCTTCCAACTAGGCACAATTTTCATTATTAGATAGTCAATGAAGTCAGCAATAAAATCTACATCATGATCATCTAGTTCCAATTGTTCAACCATCTCAGCCGCAACTAAGAGTGCAGTGTCCGTATAGAGATAGAAATTGAAGTGTATATTCCTTACTCTGCCTGCAAAATTCAAAGGCTTTAAATAAGAGGTAATTTGATTCCAAAATGCTAAGGAAATAAAACCAATAAAGAAATGGAATGCATCTACGTACCCGAAGGGCTTTTGATTCGCAAGGTCAATGAAACTGAGTTCTCATCAGTCTTCTTGCCCGTCAATTTAAATTCATTATTCTGATGAAACCTCTGGAATTCCAGTGTCGGAGCACTAGGACTTCCACAATGGGAGTCTGTATATATTGATTGGTTATACTCAGAATCTACATCCATCGAATGAGGTGCAGATTTCAATGAACTTAATGATCTTGGACTTTGGTAAGGTGACTGCAACAGACTATGGATTGGCTCGTTTAAATTCTCCAATTGAAGAAATGGATCTTTAAGAAGGTCCTTGGCAGGCAACCTCTGAGAAACAGGAACTAGACATTTGTCGATGAATGCTTTGATTTGGGGATCAGTAACTTTGCTGAGGGCAGCAGGTTTAATACCCTGAGAATAAAAGTTCTTTAGATTCACAAAAACTTGTAATGACTAGACAACGTAAAGAAGCAACTTTATCAAACTTACCGAGCTAACTTTCTTAAATATTTGAGCAGGATTTTTGCATTCACTGTACGGATATTCAAAGGTTACTAATTCTAACATACACATTCCAAAGGAGTATATGTCTACTAGTTCATTGTATTCTTCTTCGTAAAGCTCTGGGGCCATGAACTCCGGGGTCCCTTCAGAGCAATAGATAAAGTTAGTGTTTAGAAGAGGGGACATTATTTCAAAGCATATTATACAAGAAATGCCCATACCAATAACACTCTTAACAGTAGGCTGCTCCATAATGGTAGCCAATCCAAGGTCACCAATCTTAATTTCTCCATGATTTCCATTGACAAATATGTTGTCACATTTCAAGTCCCTGTGAATGATAGGAGGGTTCTGACCGTGGAGATAGTCTAACCCTTGAAGTATCTGCCTTGCCCAAGTCTTTATTGCCTTCATATCAACACTTCTATACTTCTTACGGTATCTGAAAATTACAATTCATATAGTCATTGTAGGACAACACAATTTGAAAGTAAAGAAAATGAGGAACTATGAGAAACTCACTGCCTCAGGTTCCCAGATGTGAAGAGTTCAGTGATCATGTTAACTGTTCTCTTCTTGTCATCAATCCAGGAATCACAGAGCTTCATTATATTGCCATGCTTCAATTGTCGAAGAAGATGAATCTCCGCATACAACTTTCCCAAATTGTCAGGTGACTGCAAAACATCCTCCACTTTCACTCGGCTCCATGCAACTTCAATACCATCAAGTAAGTCAAATGCCTTGTAGCTGAAACACGTTTTAATAAAAAGACAATGCTTTATGCTCTGAATAAACAATCAGTACTATAGAAAGGAACAACAAAAATCAGCAATAAAGTTTAGGAACATACACAGTCTTGAATGCTCCCTTGCCCAACACTTCACTGTACTGTAGAGGAAACACAAGCAAGTGATATAAATGATTGTTGGTGAAATATTAGTCAAAGTTTTCAGTGCTAAACAGCATAAGCTTCTTTGTCTTAATATTCAGACTTCTTGAATCTTCTGTTTAGAAGCAAAAAGGCTACTTTTCCTTTTCCAAGTTGCTAAAGAACTAGAATTCAGCCTCAAACAAAAACGAGAATCCTACACCCCTTCCTTCTTTTCCTTTTCACAGCTCTCTCAATCCTACAGAAAGTTTCACTAGTGCCTTGATTAATCTTCTAGGAGTATTATAAAGAAAATTACATGTTGCATTTTGAAATTGAAATCTCACAGTATCATCCCATACAGTAATACAACAAAAAGAAAAAGAGACTTTGGATTATAATAAAATCAGCACTCTAGTTCAGTTGATAATGGACTTACTACTCAAATTCCCATTATCAGCAAGAATCAACGTAAAACAGTAATTTCAGATCCTTTCCTTCTGTCTCCCGCCTTTATATAAGTACCCTCTCTTGCTTGCTCTCTTCTTTTCACCCCCACCCCAAAACCAAATTTAGGAAGCAGGATGACTAAAGGAGTTTGCAAGTTGGAAAGTTCAATACATGGCTGCTTGAGTAGCATGGTCTTTAGCAGGCAGTTTGGGTAGTTTACTTTCTGGCTACCAGGATTTTTCTATTTGATTAAACACCTTCAAATTGGTTCGAGCTGGTCTTTATTCTCCACCCACAGAAAAAAAAAGGCCATATTTCTTGTAATGTTACCATGCTAGGAAAAAAGGGATTACACAAACTAAGTAAATCATCTTCAGAGGTCGAAAGAGGCTTTCTGTTTTAATCAAGAGCAACATTTAGACAGTGTTTGTGTATACTTTTCTTATAACAAGGGGAACCCCAGCCGCTATCCTTTGGGTGTGCGCAAGGTAAACCCCTGCTCTTATGTAACAGCTCACAAACCATATAGGAGAGGTAACCTGCATTAGGCAAGCCCGGTGCGATGAACTTGACCCAGAAAACAAACCCCTTGCTTTCGTTGGCAAGGGGTTTCGAACTTGAGACTTCCATGTTGGAGGTCTCAAGTCCAAACCACTGGGCCACCCCGATAAAATCAGAAGCGGCAATAAATTAAGCTCTTGCTCACCGAAAGTAGAAGCTTCATGGCAAAGCTTCAAACCAAGAGATTTGGGTGATCCCTTTCAGGTTCAGATGAATATATTGTTGAAAGGTAACATTACGATAACTCAATTTGTCCAATAAACTACTCAGGGGTGATCGGTAAACGAAAAAAAGGGAACAGTTTTGCAACTTGATATAAATTGTAAAACAGAACAAGAACTGAGCTTTGATTCCAAACTAGGTCATTGTAGACTCACTTCCTTAATTTGGATCATAAAAATGTTCAAATGTCAATAAAGAAGAATCAATAAAAAAAATAAATTACCCGAACGTATCGCCCCTTGGGGTCTTTCTCTACATAATCAACAGGTCGTTCATTAGCAGATGGCACCAAAAATCCACCTTTGTTACTGGAAGAATGGCGCAAAGGGCTTCCAACCCCAAATCCATTTCCGGAATGATAAGAAGATCCTGATCCAGCCCCGAAACTCATTCCGGTAACGAAGCAAAGAATAACAAAGGAAGAAGAATAAGGAAAAGGGAAAACAACAAGAACAAACAGCAACACCCAGGAAAACAGGGTATTGATCAAATGCTGCGATGACAACTCTGCATGTCGGTAAATGAATAGAATGCCGATCCCGTGTGGAACAATCTTCGACGTGATCGGCATTCAAATTCCAGCCTAAACACTTAATATGACATTCACATCAAACAAATCATTTACAACGACAATGAAATTATTGTCATCCCAATCCCCAAACCTTCACATTACACCATCACCTTCTTCTTCTTCTTCTTGATAATGATATATAAATATATAAATATTCCTCATGCAATTAATTAACCCTTCCAAATAAGAAGTTACTATTTATTTTTTAATAATAGGATAAAGAAGGGCTAAAGATAATAGGGGGAGAAGAAGATGAAAAAAATAAATAATATAAACTATAGATAAGAAGGGATGATAGATATAGAGGAATTAAACTCTTTTAGCATTAGGAAAGAGAAAGAGAAAAAGTATAAATTTTGGTTATGAGGAAATTTTGATATAAGATGGGAGAAAATAATGGTGGAACGAACAGTTGTTCCGTTAATGTTTGCTGATCCCAAGTAAAAAATCCGGTCATTAAGGATGGAACATCCGATCTTTTTATGTGTGTCCTCCGTACCATATTATAGGAAGGTTTTTGGGATCCATAGGAGGTTTAAGAAAATATGAAATAATCAATAAAGAATTACTGAATTATGTTCAATAGCTATGGTTTGATTAAGTAATTATAGTTATAGTAATATTTGTATAATTCGCGTTGTATTTGTGTATGTTTGTATAATTCGCTGTATAATTTTCACTTTTTGTATAATATTTGTATATTTCACTATACAATTCGTGCACAGGAGTTGCATAACTCGCTATACAATTTATAGTATTTGTATATTTTGCTATACAATTTGATTCGCACACAACTTTTGTATAATCGCGTGAATTATACAAAATTCAAATTATAATTACAACTAGATGTTTGCTGCGAGTTATAATTAATTCAAACTATCACTATGTTAGCTAATAACTAGTATACATTTGCTTATTTGCGTAATTTTTTCTTATTTTTATAGAATAATAGAATTTTATACTTACTATCAAATATACGAACAAGGGCTGTCAAATTATATGAAAATTGTAATGTAGTTCTAAAAATAAAATAAAAATTGCACGTAGTTCTTTTGAGATGAAAAATAAACTCGAACATTTTCATTCTAAGCTCTCTGTGATACTGCGTTTTTACTAGTTTGGAAAGCGATTCTGTGAGATTTATGGCCATAAAAATATTTCAAAGAAGTTTAATATATTGGTTGTGTAAAGTTTTTATATAGATTAAGTTAAAACAATTGTAATTTACATGTAATTTTATACTACTAAATAGAGAAGTGGTAACTTAAATGATTACCATAATGAAAATTATATTTAAATGTAAATATTTGATTTGCGCAATCACTGCATATAAGTTAAATCTATTTAAGGAAAAGCAAGGCAATTTTTTTTTGGAAAAAAAAGTTCTATAAGGCTTGCAAAGTTTGTCATTTGCCCTTTCTTTTCCTAAATAAACATATTGCTATTTTAAAAAAAATTATACTATACATTCTTCAAATTGACGAGTAATTATTGTTGCATACTTCGACTAGAAATTCATCACTATTCTCGATTATATATTATTAACATAAATTTGAAATTTACGTGATAAAAGCAATAGCAATGTGATAAATTTAATTAAGAAAATTTAAAATACATATAAAGAAAATAAAATCATATCATATCACATCATCATCATATTATTAAGAGTGGGAAGCTCCAAAGATGAAAAATTGAATTACCATTTTACCCCTAGATTAAATTAAATATTAAGTAATAATATTTTAATTATTTTTTGAATTGTGAATTATTTGTTTAAAATACCATGAAAGGATCATTTATCAAATTGTAAGTTACAATGAATTGTTTAATATATTAATTCCTTTATCTAGGATATTAAAAAGATTCTTTGTCTTAATCTTGACCAAAAATCTCAATAGGTTCTCCATGCAAATACGTAATTAGCTTCAATGGAATAGGCTTTATGTTTGCTATTGCTGGTTGCAAAACATTCGTGTATGACATTGCTAGAGTAACAAGCTAACCAACCCACTAGAGACTGGACAACGACAGACATGACCATGGTATGTCTTAGATCTGCGGTGGCATTAGTAGGTTTTTTTTAGAGAACTTTTTTCGTAGATTACAATTGTAACCCTATAGAATTGTTATTGCTTTTTATTTTTAGTCATCACTATTCTATATCTTTTTATTTTTACTTTTTAGGTTGATATATTTGATCCGAGGGTCTTCCGAAGATAGTATTTTTCTATCTTTATGAAGTAGTTGTAAGGTCTGCGTACGCTCTACCTTCCTCAAATCCTACTTGTGAAATTTTATTGGGTATATTTATTGTTGTTTATATAAATAATATAATTTTCTACAAAACTAATTTAGATTAGCTCCTGATTCTTTCTTACTCCTCAAAATAAAAAAAATACTAAAACTAGTAGAGTTTATTAGTGGAATTTATAAATTTAGCATAAAAATTATCAAAGCAGCCATTTTTGTGGGAGGTTGCTGCCGTACTGCATGCCATAATGGTGGCCAAATATTTGATTTAAGGAGGACAAATTGATTTGATTGTTGTGAATAAGTTAAGTAAATTAAGCAGAAACAAACGATCAGGTGTCGTGGTGTAGTTGGTTATCACGTCAGTCTAACACACTGAAGGTCTCCGGTTCGAGTCCGGGCGACGCCATTAATTTTCTTTTTCTCTCTTTCTTCAGTTTCCATTTTGAGTATTCCTCTTGAGTTTCTATTTGCTTATGCTTGATGTAACATTTGTCTCTGTCTCCGTTGATATCTTCAGTTTCCATTTTGAGTTTTCCACTGAGTTTCTACTTTATATGCATATACTGTCGGTGGCAACTTTATTACTGATCTGCGTTTTTATCCGGTCAAATTCCGACTACAGCAGAAATGGAAAGGAAGTACAACCATAGAAGCCGTGTCAAAGCAGACTTGGCCGCAGTATTACGGAAATCCTGGTATCATTTAAGGTTATCCGTACGGCACCCAGCCAGGGTTCCGACGTGGGATGCAATCGTGCTCACGGCGGCGAGCCCTGAACAAGCTCAGCTCTATGAATGGCAGCTCAAGCGAGCCAAACGCATGGGTCGCATCGCCGATTCCACCGTCACCCTCGCTGTTCCCGATCCTCATGGGCAGCGTATCGGTTCTGGTGCTGCCACTCTTCATGCCATTATGGAACTTGCTAAACATTACCAACAGCTTTCTCTCGAATCTCAGGTACCAATTTTAAAGTTGTACAGAGAGATCCAGGGTTTTAAAGGCACGGTGATTATATATAAACTTCAAATTTTCCTTTATCCAAATACACAGTGTGAGTTTGAGATAATGTGTACCCGTATTTGTATGCAGAATCCGGGTATTAGTGAAAGGTGTTGGACAAAAACTCTTGTCCTTTTCAGGCCTTGTCAGCATTGAGCCAAATTCATCCATTTCCATAGTTTATAACTAATTTTCATTTGTTTGTCAAGTTCGGAATTCACTAATGACGAATTGAATTAGAGTGACATTTTTGTTACTTACCAGTGACATCTCCAAATGCTTAGGTTATCACTGGGTGTACTGCACCAGTTTTTGCACACTATCCCACCAATCTCTAGAATCTCTGTCGAATATGGGTTGAGAAAGCTTAGTTTGATATTAATCTTGATGCAAGGCATGAGTCTATACAAGATGAACACATAAATTTTGAGAATTAGATAAATTTTATATTTACTTGAGTGGATTTTCAGGTATATTCATTAGTTTGATGAGAAAAGGGTAAACACTGTTCTTGATGTCATTGTTTGAATTCCCTAGCTAATTCTTGATTTTAAATGGATCACTAAGCCAAGTTCTATTTTCATATAGGTCAGTAATATGCCTTAGGCCCCAATTTTGGGGTGCCCAAAATTTTACCAAGAATATTGATTGACACATTCAATTTTGACTAGAAGCAGTAAAAAGCAGTAACTCAACAAACTAAAACTAATGAAAAAACCATTTACTTTTACCAACATACATGTGAAAGGTCTTTGCAGAAACATTTCTCCTTCTTCAACAGTTGTTGAAATCCTTTGTAAATAGCTAGTACTAGACGTGAGTCGATCACATCACCACATGCACATCAGTCTAGACACACAATATATATAATTGCCAGCAAGTATGGAGTTCATCATCCTCTTTTTGTTTACTCTTATTTGTCCACATGTTAACGGTTAGCAGAATTATCAGGTTGCACAGTAGGTTATTCACTGACCTATGCATTTCAAACAGGTGCATAACCACTGTTAAAAAAAAGGTTCTCCATCCACGGCCTGTGGCCGACAGATGGTGGAGGCAGACCCGACTTGATAGACAATCCACCATTTTAAGTGCTTTAAGCCTCTAAATTTTCAGTTGTTACGAAACGTAAAGTCAGATTTATAGATCTTTTTTTTCCTTTAAAAAGATATTGAATTAACCTAGAAAAGAGTTCATACGAATAGTCTCTTCTGCTCTGCAAACTATTCCAAGAAACAAACATTCCAAGTTTAAACAATGTCCAATTATTTTAAGTTTAACAATCAGGTCTGTTGAGTAGAATCATCCTTTGTCATTTTGAGTTTGCACAAATTTCCTTTTACTTTAGATGTATTACTCACACCCTAATACACATGTTTAGCAGCAAATCAATAATATATAGGTAAGTTTTACAGTATGGTGGTTAGACTATCTTTGCTGTATGGGGTGGAGTGATGGCCAACAAAAATGCACATGTTCAGAAGATGCATGTCGCTGAGATGAGGATGTTGAGATGGATGTGTGGTCACACCAAGAGTGTAAGATTAAGAATGAGACCATTCGAGAGAAGCTAGAGGTGACCCCTGTGGCTGATAAGATGAGGGAAGTGAGACTGCGATGGTTTTGATATGTGCAGAGAAGGAGTACCGATGCTCCTGTTAGGAGGTGTGAGAGGTGGGTTTTGGGAGTTACACGGAGGGATAGAGGTATACCAAAGAAGTATTGGGGGGAGGTGATCAGACAATATATGGGAAAACTTGATCTCACCGAGGATATGACCTTAGATAGAAAGGAGTGGAGATTGCGAATTAGAGTAGCAGGCTAATTGTTTGGTAGGGTTAGGTGGATGTCTGGCCTTGGGGTATAGTAGGGTAGCAGGAGTAGTCGTGTTTTATATCATGTGTTGTCATTATCTGTCGTATGTGTTAATTTTATCATATTTACATATTGTTATATGCTTTTTATTATTAATCGCCCTTTCTATTCCCTTTTCTTTCCTTTTTGTCATATCTAGATTATTCAGCTTATGAGTTTTTGAGACGAGTGTTTCCAGGAAACAACCTCTCTACTTCTATGAGGTAGTGGTAAAGTCTGCTTACATTCTACCTTCCCCAGACCTCACTTGTGGAATTCCACTGGGTATGTTGTTGTTGTTGTTGTTGAATGCATGGGAGCACGGGATGCACGAGCGGCGCACGAGATGCACGTGTGACGCACGCAGAAGCTAATTTTATTGAATATACTTGAGAATTCTAATTAACGTTTGGCTTTAGGCCACCAACTCCATTGAGTGGCTCTGATTTCATACTGTTAAAGACCAGTCGTGCAAGTGTTTGTTGCTATCGTTTTTTGGGACATCATTTTTCATACATCAGTCGGGAGCAGGTGTAACTTTATAAGTAAATCGCTTCCTTCTCTTTGATACAGTGTGGAAGTTCTCAGAGGAAAGAACCTTCTCCATCATTTATTGACTTGATTGCCAAAAAACACATCTTGTTACTTCATGCTGGAGGTGATTCTAAAAGGGTGCCATGGGCGAATCCTATGGGAAAAGTGTTTCTGCCACTTCCTTATTTGGCAGCTGATGACCAAGATGGACCAGTTCCCCTGCTCTTTGATCACATTCTTGCTATTGCATCTTGCGCAAGACAAGCTTTTGAGAATGAAGGTTCTTAACCCTATCAAATAATCAGCCCACATAACCAGTGATACTTATTTTCAATAGGATATTAATTAATTTGCTTGTATTCGTATTCCGCAAAAAAAAAAAGTCTATCTTGATATATGTCAATTTTTTGCTAACATACCGGGCTATAATCTCTGTTTCTTTATGAAACACCATTTTGAGCAGAGTCAAATGGTTTTTGCAGGTGGAATGCTTACAATGACCGGAGATGTTCTTCCTTGTTTTGATGCCTCAACTATGGTTATGCCAAAGGATGCATCCTGCATTGTGACTGTTCCTATTACTCTGGACATTGCTTCCAATCATGGTGTTATAGTTGCAGCAAAATCTGGGATTTCAAATGATACTTATTCCATCAACTTGGTGGAGAATCTGCTTCAGAAACCTTGCTTGGATGAGCTTGTTACGCACCAAGCTATTCTGGATGATGGTAGAACATTGCTTGATACTGGAATAATAGCAGTTAGAGGTCAGGCATGGCTAAATCTAGTAAAACTTGCCTGCTCGAGCCAATCAATGATCTCAGAACTCCTAGAAAAGAAAAAAGAGGCAAGTTATCATTTAGGCATGGCTTTACTCAACTCTTTTTTTTTATTTCCATGTACCACTATCTAATACTTGGAAATGTTTACCATTCTCTAAGAAGAAGTATTCTACGGTTATTGCGACAAGCTTATTATACTAGATAATGGATACATCATTTGATGTGCAGAGGTGTATTTTTTCAGAAAAGCATGTTTTTCTTAATGTCAGAGTGAATTATTAAAATTTTCATTCTTCTCTCTGTTAAATGTTCTGTAGTTTTGACAAAAGCACTTGAAGTAACTGAGTGCAGAGGGATTTTAGTCTTCTAATAGATTATTATTTGCATATAAGATGGATATTTTCTTGGTAGGTATTTCTGCAGATGCAATAATGGAGGTCTTAATATAGGATGAAATTTGCTCATCCTGTAATTTTTTTGTTTCCTCCATCTCTGGTGTACTCTTAACTCCCTAATGACTTTTTTCTTCTTCAATCACATTTTGACGTTTGTAATATATCTTAATTTATGCATCATTTCCTATTGGGGGAGATTTTGTTGTTTCTCATTTGATGATACATTTGGCATACCTTAGCTCCATATGTAGTAGAAAATTCTTGTCTTTCTTGCAATGCTCTGTGCTTCTACTTTGTTTGTATTTTGGCACAGTGAAAGTAAATACTCTTCCATTTATCGGAAGTCATCATTTGGTTATGTTATTTACATTTAATTGAGTCTTGATCTATGTAGGCATGTTACTTTTTTGACTTCTGTTATTGGGCAGATGAGTTTGTATGAAGACCTTGTAGCCGCTTGGGTACCAGCAAAGCATGAATGGTTGCGATCCCGCCCTTTGGGTGATGAACTTGTCAACAGATTGGGAGAACAAGAGATGTTCAGCTACTGTGCTTGTAGGTTGAATGTTGTTGACTGTGTGATGACGTTAGTAATTTCCTAAGTAATTGCATATTTCCAAAGTGTGCTTCCTTGTTTCTTGTGTGTAAAGAAGTATTAACCTAGAATAGCCGTTCACACAACTTCTTCAAGTAAAAATAGCCGGTGGATGTACAGTATACTTTTTCAATTGTCTTAAAAATAATGTAGATCTTTTACTTAACTAAGAAGGTTCTAATCTCTTTCCTTTTGTTGAAAAAAGCACTCTTGAAATGCATTCCAAAAATACAAGAGTCATGGGTTAATTAAGAGACTGTCTCAGTTAAATCACTTAATCATATATGACTTTATTTGAATGGTAATATCCAAGTCTTAAAATTTTGGAACATATGTGATTGCTTATCCATCTTAGACTTGATTTATAGGTAACTGTACCAAAAGCCGTTAATGCTATGGCTACTGTCTGACATAATTTACATTAATAGTTCGGAAGTCACTTAACTGTTTAAGTGGATCTTAAATACTACTACATAGGACTCACTGATTTGAAAATTCTAGAGGAGTTTCACTGGATCAAACTTTGTTAAAAGAATTGTGGATCAAAACAGTACTATTCATATAAAATATCTATTGCTGCACTCTATGGAAACCTTAACTGTGCATTTACAATGCTTGTGATACATGTAAATTGATTTTTAGGATTAAATTAATCTTCTTTTCTTGAGTTTGATGTAGGTGATCTGTTATTCTTACATTTTGGAACATCTAGTGAAGTTCTGGACCACATGAGTGAAACTGGTGCTGGACTTGTTGGTCGAAGGCACCTGTGTTCTATTCCAGCAACCAGTGTTTCTGATATTGCTGCCTCAGCTATTATTCTTTCCAGTAAAATAGAGCCAGGAGTCTCTATAGGAGAAGACTCTCTCATTTATGATTCCTTCATTTCTGGTGGTATACAGATTGGTTCCCTGTCGATTGTTGTTGGTGTTAATGTGCCAGCAGCCAGTGATATGACGGAAAAGGTTCCATTTAGATTTATGCTTCCAGATCGTCACTGCTTTTGGGAGGTTCCTTTAGTGGAACACACAGAAAGAGTTATTGTGTACTGTGGCATCCATGATAACCCAAAGATTCCATTCTCAAATGATACCTTTTGTGGGAAACCCTGGAGGAAGGTTTTGGATGATCTAGGCATTCAAGATACTGATCTGTGGACCTCAGAGAAAACTCAGGAAAAATGCTTGTGGAATGCCAAAATATTCCCTATTCTGCCGTACTTTGAAATGCTCACCTTGGCATCATGGTTAATGGGTTTGGATAACCAAAGAAATGAAACTCTGCGTTCTTCATGGAAGCGGTCCCAGCGGATCAGTTTGGAGGAGTTGCATAGATCCATCAACTTTCCACACATGTGTTTAGGTTCTAGTAATCATCAAGCTGATTTAGCTTCAGGAATTGTCAATGCTTGCCTTAACTTTGGCTTGCTTGGCCGCAACTTAAATCAGTTGTGCCAAGAGATTCTTCAAAAGGAATCAACCGGAATTGAAGTTTGCAAAGAATTTCTATATCACTGCCCAAATCTTCAAGCTCAAAATTCAGCAATCCTTCCTAAAAGCAGGGCATATCAAGTTCATGCTGATCTTCTACGAGCATGTGGCAATGAAAAGATGGCGCTTGAAGCTGAGCAAAAGGTCTGGGCTTCCATTGCTGATGAAACTGCTTCTGCCGTGAGATACGGGTTCAAAGGTAAAAAGGACATGTTGAAAGTTGTTACAAACACGGACCAACTATCCAAGAACTGTTTTTTCTTCAAAGACCTGTCATCTAATTTTTCTTGATCCAACATCTAATACTCTTTTGACAGGACTGTCTGGTGCTTCTGTTATCTTCCCCCCAATTCTTTTCTTTCCTTTCCTTTCCTTATTTGCAATTCTTTACACATATGGTGTAAATACAATTTGTTAATGTAATCTCATTTCTTTATCAGAAAACTTAGCCGGGTCGTCCAGTTGGCTTTCTTCCGCAGCAAATCCTGGTAATACTAGTGGTTGTTGCGATGAGTCTTTCCACCATAGGAATGTTAAGATTGAACTACCAGTTCGAGTGGATTTTGTTGGGGGTTGGAGTGATACACCTCCTTGGAGTCTAGAGCGTGCTGGTTGTGTTCTGAACATGGCAATAACATTGGAAAATTCTCTTCCTATTGGCACAGTCATAGAGACAGAGAAAGGGACTGGGATATACATTAGCGATGATGTTGGAAACCAGTTATCAATTGAAGATCTATCATCTATTGCCCTTCCATTTGAAACCAATGATCCATTTCGTCTTGTAAAATCTGCATTGCTTGTAACCAATGTTATCCATGAAAAGATCCTTCAATCAGTGGGCTTGCGAATCAGGACTTGGGCCAATGTTCCTAGGGGTAGTGGCTTGGGAACTTCCAGCATCTTAGCAGCAGCTGTTGTTAAAGGGCTTTTACGTATTACTGATGGAGACGAAAGTAACGAAAATGTCACAAGACTTGTTTTAGTCCTAGAACAGCTCATGGGCACAGGAGGTGGTTGGCAAGATCAAATTGGAGGTCTATATGCTGGCATTAAATTTACTGCAAGTTTTCCTGGAATACCGTTGAGGCTTCAAGTTACTCCCCTCTTGGCTTCTCCCCAGTTAATAAAGGAGTTGCAACAACGGCTTCTTGTTGTTTTCACTGGTCAAGTAAGTTGTGAATTGAAATTAAATTCGTTAGACTTTCAGTTTTTATGTTTTAAGTTTGCATTTATCATGTTGTTCATGATTTTCCTGGTGGTTTATTCATGTCCAAGTTTACACCTCTTGCTTCTACACACCAACTATAACTTCTGTTCTAAAGTTGATCAATTTCAGCTGTTGACAATGTATATGCAGGTCCGACTTGCACACCAAGTGCTGCATAAGGTTGTTACCCGTTACCTTCAACGAGACAACCTGCTTGTTTCAAGCATCAAGCGCCTCACTGCACTTGCAAAGATTGCTAGAGATGCTTTAATGAATTGCCACATTGATGCCCTTGGGGACATAATGCTGGAGGCATGGAGATTGCATCAGGAGCTGGATCCTTTCTGCAGCAATGAGTTTGTTGATAAGCTTTTTGCATTTTGTGATCGCTATTGCTGTGGGTACAAACTTGTAGGTGCAGGTGGTGGGGGTTTCGCCTTATTATTGGCAAAAAGTGCTGAGTCAGCTGAGGAACTGAGACATTCACTCGTGAATACTTCTGATTTTGATGTGAAAATCTATGATTGGAAAATCTTCTCGGAGAACTAGCTGAAGTTATTCCATTAGTTAATTACCTGTACAGTACTCATTCTTTGGTCTGCATATTTGGGGACGTATACACTATCATCACACCAGAGAGCTCCAAATATGAAGAGCTAAAAGTCAGTATCTATGCAAATTTATCACGATTCCTGATACATTACTAGATTTCATGAAACTATACAAGGTCAACATTCATTCAACGCAAATTATCAGGTATTAGTTTATCCGGCACTGCCATTAATGGGTATCGATTTGTCTAGAAGAACTGAGTTCTTTCTTGGAAGTTGGAAAGAAAATAGTTGTGGCAACACATTAAATTATGTATTGTGAATTGTCGTACTGAGTATGGAACAGTGAACTTTCTTTCTTTCTGAATGACATATACATTTCCTAGTTCTAATTAAAGAAGTGAAGATAGTGATGTAAGGGCAAGGAATCAAATTCTTAGAAGGAAAGCAAAAGCTGAACGGTGCTTTGTTTAGGGACTGATGAATCCACTCCTTCCTTTTATCCAAAAATTTAAAAGCAAATTACCCTGTAGCCTTTAACATTGACCAGTTTATCGTTGTATACAATCAAAGATTACACAATATATTGTGAATATCAAATGGATTTTCAAAAGATCACCACTCTCTGTGTAATATTTTGAATGGCTCCCAGAGATGAGTGAGTATTTTCTTTTTGAGATGAGTAATTAGGATTTAAGAAAGTATTATGAGGAAAATATTTTTCGAAAAAAAAAACAATTCCTCATTTTCGAAGAATTTTTTTTTTTGGTAGAAACTATTCTCCATGGTACCAAACACACCCTTAATGTATGCAAATCGATAGAGGTTCAAAACGACATAAAATTTCCCCATTTACTCGGACTCGGTGATTTCAATTGCTGACCCCATCAGTCAAGAGGAGAGAGAGAACAAAAGCAAAATTGAAAGAAACAAACATGCAACATCATAATCGTCATTTGTTCTACACATACTAGAAATAATTTTCATCGGTAACGTTTGTCGAGTAGATGCTTCGGTGAGCCTATCACCTTCATCCACGTCATTTTGTCTCCATTATGAAATGCACTACATTCCTCCGTTAAGCAATCTTTTTTAGTAGGTGGGGTTGTCTAGGAATTGCTAAAGATTGCAACTTTATTCCAAAGCGCACATCTGCATTCAGGAGAGAAGATGGGTTTGTTGACAAACAGAGTGGAGAGAAGTGAGATCAAACCAGGAGACCATATCTATACTTACAGAGCTGTCTTTGCTTACTCCCACCATGGTAAATTCACAATGCCTCCTTCCCAAACTCACATAAACAAGAAATTTATAGAAAGCTGAAATGTGGGTTTCTTCTCAATTACTAGTGTTAGTACTATTTACTATTTGCATTGTGCAAATCGCTGCTGTGGAAAGTTTGAGTCTTTTAATCTGCTGATTTTACTAAGTTTTTTCCAATTAGTTTTTCCCTTATAGTGTAATCCTTGATTTACTTTCTTCTTTCATTTCTTTTCTCTTAAATCTTTGATTTGGTTCTGAACACAAGATTTGTCTTTTCACAATGAAATTAAATTTCTCTTATGTGTTTGATATTATTTAATCTAGTACTCCCTCCGTTTTCAGTTTATTTGTATGGTTTTGACTTGGTAAAGAGTTTAAGAAAGTAAGTCAAAACAAGGGAATGAAAGGTCGCTTTGTGTTGGATGTTCTTTAAGAAATTGATTTTGAATATAGTGATTTTAAACTAAAGATATGATAATGTATCAAAATGTTCTTTAATCTTGTGAACTTATACCTGAGGCCATGTAGGAAGTTGGAACTAAAGAATAACCAGAAAAAGGAAAGATGCATTCTTTTTTAAACGGATAAAAAAGCAAGACAAACAAATTGAAAGAGAGGAAGTACTAGCTTTTATTTACTTATTATTTTTACAGTTCCTTGCATATAGTTGTTACTACTTTGCTATTCATTGTCATGTTTCTCCCCACTACCCTTTTTTCATTTTATTACTGCTGTGATTTGCTTGAGCCGAGGGTCTCTGGGAAACAACATCTTTACCTCGGAGAGGTAGCACTTTTGGATTGCGTACACTCCGTCGACTCCACTTTGTGGGATTTCACAGGGTAGTTGTTAATTTGAGTCCTTTCTCTTCTGACCCTCAGATCGTGTAAAAATTTTATGCATTAATGATTTTTTTTTGTGTGTCTGTGAGTGTGTTGAGCAATAAATGGCTTGTTCTGTGAATGGAGGTTTATATTTGTTTGTGGCTTCAACAATGGACATTTGCTTTATCTTGGACTTTACCTATGCTTAAAAGCAGAAAAACTGAAGACTAATTAAAGTAACACATATAAACTTCTGAAGGACATTTTTTCTGATAAATTGAAATACTCTAAACTTCTCTGTTTCAGTCGTACATAGTGGGATGACAAATAGGCATTGACATGCCGCTTACACCGTCAGCCAATTCTCTAACCAATGAATTTCATCCTACCAAAATCACTTGATATTACATTTGGAGTTTTCTTTTATTAGATGGATGTGTTTGTCTATTTTATATTACATATCCATGAATGTAATGAAAACATTGTTTCTACTGCTGAATTGATAGCTCCACAACTGCTTTAGGCATTCAATGAGGAGGGGTGACAAATAATATGTCCACGTTTGACAATAATATGTAGTAGCTGCTGTTGCTCTTGAATACTGGAGTACCCAAAATGTATTGTTTCGGCATTTTAGGTGTAAGAGGATCAACTTGTGTTCTTTGTATTAGCTTCTCAAATGATTAGTGATCTCTAGTTTGTGTTGTCATCTGATTCATCAGTGGTAGAAACGAATAGAATAAATGGAGCGAAGCAGAAATAGAAAACCAAAATGAAGGTAGAAAGAAGAGTAAATACATATGAGGAAGAGACAGAACTTATCTGACAAGTCTATTAATTGTTGGTATTTATAAGCCTAATTTACCATTAACTGAGTAATGAATTTTCCACCAATCTAATTAACCCAGTAACAGTATGTTCATGAAACCCCAAATCATTTTCTTATAAATTATCGAATCCTAAACTTATGCTCAAGTATTCATGGTTAACTGACTCTAACAGTGTACTTATTTTTTTAAAACAGTGTAGCTTCACCTATGAGAATTTCTACCATTTCTTCTTTTATTCATCAAAAGATCATCCTAATCTCCGTCAAGATTACTGCCTTAGCCTTAGCCTATCATCTGTAAATAGAGATCAATTTGACGTATTTGGGATTTTTCTTTCATAGAATTCGAAGAAAAAGATTGATATGACCGTTCAAAATTTAGGCTTTACCTTTCCTTGAGATTTAAACAAAATATTATTCTTTCCTTATGAAATATTTATTATTAGTGGATACACTTTGAGGGGGCTATTCCCATTTCTCCTTGCGGCTACTGCTATCTTACTGTACTGTATTGTTCTTTACTGTACTCTTTGCATATATCATTTCACCTTGCTGCTCATTACTTCCTGCTGATTACTTTTTGCTAGTTACTGTACTCTAGCGTATTGTTGTTGGGTATCGTCCTAGTAATCTCTCCTGTCTACTAATTTGTTGGTTTATTTACTTGTCTGCCTGACTATTCTAATTGTTTTTGGATTTTGTAGCTCTGAGATATAGTCGTATATTGTTGTGTGTTGCTGCAAACAGATTTTAGCAATCTTGTAGTTGTATAATTTATTGTTGTTGTATAGTGCTGCAATTTTTTCCATCAATCTCGGATGGAGCCAAAGATTGACTATTTTTTGGCCTTGGAGTATGATGGAATAAAGCAAAA
>JAABOM020000001.1:28717884-28740393 GCA_011800125.2 Solanum clarkiae | reverse complement strand
ATTTTGCTTTATTCCATCATACTCCAAAGCCAAAAAATAGTCAATCTTTGGCTCCATCCGAGATTGATGGAAAATATTAAAAGTAGCTTAGTATAACTTGCCAAGTGAGAGAAAAAAATTAACCTGCACCTGTAGTTTTGCCATATAATTATAAAGTCTGACATCTAAATAGCCATTGGCTTTTGGTCCCACCACCACTGAGTGAGTTCCACTTGAGAAAGCAAAGAAACATTTGCCGTCATATTTGGGTTTGCTGATCTTGGAATGCAAGTGGCAGTTTGGTGCATGCTGCTTCATGCAGTTAAATTACCTTAGTTATACATGTTCCCTGGATCGTATTTCTGCTCAATGGCAAGAAGCATAAGAGGCTGAACTTGTACCACCTTTACTTTTGTTCTCATAAAGAGAATTAGGTTATCTAAACTCAAATAGTAATAGCAGCGTAATGACAGATTCATATGGAGGAACAGACTTAAATAGTTTAGTTGTTATCATTTGTATTTCCACTAACTAGGTAAGCTTGCACAAATGCATTTGCGTCAACGCAAAAGTTCAGAATATGTGAACTCATGGTTCTTTATCCTCTGCGCTTCTTTCAAGAGTAGGAAAATGGAGAAAGAGAGAGAGGCAGCAAAAGAGAAAGAGAAAGAAACCTCATCCTATATTTCATCTGATTTCTGTACAATATGCAGTTTACAATAACAGATGTCTCATAAAAGGGGAGAGCCTGTCAAAACCCCACCATGTTTGGTCCAACCTATAATGGTAATTAACTCAGACTTGTTGATAAGTCTTCATTGTTACTTCATGCTCATTACCATCATTTCCGTTTAGCTTTGTTTGAGTTTGTTTGGCCTTCTTGCTGCTTTCATCTCCAAATTCTGCTTGGGTTGCCAGTTCTTTGACCTCCTCTACAATCCCTTCTATTCTTGATGCTATTTCTAGGAGCAGTGATGTTAGAGTGGCCATTTGAACAATTTCCATGAGCGATAAAGCAGCAGGTTTCAAGCTAAGCTCTTCTGTACCAGGTGCCTCTTCAGTTGCGGGATCTGGGGTTGATATATGCTCATAACTTGGGAAGGTTTTGAGGGAATTTTGAAGGCCTTCTACTGAAGAATTCATTTCATCAACAAGTATATCTAGATTTGTTGAAATTTTCATTGTTTTTATCATACTCGACATCTCTTTTAGCACCTTGGAGGAACTAGTACCTAATCTCATGCAGACATCATTGAGAGGCTTCTTTAGGAACTCAGAAGTCTGTGGCACAAGCAAAATAAGAATGATTTAGACTCAAATACTATCTTAGCAGAAAGGATATCAGCAAGAGTCATTCAGATAGCTAGGAACTTTTTAGTATGAGTGTTTTTTACCTCAGTATTGGAGTTAATGCCACCATGGAGAGTCTCAATGCAATAGGCACAACTTCTCATCGAAGCTCCAATTTTGAGGTACTGTTTCCATGGATGTCGGAAATTGAATTTTCCATGTGCTGGCTCCCATCTGGCAAAATTGGCCTGTCATATATGTAAGATGTTTAGCTCATCTTCTTTTAGCTAAACAGGAGATAGGTTTGATATATATTAGTACATGCTAGATCAATCATTATCAGAGAAAGTTGATGACAAACCATGGATTCTTCAGCAGCCTTAGAATTAAGTACGCATTTGTAGCCTTGCAATCTCTTACAGGTATCTTTCTCATGTACATTTTTACTGCCATCTACTCTGAAGTTCTCAGCAGCATATCCTGAATATTGAAATCCAAGAACTATTAGTTTCCTCTATCATTGAGAACGTATACTTGTGATATCATTATTCAGTTACCAAATGTATATTACCTTCCAAGGAATCAGCTAGTTTTTCCAGGTTGTTACTGATGAGATGATGCAGCTCAGTACCGGCCCATACTGGACTGAGAACCATGGTAACTAAAATACAGATGGAGGCCCCAATAGCAATAGTGGAGAACCTTTCATGAGCCAATTCAACCAACTTATCAACGCGATAACCTGATACTGACACTAAACTGAAGGTAAGGATGAAGATCATTGCACCATAGTCAAATCGTGCTTTTATTGTAGGTATAAACCGAGAAAAGGTTGCTGCAGCAGCTGCAAAGAAGCCATTTATAAAACATGTTAGGTCCATCCACAGTCATTTCTCAAACAGCAAGCTATGACTAGTACAAAGTTTTCATAAACTGTTACATACCCAAGAGAAAAACTGAAGTTTGGAGAATAACAGGTTCAAATTTATCTCCAGCTTGACTTGCAACCCAATGAACACCAATTCCTAGAGATCCAGCTAGACATGTTCCAATAGCTCTATTTACACACTTAGAAAGTGTAGCACCTGTCATTTGACTCCAAATCAGTACACTTATCGTATATGCACAACAACAACATATCCAGTAGAATCCCACAAGTGGGGTTTGGGGAAGGTAGAATCTACGCAGACCTTACCACTACCTCATAGAGGTAGAGAGGCTGTTTCCTAGGAACCAATAAAAGGACAAAACAGAGAATAATCCTACTCACCTACAGTGTACTCAAAAACTACAACAACAGTCATAACAGCCCACATAGCATTCCCTCCAACACCATCATAAAGAGGCCTCATGTAATAAAACACTGACACAAGAGAAAGAGCCAATCCTACTTTAAGGCAATGAACAACCTTTTTTGGCTCATTTACAGCTAAATTCCATGCCTTGTCAAAAAATTCCCTGATGTTCAAAACAATCCCCATAACTAAGCTCTGCAATCTACTGCATGTTTGCCTGGACTCTGGCGCTAAAATTCGTGATGAGCCACTAGGCATGTTAACCCTCCATTCCAAACTTGCAGGCACTTCATTTTCCTTAACCATCTTCTCTGAACACACACCTTGTCCAAATTCTTTTTGTCTGCTCAAGTTTGAGACAAATCTGTTTTGAGAAGGACTGCTGAGGATTGAGACTAAATACCATGTGTTTAATGGTCAAGTATGTCATAACGATGCACACATCACACATATATATACTCATGCTCCAACTTTATCTTGTACCATTTCAGGGATTGTACGGGAAATTTCATATTTTAGTTAGGTAAGCTCAGGTCTTTTTGTTTAAAAAAAAAATAGTGGACATTGTTTGATATTCATATTTATTCCTAGTGCTTGATCTAAGAACACCAACAGTATGCCTAAAAACTAACATATCAAAACTTTTTTTAGTGGAACGGAATGTAAAACGTCACTGATTTGATTTTTGTTTTGTTTATTTATCGACTAAGCTTATCTTCCAAATCTTAATTATGTTATCCTTTTTAATATGTGTATAATCAATCCTGATATTTTTCTACATGTATTAGAATTTTAAGAATAAGTGGGAGGAGCATGAAAATTTCAGTAATGAGTTCAACCTCAGCTTCTTGGGATATACTATCAATCATACAGTTGAGTTATAGGATTTTTTTAAAAATTCCATTTAAAGATTATTCATATTGTTATAAAAAAATATATTTAAATAGATCATTATGTATATATGCGTGTTCACTGCTTATACAGTGAACAATTTTGTGTATGGATCGAGTAATTTAACTCATACATGAAAGATTAAAATTGTCGATTTTTATAAGTTATCAATTAAGTGTTCACAATGAAGTAGTACAAACATTTTGAATTCTTGATGTTTGTAGCTCGAGGTTAAATATAATTTGATCTTAGTTATGGGAATAGTTAAGTTTCAAATTCTTGTGCTAGTACATTTTGTATGTATTAAACGGACCAATTAGAGATATTTATTTATCTTCTATATTACTAATATATAAATTCTCTAGTCCATTAATATTCTTAATTTTGATATAATTATTATGATCTATGTAATTTGATTTATGATTTAATCTATTAAAGGTGAGACTTTTTAATGAGTCAATATAATCGCAATAGAATGGATAATTACAAATTAAATTAGTGAAATAATAATTAGTTGATATAACCATATGTCTCGATCTAATTGAAATAGAAGACAACCCTTTATAATTACTTATAAGTTTTCACGTGAAAACTTAGCATATGGATTTTATATTCGTCATGTGAATTTAGTATGATAATAAAAAATTAAGTTAGTCAATTAATTAAATAAGATGTAATAACGAAATTTAAAATTAAATCGAGAAATGTACTTATAAACTTTTAGTGGAATAGTTTGTAATTTATTGTTATATGGTAATTCAT
The DNA here is from genome assembly GCA_011800125.2 of Solanum clarkiae. NCBI lineage: Eukaryota > Viridiplantae > Streptophyta > Magnoliopsida > Solanales > Solanaceae > Solanum > Solanum clarkiae. The sequence goes on along the minus strand of JAABOM020000001.1, from coordinate 28,736,176 downwards.
TCATAATTGAAAGTCTATATTAATAAGTTTGCGATCCCTACTATGTCAGGCTAATTAATCAATTTTGGAGAAGGAAAAGGATTATTTGGAAAGAAGTTTAATATCATGTTTATATGGAAGTCTGTGGATCTTATTATAGGCTTCCGCTGCATATTTGGATTCCATTTATTTTCCTCCTTGTCCTTCTTATCTTTAATGTACTATACTGTATACATATCTTTTCCTTTAAAATAATGAAATTTTCCCCGCTCTTCAGCATGCTAATACACATGATTAAAATATCTACATGATAATGGGATAAGTCTTCTTTCAATTTTCTTTCTCTCCATTTTCTCCAAGTTCCTATCTTGATAGTTGATATGTGATACTAATGCAATCTACGGTGATAATGAAATCTATGATCAAAATACCTTTGATTTTCCTCAACATTTTAGTCTAAATTTCAAACTAATTGTGATTTATTATATCAGTCTGATAAATTATTAAACTCTTACTAGTTTTGCAAATTAACAGCGTAAAATAAAAGGAACTTTCTGTTCCGCACTAAATATTATCTCTGTGTTTATGCTCTATTCTACCTATGTCTGATTAGTGCTATATGTCTACACAAATTGGCAGAAATTGGAATGACATAAATAGGAAATCCTCTCAACTTGCCGTTAACCAAAAAAGTAAATCGTCACAACTTGCGCATAACTCGGAAAAAAGTCTACTCGTTTAAGTACTTGATCAATTCACCGACAATATAAAAGATTTTTACATAATACAATAAAATTCGCATCTTAGAAAATATTATTCAAGGAACAAAAATATTGCAATAATCGGTATTTTATTTCAAGGAGTGAGTTCTACAATCTCTATGGATCCTCTGATTCGCCTTTTCAAATATGAATTCAAGGCTCTTTAGCTTGTTCTTGAATCTTGAAAAACTTGACGGATTTGACCTTGACTTGTATTTGAATACAAGGGCTTTCGAGCTTGATTTTGATATGAATTCAAGGCTCTTTAGCTTGTTCTTGAATCTTGAAAAACTTGATGGATTTGATCTTGACTTGTATTTGAATTCAAGGGCTTTTGAGCTTGATTTTGATATATGGATTTGATGATCTTGATGAACTTGAACTTGATATGATCTTGTTCTTGAACTTGATCTCGACTTGTACTTGAATTTAAGGGCTCTTGGGCTTGTGAATCCGATGATCTTGATCTTGATACTTTCTTGAACTCGAATGCTTGATTTCTTGAATCCATGAGCTCTTTGTGGCTTCTTGTTAGAATTCTTGATGTTATTATGAGGATCCTATATAGTTGTAGAATAGAGGAGTCATGATAACCTTCTTCCGGCCAATCATATTTAAGGTGACATGGCGCAGGAAAAGTGATAACAATAGGACTCCTTGAGTTATAATGGAATCAGTCTTTTTTCTGGTCAATCAGATTTAAGGTGACATGATACAAATAGGACTGCTTTTAAGTAACATGGTGATATTTGATTGGTTGAGACACACATGTGGGCGCATATTTATTGGCTTTTGATTTAGACAGGAATGCCATGTCATTCTGACACATGACGTGATTCTATTGATTTCTTTATTTGATTTGGCACGCCACGTCATCCGACACGTGGTGTCAAGTGGGCCCCTTAGATGAAGGGATATTGGGCCCAAAGAATTGGGTATCTTTTGTAGCCCAAATAATTAAATTTGGGCTTTTAATTAAATACATATTTTGTTGGACTTAATTAATTAACCCAATTATATTAATCTACAACATTTATTTTGAATTAATATATTTTGAATTTAATATATTTTGAATCATATTATAAAATTTATATCTTAATAAATTTTATATGATTACAATTTACTTTTTCAAAAGACGAGGCTTGAAGTATTATTTAATGCACCCTTTAAAATTTGGTCGCTATAGACCAAATATTTTGTTGCATGGAAGAAGACATTAAATGTCTTAATTTGCTGAACCACTCTTTGTCATAATGTCATGTCCAAATAAACCAATTATTGTGCATGTTGATCAAGATAACAATTGTTGGCAAATCTTGAATGGTAATTAGAGTAGGAAGAGGAGTTTACTATTTTGTTCCTGGGAAGCCACAACTTCTCCATATTCTTTTTTTATTAAAAAACATACCAATCAGTCTATTTCCGGCATCATATTCACAGTTAGCCCATTCATCCTAGTTAGCAGTTCCAGCTCCGTGTATCGCGAGACAGCCTGAGGCAGAGGGAAAAATATGAGGTGCGCTATTACTTAGTTTAGATTTTATAGAAGCTTTAACAATTTATGGACTGGTTGTAGCATTAGCACTTTTATTTGCAAATCCTTTTGTTTAATCTTAGCTTAGAAATAGGAAAAATGTTTGACCATAAAAATCTGAACTAAACAATTTCTGCTTCGCCTGATCATTGGTTACTGAGAGATTAGAAGTATATCTTCGCTTGCCAAAAAGAGAATGCGCATTCATTTGATCCTGATCCTTGTGGATCGAAAGGTAGACTAGACTGGACCTGCATGGCCCTCCTAATAATATCCACAAATGACTACTTCTATTTTAATTCTAATAGAACTAGAAAAGTGTTAGCCATACAAATAATATTTTTCAAATTCTATTAGGAGCCAAATTATATAGACCCAATTCATGTTGGACACTTATTGTAGTAGGCCTATAAATATATGCCAGATTATAATTTTTGGGCATAAATTGATTTGATGAGGAGGCTGCTATCTTCTCCTTGACCTTGGACAGAAGATTTTCATGCTAGGTAATTTCTTTTTTCTCCTTCTTTTTTGTATGTTCTCTTATTGTCTCTCTTTTTCTTTAATTACATAGGCATTTTGTATTTCATTTGAAAGTGACTAAAAGGAAAGACAACAACAACAACAACAACATATCCAGTGTAATCCCACTAGTGGGGTCTGGGGAGGGTCGATTGTACGCAGACCTTACCGCTACCTCATAGAATTCATCAAGAAATAGCTTCTTTGGTTGATGAATCATATATAAACCAATATATATATATATATATATATATATATATACTTTTTAATCACACGGGTATCTTGTATTTCATATGAAAGTGACTAAAAAGAAAGAACATACATATATTTAATTCATCAAGAAATAACTTCTTTGTTTGATGAATTATTTTTTTTATCACATGAGTATTTTGTATTTCATAAAAAAAAATACATATGTTTAATTCATCAATAAATAACTTCTTTGATTGATGAATCATCTCTTTTTTTTAGTCACATGCTCCCAAATATTCTTATTTTTATCCTTTTTGTGAAAAGAATAAAATAAAATACTTACAAAAAAAAAAGGATGATTTTTTTTCCTTGTAATAAACAGTCCATGGTTATTATATTTCCTTGTCAACTTGGTCCCCAGTTTTCTTTTGTTGTAGGGCCATAATTTAAGATTTTTGTTATTATAAGAATTTGGTCTTGAGGTGTGAAGGAATGGATCTGCATCCCCCCACCTTAAGCAAGGTAATTTATATGGTAGTTTTTATCGCGCAAAGGAATGGATACTCATTCCCGCCTTAAGAACAAGGTAACTTTATGGTAGTTCTTATCGCGCAAAGGAATGGAAACTCATTCCCACCTTAAGAACAAGATAACTTTATGGTAGTTCTTATCGTGCAAAGGAATGGATACTCATTCCCGCCTTAAGAACAAAATAACTTTATGGTAGTTCTTATCGCGCAAAGGAATGGACACTCATTCCCGCTTTAAGAACAAGGTAACTTTATGGTAGTTCTTATCGCGCAAAGGAATGGATACTCATTCCCACCTTAAGAACAACAATTTGACAAGATCCTTACGATAAGAAGGAATGGATACATATTTGTACCTTAAGAATGACAATTTGAAGGCTTCAACTCATAAACTTTGAGGATTTTCTTGAAGTTCGCACTCTTAGTAGCATTGAAGAACCATGGTGGATTTTAAACTTCAATTTGAAGACTTGAAGGATTTGAAGGCTTCAACTAGCCCAAATACTTGAATAATTTGCATATTTGGAAGATTTAAAGACTTTAACATGCATACTTAGAAGATTTGAAGATTTCAACTTACAGATTTAAAGAATTTAAAGATTTCAATTTGCAAACTTGATAGACTTGAAGACTTCAACTTGTGTACTTGAAGAATTTGAGGACTCCAGCTTGTATACTTGAAGAATTTGAGGACTCTAGCTTGTATACTTGAAGAATTTGAGGACTCCAACTTGCATACTTGAAGAATTTGAAGACTCTAGCCTGCATACTTGAAGAATTTGAGGACTCTAGCTTGTATACTTGAAGAATATTAAGACTTCACCTTGTGTATTTAAAAGATCTGAAGACTTCAATTTGCATACATGGAGGATTTGAAGGCTTCAACTAGGTACTTGGATATTTGAAAACTTCAAGTAGTGTACTTGGAGGATTTGAAGACTTTGTCCGGCGTATTTGGAGAATTTGATGACTTTATCCCACGTACTTGGAGGATTTGAAGGCTTTACCTAACTTACTTAGAAATTTGAAGTCTTCATCTCATGTACTTAGAGGATTTGAAGACTCCGTCTTTCATAATTTAAGAGATATGAAGACTTCAAGTTGTAGATTTGGAGAATTTGCAAACTCTAACTTTCATACTTGAAGTATTTGAAGACTTCAAGTACACTATTGAGGAAGCTCATATTTCATAGGGGTTTGCCCCCATTGAGTCAACACCATTTGGTATGAGTCCAAAGTTTGATGAAAGGTACTCATATCTTTAACACTCATGTAAGAGATCAAGTGGGGACATGTGATTTTTTGCCACTCATGCAACTGGACTTAGAACATAATTCTAAGCGCCTACGTACCTCAATTAAAAGGATCAATTCACAATGTAGTCTTGAAAGAGTGAGTGTTTTTTTTTGGTGTGCCGTACGCAGTTTATACTCTTGCGGGCCAGGAGTAACATGCAGTTTATGCTCGTACTCATGGAGCATCATCTTACTTCAAGGGTAGTACCCCTTAAGGAATTTTTCATTTATGGGACCAATCCTCAGGCAATCTGCATCAACAAGTTTGTAAGCGCCATTTGACCATCCCACTTTGAGGTGAATTTCCCCCTAGACTTATATGAAGTGATAATAGGTCTCCTTATAGCAAGGACTTGGTCTCCGACTTGAAAACACCTCAGGCGAACCTTTTTGTTAAAAGCACAAGATAGACGAGCTTGATAACATTTAAGCTTTTGTTGAGCTTCGAGACTCTTTTCATCTAGAAATTCTAACTCAGAGAGACATAGTCGAGCATTCTCTTCTTCGGTAAGTCCCTCTTGAACAGCAAGTCTCAAGGATGGTATCTGTCGCTCAAGTGGCAGGACTGCTTCAACTCCAAAAGCAAGCGAATATGGGGTTGCTTGAGTTGGTGTGCAATATGTTGTCCTATATGCCCACAAAGCTTCTTCCATTCTTTCATGTCAGTCTCGTTTGGATATGGAGACTACTTTCTTTAGGAGATTGCATAGAGCCTTATTGAACGCTTCAACAAGACCATTGGCAGCAACATGATACATAGAGGATTTCACTGCTTGAAGTAAAAAGGATCACAAATCTTATTCATCAATTTGTTATCAAATGGCTTGCCATTGTCAGTTATTATGTATCGAGGAATGCCGAATGGATATATGATATTCACTTGAATGAAGTTCATAACATTCTCCTTCACTTCTTTGAGAGCTACAGCTTCGACCTATTTTGAGAAGTAATCCATTGCAACCAAGATATATAGGTGTCCACCAGAATATTTTTGGAGTGGTCCAACTACATCCAATCCCCAAGCATCGAATGGCCAAGATGCTACAGTTAGGTGAAAAACTTCATGGATTTGATGTATGAAATTCGAATGGAATTGATAAGCTTTTCACCTTCGAGCATAATCCAAGCAATCTTTTACCATGGTTGGCCAATAATACCCCATTCTCTTTATGTGAAAGTGGAGCTTTGGTCCAGATTGATGCAATCCACATACTCCCAAATGTGCTTCCTGTAGATCTTGACTTGCCTTTTTCTCTCCCAGACATTGGAGGAGTACCCCCTTAAATGATCTTCTATATAGCTTGTCCTTATAGTAAATGAAACGAGGTGCATGATGACGAAAGTCAGTCCTCCTTCTGGCATCTTCTGGGAGTATCCCATAACATAAGTAGTTGATGATAGCGTGTCACCAGTCCTCTCTATTGAATTCAAAAATTGCAACAAAATGCTTAAGCTTATCCTCCATACGTTCATCTTCGTCTAGTGGTGGTACTACCCATTATTGGCAGATAGTAACTTGAGTTTGATCAGGAAGAGTTAGAGTTGAAACTAGAGCAGCTAAGGCACCAACTGTTTTATTTTCCTTTCTCGGCACATGTTGGAGGGTTACATCTCTAAGACATCCTATTAACTTTTGAGTATAACAGTAGTATAGGCGCAGTTCGGGCTTTCTAACCTCATAAGTTCCCAAAAGTTATTTAATCACTAGCTGCGAGTCACCAAATTCTTGCAATTGCAATTGTTTCATATCGGCAGCCATTACGAGACAAAGTATCAATGCTTGATATTCTTCGACATTATTGGAGAAATGTTGTTTCAACGTGAAGGAGAATGGTAGGACCTCTCCTTGTGAAGTGATAAACACCACTCCAGCGCCAGCTTCGCCACGATGGGCAGCCCCATCAAAGTACATCTTCCAAGGAGGTTGTATTTCAATAGTCATTGCATCTTCATCAGGGAGCTCATTACTTAGCTCCCAATCATCTGGTATCGGATGATCTGCCAAGAAGTCTGCTAATGTTTGTCCCTTTACAGCTTTTTGAGGGACGTACATGATCTCAAACTGTTGGAATTGGAGATACCACCTTGCCAGTCGATCGTTGAGGACTGGTTTCGACATGACAAACTTGATGAAATTTGCTTTAGATATGAGACGAACAATGTGAGCTTGAAAATAATGCTTCATCTTTTGAATTGAGAAGACTAGAGCCAAACATAACTTTTCGATTGACGAATAATTCAGCTCATTTAGTGTCATCATTCTACTCAAGTAGTAGAGGGAGTTTTCTTTGCCTTCAATATTCTCTTGAGCTAATAGGCTCCAACGGACCTTTCTTGTGCCGCAATGTAGAGTATCAATGGCTTTCCAGGTATAGGGGCTGCTAGAATTGAAGGGTCTGTCAGATATGCTTTGATACTTTCAAAAGCTTCAGTACATGTTTGGTCCCACTTAAAAAGAACACCCTTCTTCATAAGATGACTGAATGGTTGGCATCTTCCAGCTAGATTTGAGATAAACCTCCTCAGGTAAGCTAACTTTCCTTGAAGGCTTTTTAACTCATGAATGTCTCGAGGCTGGGGCATCTTCAAGATGGCATCAACTTTAGCTTGATCAATCTCGATACCTCGATGTCACACAGTAAAGTTAAGAAATTTGCCAGAAGTAACCCCAAAGGCACATTTCAATAGGTTCATCCTTAGCTGAGAACTTCGAAGCAATTCGAACACCATTCTTAAGTCTTTCAAATTGTCGCCCCTCTTTCTTGACTTTACCACCAAGTCATCAAGATAACATTCAACATTTTTGTGGAGTAAGTCATCAAATATATTCTGCATAGCCCTTTGATATGTGGCACCAACATATTTTAAACCAAAATACATCACTTTTTAGCAATAGATACCTTTAGGGGTGCAAAATACAGTGAGTTCTTCATCCTTCAGTGACATGCGGATTTGGTTATAACCAGAAGAACCATCTATAAATGACATTTCCTCATAACCAGTTGTAGCATCAATTGTTAGCTCTGGAATAAGCAGTGGAAACTCATCTTTAGGGCATACATTGTTGAGATCTCTGAAGTCAACACAAACTCGAATTTGGCCATTCTTCTTCCTTACAACAACAGTGCTTGAAATCTACGTGAGGTATTTAACTTCACGAATGAAGCCTACCTCAATAAGCTTGTTGACTTCATTCTAAATTAATGGGGCTAACTCTGTCCTAAAACGTCTTTGGTCCTGCTTCACAGGGTGAGCACCATTCTTGACTGCTAATTGGTGGACTGCTATTTTAGGATTTAAGCCAGACATTTCATTGTAACTCCAAGTGAAGACATCCTTATACTCTTTGAGTAGACTCATATAAGCATTTTCTTCCTCAACTTCTAGAAAAACGCTTAAGTAAGTTGGCCTTAGGTCTTCATAGGTGCCAAGATTAACTTCCTTTAAAGGATCTATCGTGGCTTTCACTCCTTCTTCCAGTTCTGGTGGAGTGTCTCCAGCATCTTCTTCCTCTTATGGATCATTCTAAATAACAGATATGTGGTAACACCCAGTAATGTATTCTAATCCTCCACCAACCTTTACTTAGGATAAGGTATTGAGCTCCCTCAAAGCTGCAATATGATATGAGGAGCCTACACTTTCTTCATCTTCCTCACGTTCCTTGGTGTAAACCATAGTGTGAGTCTTTGCCTTTTGGTACCTCTCCACATGAAACCATGAGTTTTACTTTTCGTTTTATCCTAGAGGAAGTAGTGCTTTGGACATCCTTTTGGATGAGCGGAGCAAGTTTTGTCACCCTTAGGTAACTTCTCTGATGCTTCTTATTTTCTTTCTTCAATTGTCCCAACTTCTTGAACACAAAAGTTCTCGTAGTGAGTTTTTCAAGTCGATCAAAGACAAAAGGCCTTTTGTTAGAAGAAGAAGACTCATCTTCGATGGTGATGTAGTTTTTACTTGCTCTTATTATAGAAATACGAACTGAAGGTGGTTGGCTATAGCCCAAACCTTCGGACGCTTTCTTGGTGACATCATCTGATGGGAGTTTCCCTAATTTGGACAGCTCATTAGGATTGTATCAAGCCTTTGCAAGTAACTTGTAAGCATTTGGATCAAAGCCCTTTGTACATTTCATAGGGAGTGGCATATCTTGTTGTGGATTTCGAGCCACAAACTATCCCAGTAGTTTTGAAGACAAGTTGATTGCATCAATGCGTTTGATAGGGAGAGTTCCCAGTATATTTCCCTGAACATCAGATGATTGACCTTCCTCTTTCTTTACCTTAAGAACATAGCGGGGTACAAAAGTGGGCTTCTTTTCGAGGACATGATCTTCCCTTTATCTGGACAAGACTCCAACTCCCCTATACTGTCCTTGACCTTTCTGACCACCATATCAGATCTTTTTCTAGCAAGTGCATTGGACTTGGTCGATTTGAGATCGTCGAGTTTTGGTTCCTTCACAATATAATTCTTCAGATAGATTTTTGTATCAGCAAAGTGTGACTTAGCTTCAGTGAAAGGATTATCATCATCAACTATTTTCCTTTCAATTCCATCTTGGAGATACTTCAAACATTGGTAGAAAGAGGATGAGACAATTTTGTTCTCATGCACCCAAGGCTTACCAAATAATATATTATATGAAGTCTTTGCATCGATCACGTGCATTCATGCGCTAGATTGGAAATCACCAATATGGATTTCTAACTTAATGGAGCCTGTAGACCTCTGGTCCCATGGATTAAATCCTTGTATTAATAGACTACTTTCACTAGGTTCCTCAGTCATGATGCCCAGTTCTTTCAATGTATGGATGGGCAGAATGTTATCCCCAGATCTTTCATCAATCAAGATTCTATTTATCCTCTTCTCTGGCACGTGACCCACCATGTACAAAGGAAGATTATGTAGATTTTCATTAAATAGGAGATCATCCTCTATAAATGTGATTTTTGTATCGCATGCATGTGCTTCTTCAGAAGAGGGTTGTGTAGGCTTCTTAGAAGATAAGGGAGAAGCTTTTGATGGGGTTTCACCTATTGCTTCTTCTTTATCCATTAGAGACATCTTTGATGAACTTTCACCTACTGTCTTTCCTTTGTCAGTGTTAAAACATGACGCCTCATTGTTGTCTTGGGCGGTTCCAGTATGAAACCAACTCATAGAAAACTCTCCAAAAGTCACAGGACGACATGCCTTCTGGTAGTGATGCACTTCCACCCTTTCTTTCTTTAGATGTGTGACTAGCTTTTGCTTCTTTGGTCTCCTGCTCATCCTTCCTCTGGTCGGTTTCTTAGATAATTTTCTTCATGAATTTTTCTTGTTGCGTCTCCACCTAGTCACGAGAATCCAACTTTCATCATCATCTCTATCAGTTTGGATTTTGTTGGGATCTAAGGACTTCTCCCCTTCAGAGGTATATATTTGGATCGGGTCAAGCGAGCCAAAAGTGATAGAGATTTGGTTAGAACTAGCTTTCTCATCATCAAGGACAATCTTCTCTTCCTTAGCCAATTGCATGACTTTGTCTTTGAAGACGAAACACTTTTCAAGAGAATGACCCAAAAGTCTATGATATTTGTAATAGTTTGGATCATCAGTCTTTCCAGCTTCATCGAGCCGTTTAATCTCTGGTAACTCGGCGAGCTTCAGTTCAACCAACTCATCAAATATTTGAGAAACATCAGAATCAAAAAAAGGGTATTTTTTTCTTGCATCTCCGTTAAAGTCAACTTTCAATTTATACGCCCCTGAAAAGTTGTTCTCACACTATGCTTTATGCTTTCCTTTGTAGAGAATTTCACGGGCAATGCATTGACAGTCATGGATTCCTTGTTATCATTTTTGAGCATAAATTTGCTCCATTTCTTTGGTTCCTGCTTGTCCTTTCCTTTGCAAGGATCGTGAACAAGCATTCTATCTTTTATGGCAGAAGACATGCTCAACTCCATATCATGAGCACGAGATGCTAGATATTCAAAAGTCTTAGGTTTGATCCCTTGTAGTATGTAGAGAAGCCCCTAGTGCATTCCTTGGGTACATATTTCTATTGCAGAAGCTTAACTAAGTCTCTCTTTGCAGTTGAGACTTGCGTTCCTCCATCGATTTATGAAGTCGATGACTGGTTCATCCTTTTTTAGTGAGTATTTATGAGTTCTACAATGCTCACTGTACACCTTGTACTATAGAAGCAATTGAGAAACTCATACTCCAATTGCTCCCAACTGTCAGTGGAATAAGGCTCAAGATTTGTGTACCAGTCAAAGGCATTTCCTTTCAAGGAACGAACAAATTATTTGATGAGATGCTTCATAGGTCCCAGTATTATTATATGTCTCTACAAAGTGTGCAACATGCTGCTTTGGATTCCCTTTGCGTTCAAATTGCTTAAATTTGGGAGGTTGATAACCGACAGACATTCTGAGGCTATTAATCTTTGCAATGTAATGCTTGGCATACATATGGGAAGACTTGGTGGAGACTTCATACTTTTCTTTAATGGTCCCTTCAATAAACTCATTTAATTGATCAAGTGGAATCATTCCTTTGTCAGAAACTGGCAACTCCTTGAGAGTCGGCGCTTGATTCGAAGGATTTTCAGTCTCTTGAGTCTCAATACCCTTCGTAGGTGCATGGCTAGATTTCCCATCTAATAAGCCATCTACTTTATCTATCAACTTATCAATGCGAGACTCTTGGTGTTGCATATGCCTAGTTAGTCCTTCAATCATCTTTGCCAGACTTGCAAATTGTTCCTCCGTGGATGTAGCATTAGTTTCCATCACTTGCATGACTGTTAGAGGCATAGAAGAGTAGCATAGATTATTATGGAAGTTGATCTTCAGAGGTCTGACATTATACGACACTTGTGAAAAAGATTTATTGGATGAGTCCTGGTCTTTATTTGCAGTAGAATTCTTGGAACCAGGGACCTCAAGCAGAGCTAAAGTTTGCTTGATCTTCTCAACAACACTGCTTCCTCCATCTGAAGCATATGTAAAGGACCTTGCTCCACTTGGAGTGAAAGATCCAAAATCAGGAGTTGGTGCAGATGATACTCACAGTGTTTGTTGTCCTAGCTTAGTGGCTTTGCTCCTTGTAACAGCTCCAGCACTTCCAAAAGTAACATCCAGGATTCCCTCTACTTCAGCGAAGAACTTGGAATCAGCAGCCTTGGAGGAAGTTGATTGAGAGTTGATCTTCTTAGAAGCCATTTGAATATTCTTTGATTTTTGAAAAGTTGAGATGAGAGGTAGAGATTGTCCCACTAGGCATGCCAGAATTTGTATGACAATAAAATTCGTGTCTTAAAAGATATTATTCAAGGAACGAAAAATATTGCAACGATTAGTATATTATTTCAAAGAGTGAGTTCTACAATCTCAATGGATCCTCCAATTCGCCTTTTCAAATATGAATTCAAGGGCTCTTTAGCTTGTTATTGAATCTTGAAAAACTTCATGGATTTGATCTTCACTTGTATTTGAATTCAAGGCCTTTTGAGCTTGATCTTGAATTTGGTGGTCTTGATCTTAATATATGGATTTGATGATCTTGATGAATTTGAACTTGATATAATCTTGTTCTTGAACTTGATCTCAACTTGTACTTGAATCCAAGGGTTTTTGGGCTTGTTCTTGAATCTGGTGATCTTGATCTTGATGCGTTCTTGAACTCGAATGCTTGATTTTTTGATTTCTTGAATTCTTCTTGTTGCTTGTAGAAAAATCTGCATGTTTGATCCACAAGCTCTCTCTGGCTTCTTGTTAGAATTCTTGATGTTCATTCTGAATTATGAGGACCCATTTATATAGTTGTAGAATAGAGGAGTCATGATAGAATCAGACCTTCTTCCGGTCAATTAGATTTAAGGCTACATGGTGCAGGAAAAATGATAAAAATAAGACTCCTTAAGTTATAATGGAATCAGGCTTTCTTCTGGCCAATCAGATTTAAGGTGACATGGCGCAGGAAAAGTGATACGAATAGGACTCCTTTTAAGTGACATGTCGATATTTGATTGGTTGAGACACATCACTTGCACATGCGACAGATATTTATTGGCTTTTGATTTAGACAGGAATACCATGTCATGCTTACACATGGAGTGATCCTATTGATTTCTTTATTTGACTTGGCATGCCATGTCATCCGACATGTGGCGTCAAGTGGGCCCCTTGGATGAAGGGATATTGGGCCCAAAGAAGTGGGTCATCTTTTGTAGCCCAAATAATTGAATTTGGGCTTTTAATTAAATTCATATTTTATTGGATTAACCGAATTATATTAATCCACAACATTTATGAATTAATATATTTTGAATCATGTTGTAGAATTTATATTTTAATAAGTTTTATATGATTACAGTATCATCCCCAAATAAAAGAAGAAAAAAAAAGAAAAAAAAGTAGATATAGAATAGCAGTTAAAATAAAGAACAATGTCAATTCTACAAGAAAAATAATATATGTAGCAAAAGATTCAAAGAGTATGAGCTTTAAATATGATAATGAAAGAGTATTGGTATTATTGATACAATATGTGGTATTTATACATCTGCAAGTGTGGAAGACAAAGAAGTTTGTTTGAACATAAGAGACCTAAAGATAAGATGAACTAACTAATTTCACTTGCTACAACGCTTGCAATAACCCTATATTCCGCTTCTCTGAAAGATATGACAACAATGTGTTGCTTGTTAGAGCAACAATTAATTAGATTCCTTCCAAGAAAAATAACATAAGCTAACATGGAGTGTCTTATGTCAGGAATGCCATCCAATGTACATCTGAATAGGCAAGTAATTGTGAAAAGTGTTGGGAAAAAGTGGACCAACACAAAAATATATGGTCGAGAATAATAATAGTAAAATGGGAAAAATAATGACATCAAGAATTTTACATGGAAATCCTTTTAAATAAGGAAAAAATCACATGCCAAGAGCAGCAACGATATCACTATAATAAGGAATTTTGCACCGTGTATGCACGAGCACAATATTGACTTCTACAAACACAAAAAAAAATACCCTCTTTTGATTTTTCACCTTACTAAGATATCACTCACACTGTATTTTCCTTCACAGACTATTTTTCTTATGTATTCTATGTTATACCTCATAGAAAAAACACTCGATGTATTCTTCTTTCTCTCTATGGCTCTTTGTCTTGGTGTGTTACAATGAGAGAGCAAACTCTCTCAATTTATAAAGAAAGGAAGACCACGCCTATGTCACTGATGATATATGCCAATATTATATTTTCAACACTTTGTAATGTGAAGATATTTGTTGGCCAACTACCAAATCTCAATTTTTAGCATGCATCATTAATATTTTCAACATTTGCTGCAAGTTACCTTTTTAATGGGTATGGAACCTACATATTTCCCTTTTAGACCCATTCACTGGAAAGGAGGTATTTGTCTCTTTAGAAAGAGCTCATGACAACAAGTTCTTTGCACAATAAAACTTGTCCTTTGTCACAACTTTGATCAACATATATATGCAGGATTCTCATTTGTAGAGATCTTTTCAACCCGCATAGATTTGTCCTCTATCATTTCTTCAATCTAGTCATATCTCACATCTATGTGTTTTGTCCTTGCATGGTACATTGAGTTCTTGCTCAAGTCCATTGCACTTTGACAATCACAATAGACAACATACTCTATTTGTTCCAGTCCAAACTCTTGAAGAAATTGTTTAAGTCATATCATCTCTTTGCCAACTTCAGTAGCTGCAATGTACTTAGCTCCAGTTATAGATAGTACAACACACTTCTACAACTGGACTGTAATAATATAGATCCCCTAAAAAAGTAAATAAATATCCAATAGTGGACTTTCTGTTACCAAGGTCACTTGCCATATCACCATCTGTATAACCCTTCAAGATTGGACTAGAGCCTCCAAAACACAAGCATACATTTGAGCTTCCTCTCAGATAGGGCAGGCAACGGAATCGATACCGGCACCACCGGACCAATATTTACAGAAATAGGACATGTACCGACAATAAATGGGCCTTTTTTATCCGGAGCCGGACCGATACCGGTATCAATAATACCGGGAAAAATCCTAAATTTATTTTTTAAAAAATTATAATTTTTATACATTTTAAAGTTTATTCCTTTAACATGATCAAAAATTAAGTTTGTAAGTTTAAATTTAATTATATAAATCTTTTAAAGTTTGAAGTTTAATTTTTAAAGTTTTTAAAAGTTTTAAAGTTGTAGGTTATAGCTTATAAGTTATAACTTTAAGTCTTTAACATAATAAAATTTAAACTTTTGAGTTTTGTCCGTTGAGTTTACAAAGTTAAATTTTAAATTTTCTAAGTTCTCAAATTTAAATATTCAAAAATTTAAACTTTTAACTTTAAAAGATTAAATTTCAAAATTTTTAAATATAACTTTTAAATTTTAAAGTTTTTTGAATGTTTGATTTTATATTTTAAAGTTAATATATATTAAAGATTTGAGAAACAAGGGGAGCTAATATATATTTAAAAAAATTCTACACTTAAAGTTGTAAATTCAAGATAATAATTAAGGCGAATAGCCTATAAATTTATTACGTTACTAAAGAAGTATTGTACATACCTTCTAGGAAGAGTTCTATTCGATTAGGTACCTAATTTACGCAGCCACCTTCTAGGAAGAGTTCTATTTTAATTAGGCCTTATTTATTACAATGTACTAATATCTTATACATACCATTTTGAAAATCTTGCCTAAGTTGTTCTAACATTTCTAGTGTTACATTGTCTGGAATTGGTTGTTGAGCTTATTCTTCCATGAAATCCATGTCTTCTTCACTTGATTTCGATAAAATATTATCTATGTTGACTTCACATTGAGACGGCAGAGTTGGACACCCTAAATTCCTTCGTTTCGCATGGATCCAATCTCTGAATAAAACTAATATTTTCAATCTATCTAATGCTAGTGAATGTCGAAAGTCTCCAAGTTAGAATCTTGCCGTGCTAAAATCGCCTTCCAAAGCCATCGATGATGCTTGAATAGCTAGAACATCACGGACCACCCGCTGAAGTCTTGGAAAAGATTTGCCCCGATTCTTCCACCATTCCAACAGTTGTAGCTTTCCCTGTCCATTTTTATTATTTTCTGTAGTCTGGTTAAGATATTCATCATAATCATTATGATCGTTAGTACTAAGACCAAGATTATATTCTACCATGTCATCAATATCAAATCGTATCTATACCTATATGGTTCTGGTTGTTAAAATTGTACATTATCTAATACAGTAGAAACATATAAATCATATACTTTTCTAGCCTCTGATCTAATGCTACTTTTAACAAAAACCAAATTATGTGAAGGATTTTCTTCATTGTCTTCAATTTCTAAATTTTTATATATGTTATCTATCATTCTAGATGCATCTACTTCTTTGCAAGTCAAATTAAATACACAAGCAGTTAAATAAATTTAAGAAATTGAAAAAAATATTTTTAAAATTTTTCAATTATTTTTTTAACCGGTTCTTAAAATTTTGAATTATTTTTAAACTGAGCAAATTTACAAGAAATAGCATAAATATTTGGTAAAACAAAAAAAATAATAGGATAATAAAAACCTGATATTTGTTTTGGTAGCTAAATAAATTTTTTTTAAAAAATCAATTAGTTCTTTTATATCTTTCCAATCATTGTCATCACTTTGGTAAGCCAAATCAACATTATGGGCATTCCAAAACCATTTGAAGGAGTCTCCTATAGTCATAAGCCACTTTAAGCATGTCATATAAAGAATTTCACCTAGTAGCTACCGTTTTGGAATTTTTCGAACAGGCAAATTGCCTTCAATGCACCTACTTTCAAATTCTTTATGTCTAGCCTTTACCTGACATTTAAAAATAAAATGTCATGCAGCTTCAACTTTATTACAACCATTTTCAACTAAGGAAACGTCGTCTCTAACAATTAAATTATATATTTGTGCAGCACATTTTATATGAAAAATATTTTCATAAATAGGAGTAAGAACAGGTTTTAAATCAACAACATGTTTATTGCTAGAAGCATTATCTAAAGTTACACTAATTATTTTACTAGATAGGCCACAAAATTGTAAGACGTCAAGAATTGTTTGAGCAATATACGTACCAATTTTACGCATTTTACAACTTTTATAACCTAAAATTCTTTTTTGCAAAACCAGTTTTCATCAATCCAATGTCCCGTAATTGTAAAATAATCATTACCGTTTACAGTATGGCTCATATCAGAAGTAAGTGCTACTTTACAAGTATTACAAGTAAATAAACAACGAAGATATTGTAAATGTCATGCATGATAATCAAAAACTATTTTTTTTATTGTATTTCTTTTAAAACCATTAAAGGATGGGTTATAAATAATTTCAATATAATGAATAAAATTTGAATTTTCACCAAAAATAAAAGACAAACCAGTAACAACAATCATTTTTGCAAGTTCTTCTAGGTCTCGTTATTTAATATAAGGGCGATGTGTGCTAGGACCAAAAACATTAGTAGGGTTTAATTGTGACTGATCCACAGCACAACCTCCTACTCCTACGGATTGTTCATGAAGAGAAGTTCCATATTTTTGCGCATCCATAATGGCTTGATATAATGACCTGGAGCAACACTGTAAAGTATTTTCTGCTCTTGAGCTAGCCATCATGGATTTGTCCCTTTGGGCTCACCCCAAAAGGTGCCTCATAGTATATAGACTAGTCGTTTACTTATATACCCAGCATCTCTCCTGTATTTTGTGGATGTGGGAGATCGCATCTCAAGATGGGTTTTTACATACACCCCCTCTACGGACTTAACGTCCTCACTGATGTTTGCCCCACCGCATGGGATTCCTCTAGACTCAGTACTAAGGTTTGCCCCGCCTAATCGGGTGTAACGATCCTGAAATTTTGTCTACTTGAGTTGGAATCGTGTAAGGAGGATTTTTTAAAAAGGGGGGATTGTAGTTACATTTTATTAAGATATTATGTTGGGTCCATTTTTTTAATATATTATTTTTTTCTTATTATTGCTTCATTGTGCAGTAAGTGCAACATCCTTTATATTTTCTTAATGTTTAAATGGTAGTGCAGCATCCTTTAGCTCAAAGTGCCGCATTTAGGAGTGTCGATTCCTTTTTTTTAATTTAATTATTATATCTCTTTCTTAATGCTCCATTAGGAGAAATTGTTTAAGGCATATTGTTGCCTATAAATAGCTGCACAGAAAGAGAGCAAAGACGAGCAAATAAGAAGAAAATCGTGAGAAAATAAAATAGAGTGTTTTATTTTGAGAAGGGAGGTGTTTTAATTGTGTAGATCTTCGGTAATTTTATTCTTGTAAGTTGCTCCTATTTTCTAAATCTTTTACAATAAGATATTTTATACAAATAAGTTTATTTTCGTGTACTTTTAAGTACTTTATTATGAGAATATTATTTATGATGAGTGATGAATTTATCTTGATGCA
>JAABOM020000001.1:28671733-28717784 GCA_011800125.2 Solanum clarkiae | reverse complement strand
TTTTTGGGGGGGGGGGTTATTATAGTACATGGTCATTTATGCAAAATTATTATTAAAAAAAATCATTCATTGTATAGACGTATATATTTACTGTAATGAAGTTATATTCAATTTTTTAGTGTATATTCAGTATATAGTTCATGTGTAAGTAATCTACATTGTATAAGCAGTGTATACTTTCGATGATTTTTGACAGATATTTATATATATAGTCATGTACATTTTCTATGGTTTTTCGCTATTTTTTTTATGTAAATAAAGCATGACTATATTTGTTGTAAATTAATTAATTTATTGTATATATTTGAAATTAATGGACTGGAAGCCCCGACACTTCCAAATCCATATGCTAACACCCACGATAATATATAAGTTTGATTTTCAATATTTGTCATCTACAATAGCAATTTCACTGCATGTCATTTCAATATTCAAATTAAAGCAAGAAATCGTATTAGGATTGAACAAATTCAAGAAAAAAATTGCTTCCAATCCTATTAATCATCACAGATTGAGCCATAATTCTCAAAAGAGGAAGTATGTATAGAAAGTGAAGTTTTATGATATTTTGAATGTGTAATATTAGAATGTATACATAAGGGGTAATATGCATATACAGTTGACAGTATATATACAAACTTATTATATATATCAAAATGGTGAATGGAGGTAATATCATTTTTGACGTATAAATCACCTAAACGAATATATACAATAGTTACGAAACAGATCTTATATATATACTAAATAATATATGTATATTAGCACTATAACTAATAACTTTATGTAAAAATAATGCAGTTAAGCCCATCACAATCAATACATCTTTTGAATCAAATTATAAAGGCATACATCAATTATATGTTCAATCTACTTCATGTATACATACGCAACTCTTTTTATTTTAAATATGTTAAAAATTATACGGTAAAAATTCTTATGTATACAAATTAAATTACGAATTGAAATGTCAAATTTCTAATAAATTGTTAGTTTAAAGAGGGATGAAAATATTAAATTCCTTATAAAGCCTTGACCTTCGTTTTATTTTGGGCTAATCTGCGTCAATACTTTTAAACCTAAAATTTGCAAATAATTCAAATTTTTTATTATAAAATTGTCGGCCTTACAAAAAACTTATACCTACATGTTAGTTTTAGTGTGTAGTCACGTAGCAAACAAACAAAAAAGAACTTCATACAAATCATGTGAATATCAAATAAAAAAAATCATATACCAATATAACATGTAACATTTTCAGTTACAAACAACCAAATTAAAAAAAAAGTAAATGGCTAAATGACCATTTGGGTAAGCCTTCTAAAATAATTGTTTGTCGTTATAATTTAATTGCTTCGTCCATTTTGATCTTCCTCGAAAAGAATTATTCTTTTTGATATTTTACTTCAAAAAGTAACTCTTTTAACTCTAAAATCCAATTTGTGATTCCACAAGTTAGATCTATTTTCATAATTTAACAAAAGATTTAATTTTACCAAAAGTATTCCATAACTAAATTATCATTTAGTTACTCTACAAAAGAAATTAAGTTTTAGCAGATAGTAATACCCTCATAAATCTATTAGCTCAAAGGAGTAAATGATATTGTTAATCTCTTCTTCTAATAACAACCGGTCAAAAAATCTAAACAATCCATCAAAAATTCCAAACTAAATAAAATAATACATAAAGTTATAAAACTGACTCAATCATAACTTATACATATTTTTATTACGTAAATTTTTGAAATAATAACTCGTGATATGCTAAATTTTATACACAAAATAACTGTACTTCATCACATGATTAATTATCTTCCAAGCAACAACCAAATAACCCCCTTAATTAATGGGTTTACATGCATATGTTAAAGACATCTTAGTCGATATAAAATAAATGTAATTCCTTTTCCATGATAACACAAAGCAAAATATCCAATGAAATGTCAATTAATCAAGTTTGATTAATTTATATCTTAGTACTTATAAC
This sequence comes from Solanum clarkiae, assembly GCA_011800125.2. Lineage (NCBI taxonomy): Eukaryota > Viridiplantae > Streptophyta > Magnoliopsida > Solanales > Solanaceae > Solanum > Solanum clarkiae. The sequence goes on along the minus strand of JAABOM020000001.1, from coordinate 28,715,795 downwards.
AAAAATTACGTCCTCTTTTTTCATATAAAAAATTACTATTTTTCATTAAAAAAAATACAAAATTCTATTACTTATCACATTTTATTTTTCAAAAATTTAACTATAAATAGTTTAATTAATATTTTAAAATAATCTTTTTTATCCACATCTCATATAATTTTTTAATATCTAAATTTTTAGATATTAAATCAATTTATTTGAAGAAACTTGATAAATTATGCTAAGTAGAAAGACATTATTAGTGCAGAGTGGATAATTATGAACTTGTCTATTACTTGGTCCTCCTTCCAATAGGAGGAACCCAGAAAACAAGAAGAAAAACTGAGCCAATTGTGGCATGAACCCCAAATACAATTGATAGATTTTGATCGAATTAGTGTTAGATTGAGCTGAAGGAAAAGGGAAATGGCTAATTTGTATGTAAAGGCAGTGCCTCCGGCGGATCTGAACCGGAACACAGACTGGTTCATGTATCCTGGAGTATGGACCACCTATATACTCATCCTCTTCTTCTCATGGCTTGTTCTCACCGCTTTTGGCTGCTCTCCTGGCATGGCTTGGACCGTCGTCAATCTCTCTCACTTTGTTGTATGTTATCTTATAACCTAACTATGCGCGATTTATAAGTTTGGGGTTTCTTTTAAGAGTTTTTCTTTTGATCCTTTATGTGGAAAGATTTGATCTTTATTTCACTATTTGAATTGTTTTCGTGATTTCGAGTGGTTTAAGATTAACTCCCCATTGTGGTTTCGATTTTCCCCTTGTGTTGAAGGATTAAGAGTTTATGAGTCCTTTTATGTTAAAGATTTGATCTTTTGGTCTAGGATTTTGATTTCATTGGCAAAATTTAATGGTTTAAAATTCATCCATATTACGAGATTGTACTCTTTATATTTTCTAGAGATTTTTTTATTCGAGTCTGGAGATTGTGAATTGCTTTTTGGCAGAATTGAAAGGGTTAGGATTGGCCCAAGTTGTTTATTTTTGAGCTAGAGTTCAAGGATTTCTAGTTCTTAGGGAATGATATTCCCTTCACGTTTAAGAATCTATCTAGAAGATAAGTTTAATCAAAGGAAACAAAACAAGCAGAATATGGTTGGAATATACAGGGTGTATTCAAGGATGGAATGGAGATGATTCGTCATTGTTCGATTAAGAAATTCCTCCTTTTCTGAGAAGAATGAGTGGATGTAATATTGCTTGCTTATTTCAACATTTTCACAGTTGGTAGATTTTGGGGTTTTATGGTTTTTGCTTTCATTGTCTATAAATCATTTGCATGCTATTGTACTATTCCCTTCTTGTTTCCAGTTTGTACTGCAAGTATCAATTTGAGTCATTGTCTTGGTGTGTCCAAAGTCCAGGTTTTGCATTATCACAACTACTAAGACATTGAACGAAAATTTCTTACACCTCTCCTTATCAAACTCACAATGGCAAATCGTTGAGAGAGATTGCTTGTTAAGGCAACATATGGAACCATTACGGATTGGTCAAACTGTTTGCATTCACATTTTGTTCATTGGGATAGCATCCTGTGCTAAGATGTAGAGCTACTGACAGATGATCCACCTCGCAATATATGCACCTTATAGTCTGCGACTTCAAAGATATGCACACAAATAAACTCTAGTATGTAATATGCGAGAGTTACGTAGAAAAGTCAAGCAGTTCATATAATCTGTGAGGCTCTTGTATGTCTACATTTTCCTGCCAGTTTGTGCCGTGAAATTGTCCTAGCTCGTTAACAACTGCTACTTTTTACCTGTTGTTGACTGTCTGTTTTAGTGTGATATTTGACAAAGTGAGCTGCTAATGCACATCTAGCTACTCCAAGTGGACATTGCCATGCTTTTCTAGATATAATTAGGTTTAAATGATACCAGGAAAGCTTTATGCTAAGCCGCAGTTTACTTACAAGGTTGTTTGACCTTGGAATATTTTAGTTCTGACTGCTTAGAACAAAGCAATGCGCTTCATTTTACTGGCCTTTTAGTTTTCTATAACTAGGAACCAGTTTTAGCTTTGTCTTGAAAATAGCTAGGTCCTAGGATATATAGAGGTGGCCTGACATTGACTTGGCTTCGCCAAACAGCACATCTTGCACTCATGGCACCTCCAATTTGTCGCAATACCCTTTTCTTTCGGGAGTCCAAACTAGTATCATGTTAGTGGTGAAACAAATACCCAAAGAAATCTTTAAGTTAATAAACTAATAACACATGAAAATCGACCCTAAGGACTCTTAACCATTTGGCCTCTTAAAGTGGGTCCCTTGTCACTTATTTGGATTTCTTAAGATGTACAAAAGTTTCTGCAGTGTGTGAGGATTTTCTATTTGAAAATGTACACACATTTGCACATCCCAGAAGTATAATAAGATTACTTTTGAGTTGTTTTTGGTTGGTAACCAGCTAACTGGACTTCTTCTCTTCTCATCTTGTGTCTCACTTTCTCCAACTTCCTAAGTATCCCTTTACCTTCACTTTTGCTTTTGTTACAACTTAGCTAAGGTTTACGTCTATTCTCATCCATACTAATCGTCCCTTGAAAAATGCATGTATGCTGAATATCCGCACATTCACACACATATATATTGTTGAAGTCTGTTTGGAGACGAGATAGACCTAAACTCACATGGAAAGAAGATCTCTAGAAAGACCCTACATTTTCTTGGAATAAATGCAGAATTAGCTAAGGATAGGGTACAAAAAGGATCCATATAGGTGATATCTACGAGTTGACAGTAGGTTTTGATCTTGTTAGTAGAGTGGTTTTGATCCTGTTGCTTTTCCAGAGTATTTTGACCTTATACAGTTAAACTTATCAAAAAAAAAAAAAAAAGAGAGTATTTTGACCTTAATAGATTTATATTTTGCTTCTTAGGGTTGAAGATCTTCCTGATACTCTCCTATTTCTGTAACTCGTAAACCTGTAACATGTTGTGTCAGGTTTTGATTTCTTTGGAATAGAACTCAAGTTGTTACCTTCTCCAAAAAAAAAAAAAGTCATAAAAATATAGAGAACTTTTATTATTATTACTTTATCATGTATATATAACTTATGTTTCACTTTTATTTTTTATTTGGTATGATGATGAAGACATGAATTGAGCTTACGTGAAGTAACATGGTCAGTAATGATGCATACGTATGACCCAACTTGTTTGGAATTGAGATGCAGTTGTTGTTGAAGCCAATTTAGATCAAACTAATATCAGTACCTTTTTAGAATCACCAAGTATATTCTTTCCAATGACATTGAAAGATTTGTACCTAACGCTTTGGCTTCTTAAAGATTCCAGTTTTAAAAGAAAGCAAATGACATCTTCACATATGACTTAACATGAATCAACATGCAGATCACATATCACTTCTTCCATTGGAAGAAAGGAACTCCATTTGCAGATGATCAGGGAATCTACAATCAATTGACTTGGTGGGAGCAAATAGACAATGGGAAGCAGCTCACTCGCAACAGAAAATTCTTGACTGTTGTGCCTGTCGTGCTGTAAGTTCCATCTTTCTTATCTGTTGATTTTCACAATTTGGTTTGGAAAATGTTGAGATCATCATGACATCCTAAAAGGGGAAAACCAGACGTGCTAAGATAAGGCTTGTTTATTGGAGTGTTGAATGGTTAATTTTATATTGGACCCTTTGATTGGTCTTCTGAGCTAATTGATCAAAAAGAAACTTTAATCAAAATGTTTTTTCTTGTGCAAATTTCATGCTATGGGGTGCCTCTGCTTTCTTTTTATCAATGAAACCTACCAGTTATTGTTATTGGAGACTCAAATACAGGACAAAAAATCATGAATCTATTGAAGGCTTGTTCAAAATAGAAAAAAGACATTGGTGGCATTATGATTGGGGTTAGACAGATAGCCAGTTGTAATGCGCAGCTGTCTTCTGACCTAAGTAGTGCAGTCTCTTCACCTTCAATGTCGCACCCATGTTGGATTCTCCAAAAATACACTACTTTTGGAGAATCTGACAGGCACCCGTTGACAATTTTGAAGATTCTGAGCAGTATAGCTTCTGACTATAGTGAGAAAAAATATAGAGGTGCGTGACACACGCAAGAGGGTAAAGAAATTTGACAAAGTAGCAACTAGCACTAGAGTCAATGGTGAGCCTATACTCCCAATTTTTTTTTTTATAACAAGGGGAACCCGCAACCGCTGCCCTGTGGGTGCGCACAGGGTAAACCCCCACTCCTATGCAGTAGCTCGCTGATGAGCCTATACTCCCATTGAACAATAGAGATCTGTTTGTGCACATACACCAAGATTATGTATTAAAATTATCACATTCTTAGATTTGAGGGCAATTTGAAAGATAACTCATGAGTAAGGGGGCTAAAACCTAGAGTTTGTGCCCTGTAGATGTATTCCTTTGAGGGAGTAGCTCTCTGCTTCTTCCTGTTTGTTTTCTTTCTAGTTTATCACTCCAAGAATTTGCATGCTAGCTGTGTTGCACAAATTTACATGACGAGAGGTATGTAGGTGTTAACTTGAGCCTGACAGTGATATTCCTCGACACAACGACAAGCATTCAACTTATCTAGATATTATTGGAAATTGAAATTTTATTCCAAATAAATAGGTCTTGATCTTCTAACTGAAGTGGTGGGACTCGTGATATTTCCGAAATAGTTCAAGAATCTATAACATGTGCCTCAAAGTGTTTCCATTGGGAGTTCGATACTTTTCGAGAAAGAGCCATACTTAAGACATGTGGAGTAATCTAGAAAGCCCTATTACTTAGGGACTAAGTGCACTACCCGGATGTTGGGCCTCCGGATCTTTTATTGTAATATGGACAATTTAATTAGTTTGCTTTATTAATAAAACGGGCCATGAGCCCACAATTTAATTAAAAAAAAAAAGATGTGGAGTACATGTCACAAATTTGGGAAGCAGATGAGGAACTATTAAAATTACAGAGAATATGAGGATTAAAGGAATTCAATTTGAGTCTCAACAAAAGGAATTCTGCCTTATAAAAAAAGAGCTCTACTTTTTGGAGAAGCAAGTTTATAGAAACAGAGTAAAAGAACTAGAAAAGGAGGAGAAGTAAATGTTGAAGAAAATCCCTCTCCTAATAAATCCATATTTAAATTCCTCAACAAAAAAGAACTCATGTTTACATTTTTATTTTTTTGATCATTGCAATGAATAACTTATGGACTGAGCAATGAAGAAGTTCTGCAACCCCTCTTGATATCTCGATACTTTTCTATATGAAAATATTATAGGTTTTTCTTGTATGTTAATGTTGATTAGTTATTAATATTGTACTGATACAAACTTTAATGGTTTATATGCCTTTTGTTTTGAGTAAATGCGAATTTGTCAACTTCGTTTTTTTATTTTAACGGTTAATTATTTGAATGCCGCATTTCCTCAAATATGTTCTGTGTGCACACACACATCCTGGTTCTTGAGATTTATGGTGTAACCTGTCGGATGCATGTGGAATACAAAGTGCTGACTCCATATGTATGTAACATAGCATTCCAAGCCTTGTGATAGTTTTCAACTTGGTTCTTAAATTCTGCATGTAAAAGTACATGTGAACCCTCAGGGGTTGGCCTGGTGGTAATTGACTTGAGTCTTGGGGTTTGCTCCCTTTCAAGGTCTTAAGTTCGAAACCCACTAGGTGCAAACAATTTCTGAGGACCATTGGACTGGGTAAAATCTGAATTAATCGTGGTGCACTTGCGGGAAACTCCTTACCGAGGGCCTGTGCACCCCTGGGATTAGTCGGGGCTCTAAGAGACCCAGACACCCGGTGCAAATCAAAAAAAAGAAAAAAGTACATGTGGAATGTAGTTTGAACAAAGGTAGTTTTGTGGTAAGCAAAAGAAAATATTGAGTTGCCTCTTAAGAACCAACAGTCCGTGTACTAGATGGTTTTAGCCCAAAATCTTGGTCTTTGGTACTTTTAACACACCTCCAACTCTCAGCAAGTATTTATAAGGGGGATAGGCAATAACTTAAGCTTAAGATTGAGTTGTTTTATGTGACATATCAAGGGTGCCTTATACAGTCCTTATAGTTAACTTTTCGTCTTTTCCCTTTTCTTTTCTACTGTATTGATGACATTTTACTTTCGGAATTCTTAACCTACTCTTCTTTAACTTGTTTAACTGACAGGTACTTGATAGCCTCACATACAACTGATTACCAACATCCAATGCTCTTTTTGAATACCATTGCTGTGACTGTGCTGGTTATTGCCAAGTTCCCCAATATGCACAAGGTTCGAATCTTCGGAATTAATGAGGATCCGTAAATGCTTCTTTCATTTTTGTTTCCAGTTTTTGTTTCTCAAAGTCTAAGCTTTCTCATCCTCCTGCTGTTCTGCGGAAAGTTTGTCTCTGTATAGAAGTCAGGACAGGAAAGAGTACTTGCTGCTTTAGTGCTAATGTCTTTTACAAGTGCTTCTCTAGATAGTGAAGCAATAAATGTAACAAGTTATCTGTACAGTGTAATTTTCCTTGTAAACTTTATATTAGTACTATAATTAGTTCAATCTCTGTGAACTATACTACAATATCATCATCTTTTTTTGAGCTTATGCTGGAAAATGTATGGTCTTTGTTTGGTACACTATCAAGTTAGAAGTACTTCGTATCAATTTGTTTGTTTTTACTTTATAGTCTATTTTAAAAAGAGCGTTTTCTTTAGCAACTTAATTTTTATCTCTAACTTTATATATGATACGTTTAGGGACCACAAAGTTTTAAAACATTTTTGCATATCTAACATATCTTTAGTTTATAAAGTTTTTTTTATTTATTCAAATTTCATATCAAGTCAAAATCATACAAATTTAGGAATATCAAGTTTAAAGAATATTTTACTACATTTAACATATCTTTACTTTATAATTACATCATGTAGATTTTTTTTTATTTTTTTGTATTTCATGACCAGTCAAAATTAGACAAATATATGCACTAATATTTTTAAAGAAAAAATTACATGCTACGAAATGTGTATAACTAAACCATTTCTGAAGGGTCGATCCTTTAATAGTCTGGTATGTTAGGAATAGAAGGAAAAAGTAATTAATTAATTTAAAATAAAAGGATTAGGTATTGGTTGTGGCAGGTAGGTTCCTTTTTGTTTGATAATTACAATTTGTTTAGTGGCTTTGTCAAATAGTATACTATTATTATCATTTCAATGTTAGACCAAAGCACTTCAAATTGATCTCAATGATAGGTGATCCATCTAGACATCTGCTAATTATATAATTTCAAATTAACGTTCTTTGCAAGCTATGGCTCACTAGAACTTAAGTTCCCAGAGAAAATTAATCCATATTCAGTCCTCTTTGGTGTATTTCCTAGAAAGGTTCTTTCTCTTCGATTTTTCAATAAAGACAAATTTTTCATATAACAGACTATTTGAATACTTAATAAAGATTTTTCATATATATACATACATACTAGTACAGAAACCCTAGAAAAAAAAGCTTGAGTTTAATCAAGCTAGCTTCCGTAATCTCAAAATAATTCTAGAATAAATTAACAACAATTTAACCAGATACAACTTTCTAATGTTAGCACGTACGTACTTAGTTGTGATTAAACATCACCAAACAAACAAAGGAAAAAAAAAAAAGAGATTTGTACGCGCACATTATTGTTCTTTTAATTTACTAGGATCCTCCAGTAGTACCACTTAACATCCCATTCCAATATAATCCAGCAGTTGAATTATTCTCCTGTCCCTTAGTCTGATGATGATGAGCTTCATTTGTACTTGAAAGTTGCTTTAATCCTCCTAGAGGGAACATTATTGTTGCCCCTCCATTTTCTATACATCCAGGTCCACCACTTGAATAATTATTTAAATCACTACTACCAACATTAGGCTTTAATTCTTGAAATGGAAAACTTGAACTATATAAAGCATTCAAATCTGGTGTTGATGGTGAGGAGATGAATGAGGTAAACCCTCTTGACGCTATTCCACTCCTAAGCAGATCCAGAGCTGAAATTGGGGTGCTACCTGAAGTTGAACACATTACTAATTTAAAGTTTTTCGATAAGTCAATTAATATGGTATCACAGCATAGAATTGAGATTGTCATTAATAAAGAGAATTGTTAATTGAAGATACAATTAAGTAAATATAAGTATGTTCTTTTAAAAATTTAAATTTTCAGATGATATCAGAGTGGGCAAAGGTGTAGATTCACGTGCTTGCATATGAAAAAGTTAATTAACATCCGGCCAACACGCAATCAAAATGGTTTGTTTACAAGATAAATACCTAGATGATTGTTACCATGGTTGCTTCCATCCATCTTTGGCAATTCAAGAAACTGAGGGATGACACCATGGAATGACGTGTGTGGCGCGGTTCGGAACCCGAGGCTAAGATCTTGGCCACTTCCAATTACAATATTATTAGGGTTTTGATGATTTCCTGGAACATGATTATTGGGATTAGGGTTGAGATCGGGGAGTTTTTGGGAAGAAGAGGACAATCTTTTGTTTTTTCTAGAACCACCACCAACAGGAACATTCCTTAGGGTTCCACCTTCAGTCCAATACCTTCTACAAGTCTTGCAGAAATATCTTGGTTGAGTTAGGCTATAGTTGTTGTAGTAACAAAACTTTGTATTTGTTGAATTGCATCTTGGACAATTTATTGCCCCATCCTTCACTGGCCTCACCCTCTTATTCATTATTTCTGCACCCATCGATGATTTCACTACTCCAATTTCCTAAAAGTTATTAACACAAACAAAAAGTATCAAGAAATTGCAAAAGGATTGATCATAAAGTGGATAACTTACGCAACAACAATATATTTAATGTATTCCGACTAATATATACAAATCTTTTAGAAAAAGATGTAATAAAAGTACAAGAAACTATACTAAAACAACAGATAGTAACCTAAACCGAAGAACAAAAACTACAAAAAAGCAGTACTAGGCCTAACAAAGTGGATAACTTCCAACTTTCAAAAATAAAATGGAAAGCAAACAAACAATAATAACAAATAAGTAGAATACTTTTTTCCCATATCACGTGGAAAGTGGAAGAAAGAAAAAAGTGCTTTGAACTTTGATGTGTAAAGAGAGATTAATGAACACTTTAATTTGAAAAAAAGACACAAAAAATCGAACTTGAACATTTTTGTTAAGCAAAAAATTAAGTACGTGCTAATAAAATGAATTTACCCACCTGCGTCGACCATTGAGTAGTCTCCATAAATCTGAGGAAGAAAAAAAAACTAAAAAGGTTGAGAGAAGTGTTTTAATTTGTCTGGAGGTGTGTCGACCTTAGTGCAAGAAAGAAAATAGAATGTTTTTGAGTTGTTTGTGTGTTGGCTTTAATGGAGTTAGCTTTACTTTCTACATCAAATGATGAAAAGGAAAAGAAGATATTATTATTATGTGTTTGTTTTGACTACTACAACTTTAGAAATAACAATCAACTCTTTTATTTTGTATTATCTCAACTTTTTTCAAACAGTGGATATATATAGATTATAGTATATTTTTTTAAATAAAACCTTGTGAGTGGAATTGTGGATGGATATATTCTGTAGTGGGGTAAGTTTCTCCTTTTGTTGACCCTTTAATAGCTAGCTACTAGAGGGACTTTGATTAATCCTGTGGTTTCATTATATTTGGACTAGAGTGGATTAATTTGCTGTCTTACACTGCATATATACACAAACCTAATGTACCAAGAGCTACACAATAAGATTATTATTTAAACAAATAATTATAACTATAGGTAACTATCAACGACAAGATATATATATTATTTTTTTTTGTTTTAATCAAGAAATTTATATTTGTCAATCAAGATATTTGGCGTAGTAACATACAATCAATGTCTAAAATATATTTTAATTTTGTTTAACCATCCAGTCTCGAGTTCCTAACCATTCCAGTCTCAGGTTCTTAATCATTACAGTCTTGAGTTCGACTAATCCAGATTCACCAGGTTCCAACACTAAATGGACCTAAAGAAAAGGTTAGTACTACTTTTCATAGTGCATCAAGCTTCCAGCTCCCAATAAGAGATAAAAAATCGCAGCACTTCTCAGAGTAATTTGTCCAATGTATCTAATTTTCATTAGGCCAGGAATCTTATATCTAACAGCCTCGTATGTCCCATAAACAGCACCAACAACGCCACCAATCGCGCCGCCAATTGCCACCCCTGCGTTCATATGCGCGAGACAGCTATACAATTATGTTACATATTAAAAATAAACAATGTGTATATAATAGTAATCAATTAATTAAACATAATAATGTTAACGCATATGCAGAAATCAATTGTATTTTTCTACTATTAGTTTCATTACTATAATTTTTCAGTTATGCACAGCTCCATTCAAGTGTTTTCGTCAAATCACAAGTTCTAAACATATCTTATCTATCCCCATACTCCAAGCTAGCTTAACCAAATTTCTCGATATAATCCAATCATCTATAATAAACATATATATATCTTTATTTTTCCTTCGATATTTGATATTTACATTAAAGTTCGATCAAATTTGAATTCACACTACATATAACAAGACGTATATTATTTTAAGTCCATATGAAAAGCTAAAAACTTCATTAGGATTTCAGTTGAATTTTTTTTATGTCCCAAAGTGCATGCCTTGTTGTTTGCCTTCCTGTTAAAGTTGTTGAGCTTATATTGAGAAAGCTATACAGCCTTTTTTTTAATATTATACTAACTATGATGCAATTTTATTTAACTTGTCAAGCACACTTTAAAACCATCTTTTGGCATATTTGTTTGGCATTTCAAACTTTTCAGGAACAACATTCCTTGCTAGTTGGGAAGATATATATATGATCAACTTAATAACGTAACCCTCAGCTGGAAGATTCACCAACTATTGGATTATATTGTTTGTACATATAGGCAACGTGTGTATATTATTATAGGTGCTAATTAGATTAAACTTTAGCGTGGTCTAATTATCCTTTATCTCTCTGTCTTTTCTGTTTTTGTCGTACGTAAAAATAAATTACTTCATACCTAAGTATGATATAGCCTTTTCAGTGTTTCACTTTTTTTTTTTTTTCACCCGGTGTTCGGAGCCCGTGAAGTCCGACTAAATCCGAATCAAACACTGCAGGGTAGTCTCGATTAAATTCGGATCAAACACTGCAGGGTCCATTTGGAGGTGGCGCTCCGAACAAGATTTTTTTCATTCTCAGGCTCAAACCCAAAACCTCTGATTAAGGGTGAAGCACTCCTACCAATCCATCACAAACCCATAATGATAGTGTTTCACTTTATTAAAGCATTCCTCACTACCTTTAGAAATTATTCTGAGAAAAAAAAGACATCACGGTTTCTTACCAACCATATCGATCGGTCCACTGTTTTTTTTGCTTTTCTTGATTTATTTCTATTGGAACACACACTTTCTTCTATTTTACGTAGCAATAATCTAATTATTCACTTTCAATAAATAAAGAATTTTGTGATAATTATTTAACAAGAAGTCAATAATATTATAACTACAATTATATTATAGAGTATTTAATTTATCAAATAATAGTAATAAATATAAATATTTATAATAAATACTTTATAAAAATATTATTAAAGACTTTACATTATATTAATTCCATCAACATCAAATATTTTTGCAATAATATTATAAAAATTTATTATCAGTATATAAGTATTTTTTTTATTATGGGTGTGTTTGGTATGGAGGAAAATGTTTTCCTGAAAGATGAGTTCAAACTCATTTTCTCATGTTTGGTTCGTGAGTGAAAATATTTTTTGAAAAATAGTTATATAGTGATAATATATTTTTATCACGTAGATATAACATCAAATATTTAAATATATTTTCATTTCCTTAAATTTGAGTAGAATGAGTTGATTTAGAAAATATTTTCAAAATATTTAAGTCAACCAAACATAAAAAAATTGAAAAATATTTTCCGGACCATACCAAACACACCCTATATCTCTTCTTCTCCTATATTAGGTCATTCTTCATCTTCTTTTCTTCCCTACTGACCCTTGAATATATCTACGTACACGACGAAGATTTAAATTATATAAACCAACAATGCTATAGACAACTCCGGGTAAAAAAAATTTACGAAAAAATTGAAATTTTTTCTACATAAAAAAGGATCATATCTCCTCTCGATCATATCTGGTGAAAAGCATGCATGTCATCACTCGACACCAGAAATATTAGGGAATTCATAAGAAAATTGTCTTTACAGTACCACACCTAACCAGGCCAAGATTGCTCCCAACATCCCAAAAATTTATAAAGAAGAGAAATAATAATATAGATCTATTTAATACTCCTCCGATCTATTTCAAAAGAATGACCTAGTCTGACTTGGTACGGAGTTTAAAATAACAAAGAAGATTTTTCAATCATGTGATCATCTTATATTAAAGTTATGCCAAATATATCAAAATATCTTTCAATCTTATGATCTTGAACATGTCATATGAAAGACTAAAATTTACTAAAAAAAATAGATAATTTTTTTTAAACGGAGAAAGTAACAAGGTTTGACATATCCTTTATTCTTTTTATTATAGAAAAAGAAGACGAAGAAAGAAAGGTATATGAAAGCGGAGCCGACAACGGAATTGTTAAGGGCCCTTAATACTTTGAAATTAGTGGAAAGAGATGTCACCATGGTGAATACTATATTATAATACTCTCTCCATTTTAATTAATTTATTTATTTTAAAAGATAATTTTTTGATAATTTGTTAATATTATATTTTTATGTGACATTTTTAAAATCATAATATTTGCTATTTTTTTTTAAAAATCTTATGATAAATTAAAATAAGGTAAACAAATTGAAAAAATATATATACTATATAATATGTGATGATGGGACACTTAACACTTAGGCTTGGCCCCTACGTCTATTAGATTAATAATGAAAGGCTAAAATTCCCTCTCTAATATCTTCAGTGGAACAGTTTTCTATTGAGAGGTGATTATTATTATTATTATTCTTTTTTTCGGCTAAGACATAATGATGATCTCTTTAGCCTTTTCTCCAGTTTGAAAAGGGCCCAATTTTGAAAATCCAACTTGCCTTTTAGTCAAAGTTTATTTCGAGCCATTTTTACTTGATTTTGCTTGACTGATGGTCTTAGAAAGGATACTTGTCTTTAGTAATTTCCATTTTTCTGTTAAGAGGTTGTTCACTTTTGTTGGACTTGATGCTCTAGAATTAACAACTAACAACTCTACTAATAGCTTATTACTCCTTAATTTACATATAGCAACAATATTTAATTTTTGTCTATAACATTATAAATATGAATCTTGCCTATTAGTGCAGATAGTTTACTTTAGATATTTGTATTATTGTACTCCTAAGTCAGAGTTCCAGAGAATAATAATACTACATAGAAATATTTAACAGTTGGGCATTAGTAATACTGTGTAAATGTACTTCAATTTGCTCCCATTCAGATGTCATTGATGTGTCAACTCCTGACCCTTATAACTTCAGGCAATAAGAGAGGGGAAGATCTTTTGCAATGTACGTATTTTATGTTATAAAATGATATGTTATAATCACTTACACATTAATTAAATAGAAGTAAATGATTTTTTCAAATATTCTTTGAAGATTCATTATATAGAAGAATAAAACTAAGAACAAATTTGTAAAGGACTACAAAATCAAATCTCCCTGTTTTTCCAGAGTCTATGCTAGTTTCATGATGGTACATTTTCATTAAATTGATCCATCCAGTGATTAATCAAAACCAGTCACCTATAGCTAGGTCCAGAGCTAATATAATATCCATGTACCAAACGCATTTGCTGGTTTTAAGTAGTACTGAAAGCCACAACTGGAAAAGCAACCAATATATCTCAGCAATTTGTTGTATTTATACCCTTAATTAGCTATGTTTCAGGTGTCATTCATGCAAGGATTTCTGATTACACCCAGAGCTTCTTGTGCAGATGCTTAATGCGGGATTAATGGTGGTTCCGCCAACGTGTCCATAGTTGCACGTTCAAGCATCTTGTTGATATATCAATAGAAGGTAGGACTTGTTACCTGGAAAATAAGGGAAGCTGTTACCTGCTACGACAGGTTTAAAATACACTGATAGTGTGAATCTCTGCACCATAGGGGCATAACTTCAGTATAAAATCTCCATACGTCAAAGTATATAAGTTGAACTCATCAATTTCAATACCTGTTAAGTATATTATCAGCAGAAGAGGCTAGCAAGACTGACGACAGAGGCAGACTTCCAGTTCGAATGATCAAAGATTGATATAGCTTCATGAACCGTTCATTGAATGTCTTGACATGTAACATATTACATGTGGGAAAGGAATAACTTACTTTATCCGTATATAGGAGTGTCAAATAGATGGGTTGGGTCTTACTCGTTTATGTTAATAGACCGGTAGGTTAGCAACCCATCCAAAATCCAACTCGCCCAATAAATACTCAAATTAAAGAAACACTGTGCTCAGCAAGTTAAAATTACTCAACATTACGCTATCGTTTCCTCTAAAAACAACCAGAACTAAGAGGTGCATCATTTGACAGTAATTTGACCTACCATCGCATTGTGGATTGATGGCAGCAATATGGGATATCAATTCCAAATGTTCTAGAAAAAAATTCATGTGAGTATTCAATTAACAAATCAGTCACACTTTTGCATACCTTTGTGCCAGAGACCCTTAATTTTTCTTTTGTTGTGAGCTACTAGTTCCTGATGTCAGAAAAACTGTGTTTTGATCCATGATACTGGAGCATGACCATTCTTATCTGAAGCCTTTACCACACTTCTCTAACAATTAGTAGCACTGCTAATTTAGTAAAGCATAGATATGCAAATGATGTTGTTAGGGGGCTTTCCTCCTTAACTAGGCCATACCTGCACGAAGCTGAATTAGTCGGGCCTCCAATGCAGGCACTGGACATCAGGTGGGAATCAAAAAAGATTACAGTAGAAAAGTTTTGGGCAAAAGCAAAGCAAATACGAGTTATGCACTCAAGCTAATTTTCTCAACTGCAGAGATCAATGACAATGTATGCAAAAGAACATCTAAGAATCATATGAGCTATAAGCCGTTCGCATCAGGGGCATGGTAAAAATGCTATGACATTTAAGGTAATTCACAAACCGTGTCTCTGTAATTCAACCGACAAAACTCCAGTGTCTTTACATGCTAGACTTGATTCCCCTTTTCTAATTTTCTTTCAACTAGTAACAGCGTTAGTAGTAAAATTTCATATCCATCCTAGTGTTTTTCTCCGGGAATATATGTTTCTTCCATAGTTAGTTTCCCCATGTATCCAAAAATTGCATGCTGACAAGGCACATTAATCCTGGTCTTGACAGACTTCTCCAACTGTTGTGAGAAATAATAACTGAAAATCTACGAGACAGCGATTGCACCAACACAGAGAACACCCACACACAACACCGCGACTGCAACCACGTGTATCTCACCCCCTAAAGCATAGGCGTTATCGTAGGTAGTACGCAAGCTAATCTGGGGTTCAATTCTGATCATAGGACCTATTGAAAGTTTGATTAAGCGGGAATGGTTGTTGCATAAATCAGCTTGTTAAACTCAACAAGGCTCATTAATGTATCACATACACAGGGGTAAAACCAGTTAGGATATTTTGGGAGCAAAGAATACATGGAAAAGCTAAATACAAGCAGAAAAGAGATAATGATCATAAATGAAGAGACATGAATTAACTGTTGACAGAGGAACAAATCAATCAGCGAGTCATAAGTCAAGAATATACCAATCTCAACAAGTCTAAGCTGCATTTTGTGTGCAGAGGCTGCATGATTTTCAAAAGAAGTTACTGATATAAAATTACCTATTAATCTTGCTATAGCCCAAGATTGATAAGTCACACTATCCATGATAGCAATATAGGTAGGGATTTTATGAGGATATCTAAAGCACATGTAGATGAGAAAGTGAAAACCATGGTTAGAAGTCATTACTGAAATACGTCCTGCAACAATATCTCAAAAGCAGCAAGAAATTGAAAACAACGTTGACCATAACATTGATTAGCAAAGTGGAAACCACAACCAAAAATAGTAGACGCTCATATCGATCCTCCAACATGGAGCTACACTAACTGAGTAGACATGCAAAATCCAGTTAACCAAAATATATCTTTTTAAAATGCACCCTCTTGCAAGAGGACATTAAGCAATCCATTTCATGTAATTCTTTGTTACACTGACCAACCTCCAGCATATATGTTAAACTGCATTTAAACCTTACAACAAATAATTCTTTCCCAACCAACACTGGAGCAGTGGAATCAATAGAATCTTTATGCTGCAGAATGCAATATAGACATGTATGGAAAGTAGGAATTTGATCAGAAAGGAGGAGATGAAAAAGTATCGAGTGGCCAAATACATTCGTTATCTGATAATATACAAACCATGATTAATTAGCAAGTATCTCCACAAATCACCATCCCTTTTACCATAACTAAACTCAAGCTAATTGATGATTCCCATTAGCATACCATAAATTAGGGCGGAAACACTTTTCTTTCTCTTTCTATGGTAGATTTGGATGTCTCCATCTGGGGTTTTTCCCACGAATGGGAAAAATTAAACTCAACCCATTGAAATTTGGTATTTTACATTTTTTTATTTGATATATTTTATATAGTAAAAAAAAATATAATTGAATTAAATATTAAAATATTAAAAAAGAACAAATAAAAGTTGGATTTTGATCCGCTCTTTAACCCATTACTCAATCTGTTTTAATCCAATCCATTTGATTCAAACACATTCAAACTGGGTTACAGCTTGACCCATTTATTATCAACTCATTATACTCCGTTCAAATTTGACCGGACCCATAATTACCACCCTAGTCTTTCCCCTTCTAGAATCTGGATGAAGCCTTTAAAGAGGTCCACTAGAGAATCCAGAATGTTAAAGAAAAAACAAGCTTGCTAACACAAGAAAACAAACTTTACGTCTTCAGACTTTTTCTAATTTGATATGCAATTCAGAAAACCATGCCAGAAATTACTGTTCGGCTGCACCACTGTCTACAAGCACATCTGCCACCCAACCACCCAAAAAAGAAAAAAGAAAAATTCTAGAATCTTTGTTTTCTCATCTTGTATATCAGCCAAACATAAATAAATCAAGTAGATGGAAGCTTAGTGGAGACGGAATAGTCCTCGTGAGCGATGGATTTGGTGAGCATAAGAGGGCGGTCCTTGGCCTCATCCTCATCGTATTCATTACTGTTTTCGTCGTGGGCGGAGCTAAGGTTTATGCAGGAGCATCGTTCAAGCGACTGAAAGAAAGCGGAAGCAAGGCTGGTCCCGAACCAATTAACCATTCGATCCAACTTGTCCCATGACATGAATCCAGAATTGTGTTGCTCCGATTGATTCCGCAACATTTGTGTGTGATTCTTCGTCTCTGCAGTTGCAGCATTGACGAACAAATAGAGGCTCTTATAGTTTTTAATGGAGTCCAAAAGAGAGTATAAGTGCTGCGTATTATATTTGATTAGAATATGATTGAAGAGTTCTAAATCAAACTCTTACTATTCATAAACTTGTCCTTTCAGTAAAATATATACACATTAATTTATTAAAAAAATTATAAGCTTTTATTTTAAAGGATAATTTAGTCATTTTATATTCTTATTCAAGAATTATTAAACTTGGTATTAATAATCACTAGATATCTTTGATATTAGATAAACTTGGTATTTAGTTGTCTATGAGTTAAGTATGTTTGATTTGCATTGTGCAATCAAACATTATATTAGATGGACTAAATTCTAATCTAAGAACTATTTTACTTAATATATCCTACCAAACAACTTCCAAATGATATAGTGATGAATTGGGTCTTAATCAACTTAACATCACTTGAATGTAGTTCTAAACTTAGATATGAAATCCTCTAGATGTTTTGAGTTTTTTGATATACAATTTACTCAAGATAATTTACATTGCAGTACGTGAAAAGTTAGAAGAAAAGGATCGAAGAAGAAGGAGAAGAAGAAGAAATTGATGATGATGGAAAAGAATAATAACGAAGAAGAAATGAAGAGGAGGCGGGAAGAAAGGAAGAAGGAAGAGAAGTCATTAACGGCTAAAGCGAAAGGAAGCAGTGGAAGCTATGGTCGAAGGCCAGTTCAACCATTTTTCTTATAATTCAATTAGCTGAGCGATTTCTTTATGTAATTAGTCCTTTGTTTTATTTATATATATTAAGGTTTGTCTATTTTCTTATCAATATTGTTATTATTATTACTTGGAAAAAAGTTTAAATATGTCAAGAGAAAAAAATTATTTAGATAATATGTTAAAAATTTTACTTATATATGTTATTAGCGTGTGAGAAAAATTTTACGCTATTATTTTTTAATTTTATAAAATCATCCAAATAACTTTTAAATTTAATTAAAATTTTAAATCAAATATATTTCTTTTGTTCATTCGCCAAGAACACACGAAGAGATAAAAATTAAATATTTCTCAAGTCACGCAGGTATAAATTGAACTCCATGAGAGTTATAGGACCCAATTAATCTATCCAAAAAACCTCGTGCACTCAAATACAAACTTGACAAACTTTTTTAAGCTCGTCTACAATTCACTCGAAGTCGAAGCTTAAATCTGGCAGGACTTCATTAGCGAACTCCTCCGTTCTCTCAATTCTCTACAATGGAGAATCACAAAATCAGTTGCTGTAACACAGCGGACGACGTCGTTTCGAAGTTACCACTTCAACTGATCAAATCGGAGATCATCCCTCCGGCACCAAACCGATCAAAATCGCCTTCCGAGTTCGAGCCAGCAATTGACTGGCAGCCGAACTTCGCTGGCTACTCATGGATCGCCTATGGTGCCTCATCTCTCCTCGTCATACGTCAATTCCCTAACCCTCTATCACAAACTGAGACTGTAATCGGCTCAGTTTTTCAGCAGGTTCTCGAGCTGTCTATCGATGGCACTGGCACGGTTTCCGCCGTCGCTTGGTCATCGGTGACGCCTTGTTCTGGAGACCTGGCTGCCGCACTCGATAACTGCATTGGATTGTTCTCTTACAACTCTGACGCTTCTCATAGTAAGTTTTAATTATCTGATCTCACTCTCGAATGTGTACACTAGTCTTTGTGTCATTGATTGCTTTACTGCACTTCATTTGTTAACTACCAGAATCTAAAGGAGAAACTGTTGTCAAGTTGGATCTCCGGAGTCCGGATCAAGCGATATGAGTGATACATTTATACGTGATTGTTCATGTTATGAGAATGTCTTTGATATCTTTCACAAGGAGCAATTGTGTTGGTTTCTGTGTCCTCTTGAGGCAATTTAATTACTTTTATTATGGCCCTTGGGAGTTTATTTATTATTGTAGAAGACAATGAAGAGTAAAATTTATTAAATACATCTAAATCACAAATTGGTTAGGATCTGCTTACTGACATCATTCATGTTATTCTGCTTATTTGGGTCTGTTTCAGTCCAATACTAAATTATTTGTGTTGCAAATCAAGTTAGTAGTTCTTGAGAATCAGAGACTAAAGGTGGATGAAAATCAAATGCCTAATAAAATGGCCCGTAAGGATGTCAAACTTGGTGAAAGCATGCTTTTCCTTAAAGATTTTTTTTTATCTAAATGAAGTTGGCAAATGAAAAAGATCACCCCAGCATTAGTTAGACCTTATGCACTAAACTAAAAAACAAACTGTTTAGGTGGTGATCCAGTTCTGAATGGGTATGAAAATGGAACTCGTAAGCACTTTCTACTATTGGTCAATTGGATCTTAAGTGTATCTCTCCCCCTTCCTCTCTTCCCTCTTAGATGTATAAATTTATTTACTCATATTCAGGTTCTTTTTGTTGGAGCCAGACATCAATGCTAGTACAATCCACAAAAGTGGACTCAATCACATGGACGGGGTCAGGAGATGGGATAATTTCAGGTGGTGCTGAATTGATGTTATGGAGAAACAAGGAGAGGTCATGGGAAATAGCTTGGAGATTTAAACCAGAACTGCCTCAGACTCTAATTTCTGCTACTTGGTCAATTGAAGGACCTTTTGCAGCTGCACCTCCATTCAGATTGGACTTTGAAGGTTCGGGTTCCCATATCCATGCAGGAAACAAATGTGTTTTAGTGTGTCAAAGAGATGCAGATTCCAGACATTTAGAAGCTATGCTACCACACCCATTACCTGTTTCTATGATTCAGTGGAGACCATCTACAGTTACACGGTCAACTAAGGATGGCAGATATTCAAGAAGGTTGGTGTTATTAACTTGCTGTGTAGATGGAGCTACAAGGCTCTGGACTGAGACTGATGATGGGAGGGTTAGAAAGGTTGGCAAGGATGGTAGTGAACACAAAATGAATAAATTCTCTTTTCGTGTCATTGCTGTGGTTGAGGTAAACCAAACATTAAATGGAAGGCTGGGCTTGGATGTTTCTGTAAGATGGACAACAGATATTAATGGTATAATAACTGTTAATGGGGAAGCTGTGTCTTATGCTTCATCAGATGAACATCAACATGGCAATGCTGGTCGGTGCGAATGGTTAGTTGCTGTAGGTCCCCAAAAAGCAGTGACTTTTTGGGCTATTCATTGTCTCGATGATTTTTCTCCCGTGAGAGCCCCAAGGGTGACATTGTGGAAAAGAGAAGAGTTGAGCAGTCCTAAAGAGATGGCAAGGGGATCGCTCTTAAATAAAGTCTTTATCATGAGAAATCAGGTCTTTGGTCCACCAACGGTATGCTCCTTTATTAATCTATTACCAAGTAACTATCTAGTCTGGATGCAATTTTATTCCTCAAAATTCCCCAGTGACGCAAAGGTGTCCTCAGAACTGATTAGCACCGAAGATTCGCCTCCAAATAAATGTCAGACTGAATGTTTTTTATCATTATGTGCAACGGGACTTTCAAATATGGACAGTCACAGCAATAAAATTCTGCAGGTAGCAGTTCATCCTAGCTTTTCTGAGTTGGAAATTGCTTCCTCTCTGGACACTGATGGAAAGATCCTTTTTTGGTGGTTTTCTTCTGCTTCAAATGCTATTTTGGGTCTCCCAGCTTTGAGTCCATCTTGGAAACTTTTCGGGAAGGGTGTTATTGCACTCCCCCAACCCAAGTATACAAGCTTAAGCTGGGCTCCCTCTCTTTTAAGTGAAGAACGAATTCTTGTCATGGGGCATGCAGATGGAATAGATTTCTTAGTAGTTAAGGCTGTGAAAACTGAAGAGTTGAAAATGGTTTGTCACAAAATATGTACTATACCACTTACTGCTGGAAGTCAAGAACAAGGTCCGGACAGCGTCTTCTCAATTCCTTTGCCTGCCACTTGTAACAAAACCTTCATTTCCAATAGCTTTCTGCTGTTAGCTGTGTGGAAGAAAGGCTTTCAGGCTTTATCGTGGAAAATTTACCTTCATCACTATGATTTGTCAGGAAGTCATTGTGGGTGCAGTTTTGACAGTACAAACACCTCCCAGAACAATATATTGAAATTTGAGAGTAGTTATTCCGGTAAGGCATACCTTGTTTCTGTTGAACCTTGTTCATCAGTTTTTCCAGACCCTCATCACCATGATAAAATTTCAAGTTCTGCTGTGATCTGTCCCACAAACTCCGGAATAAGTGAAGAGATTTTTGCTAGTAATTTATATGGCAACTACTTTGCTTATCATATGGTTACTGGTTGTGTTGATGGTAGTTTGCAGTTATGGAGAAGTGTTCCTGCTGTGCGCTCGAATTCTCAATGGGATCTTGTTGGTACAGCTGCTCTGCATGAAGGCCCTATTTCGGCTATATCTGCAAGTGTCTGTGGTCGAAAGATTGCAACTATCTCGAAAGAAGGTCCATTAAGTTCTTCTACTACAATTCATATATGGGAATGTGTGCGTGTTGGCGGTGCTGGCAGCTTTATACTGGAAGACACTTTGAATTTTGACACAGACGTTGTTGCTTCAAAATGGTTGACAATTGGGAATGGTCAGTTTCTACTAGGTGTTTGCTCAAGAGATAAGTTGCATGTATACGCTCAAAAGAGATGTGGAGGTCAGTGCAATTTGGAACCGGAAAGATCATTAGAAGGCAACATTTGGTTGTGTCTTGCAGCAAGTCGTACTAATCCAACCATTCAGAACTTCTTTTGGGGACCCAAAGCCATGATAGTGGTTGTTCACGATGAATACATTTCTGTATTTAGCAAGTTCTCATATTTTATGGACAAGAAACTTCTGCCCCAGTTTGGTGGAGAATTTTGCGAGGAGAACTCCCTCTGTCACTATGGTTCTAATAAAGTGCCGGTATTTTATGGTCATGAAAATTGTGACAATGCACGGTATCAGTCCGATTTCCTATTGAAAATGGAAGTGGTGAATGAGACTTCACTATTTAGTAGTATGGCAATATCTGAAAAAGGCTTTACTTCGGTTAAAAATGGGATTTGGAGCATTTTAGAGATAGCAGAACTTGTAGGAGGATCTCTTCCTCTTGTTCACCCCGAGGCATTTCTTGTAAACATACTTTCAGGTACTTATGAATTGTTTGATACTCTTTATGCTTCTCTCAGTCCCAAACTAAATAGCCAAGCACCATCATTATCTTCATCAAAGACATGTTAAATATGATATAGGCGAACCATTTGTTATGTTTACTAATTCATTTTGCATCAGAGGAACTAATTTGCGATTGGCTGCTTTAAGGAACTGACATGCGCATCTAGGAAGTAGATGCTGTTGTATCTAAGCTACTAGGCCAAATAATTAGCAGCTTCTTGACAACTAAAAGCTGAAGTACACTCTTTACTCTTTGTTAGCAAAGCCAGACATTTCTTGTAGCATACAGATTAAATGAGGTTCTCCAGTGTTAATTAATTTAGGGTCCTGATATGTATTTAAATTTGCAATCCTTGTCTCATCACTAGAAATCATTTTGTTATAATCATGTTTATTTTGACCAATGGGTCTTATTGTTTATCTTATTAGGCTTTCCTTTTCACTTTTGAAATACGTAACAAATTTCCTTGTCCTGCTTTGCTTACAAATGAGACGGCTATCGGTCTATCTGTCCTTTAAGTCTTTTACTTCGATAATATTCTATGTGCTCTTTTTGAAAACCAAATATCTTTGTTTAGGATGTTTTTAACTGAGGGTTGAAGTACTATTGAAAGTTTATGAAAGTAATTACATTTGCCTTTCATTTTAAAGTTAATAGCTTGTTCTTGGCTGTACTATCAAGAAATAATTTGCTTTAGTACCACAAATTCCGGAGGAAGAAAAGGTAAAGATGCATTATAAGTTGGTTTTGGCTTAAAACTAGTAAATGCATCGAGTTATCATCCTTAGAAGGAGAAGAAATACACTTGATTGAGCTCACTAGGAATGAATAAACTAGGAGAAATTTAATATATTGCTGTTTGGTTTTAGTACATAATATTTGTGGCCCTCTTGATGTGGGAAAATCAGAATTTCTTTAATATTTACCTTTTTTTATGACAAGGGGAACCAGCAGCCGCTACCCTTTGGGTGCGCACAGGGTAAACCACCGGTCCTATGCAATAGCTCGCAAATCACATGAGAGGTAATCCGCACTGGGCTTGCCCAGTGCGGCGAGCTCAATCCAAAAACCAAACCCTTGCTTTTGTTGGCAAGGGGTTTCGAACTTGAGGCCTCCAACATAGAAGTCTTTTCAAACTTGAGACCTCCAACATGGAAGTCTTAAGTCCAAACCACTGGGCCACCCCAAAGGGTTAATGTATACCTCATTCTTATCTTTCCTTTTCCTTTTATCATAAGACTTGTGAGAGCCTTCAGCAGCAACTCTACCTTAGTTTGAACAACTGGTCGCCATCTTTCCCACTGCCAAAGTCCAGTCTCATGAAGGACAAAAGCTCTTCTATAAGAAATTGATGATTGATTGCGCACGTTAATTTTATTCGGGGTCTTCCTTTTCAATTCTTAGGCTCTCCTAGTGAAATCACGTTGACAATATTTAGTATTGTGAATTTAACCAAAGTTGGCCGATCTTGATTTAGATTTTTGTAGAGCTGTTTGACTTGTGAAAGTTCTCTTTGTAATTAGTGTAACATTCTAATTTTGTTTGTGTTTGGAGCACTTTTGAGATCCCAACAATAGTAGTTTCTCATAGAGAATCACATTTTTGTGTGGACTCTCTATTTTTTATCTGCTTTATAAGCTGAAGATTTCTCCATCATGCCATTGTAATTGCCCGTTCATTTCAGGGAAGTTCCTTCCATGTAAGAAAGAGAGGTGGCAGGTTTGCCATGTTATCAAAATGGCAAGTGCTAAAGGACATTACTGACGTTGTTTGTTGAATTAAGGCTTGTTTGGTTTTCATTTCAAGAAAAAATAATGTCAGTGGATACTCTGAATTACTAATATAATATTCGGTCTCTGTCAGAAATCTATGCATTACTAATACAATTCTGTGTCACTATTACAACATCTAGTTTCTCAATATAGAACTCTTCACAAATAATACTTGCATGACATATTTGTGAAAATGAGTGTTAGCAATATTTGGATAAGAGCACCTAACTTAACAAAGATACCTTTTGACGTAAGATGACTTGTTCTAGTAAACAACAAAAAATCTTTTCTATAAAAATAATATTCATGATAATACTATATATTCTTATAAAATTCTGATTAAAAAAGTAAAATGGAACTTGTACAAGTATACTAATTAAAACAACTTGTTTTTAACTTTGTTACCCACAATTTCTGCATATTAGACCCTGTACCATTACTTTTTATTATCCTACTATTTTATTCATAGATAATTTATGCCATGAACCTAATGATACCTCTAGTTTCTTTAAAATTAAAAAGCAATTTTGCTCATTTACTCCTGAAGATGTAGATTTTGAAGCACTTGCTCTCGGGAAACATTTTTATGTGATTATAAAGTCAGAGAAACTCTTTATCTTTATCAAAAAAGTCCGGCAAACTTTTTATCGCTTCTGCCTACATTATTTGCCTGTTCCGGGTTATGTTCTCTGGTTGTTATTATTCTTGGAATGTTATTTTTCTTTTAAATTCTCACCTCTAGTGGTCACAATGAATATTTTATTGTAACTGTTCTTTTTCAGTTTTATGTTTCCTGCTGCCTGAAAATATAGCCAGGTTTGTCTACCATGAGAAGATTGTTGCCAATTTGTATCTCATGTGCTTATGCTGCCATCATGAAATTCCCGTCATTCATTGGGCTTAATCATACTTGCTAGTCTGAGTTTGACCTCACGGTTGTGTGTTTCAAATATGTATAGGTAATTGGAAACGGTCATATGTAGCTCTGCAGTGTCTCAGTAAACACATAACTTCCACAAAGTTATCAGCGAAAATGAGCTGCCTTCGTGCCTTCAGTGGTTTAATATTTCCCATTTCATTGTCAAACTATCTGGAAGGAAATGTCTTGTTTAATTCTGGTGAGAAGTCATTTCAGTGGGGTGGACCTTCAGATTCCTCAAGCTGGGGATATGCTGCACCTGATAATGTGCTCTCTATCTCTTCAGCGAGATCTGAAATAACTGACTTTATAGAAGCAGTTGATAAACTTCAGAAAGTTGTAACTATATCTTCCACTGAAATGATGCAAATTCATGCTGCTATTAATCTTCTAGATGAAGTTAGCAATATGCAGTCCACTTCTGCTTATAATAGCCTTGATGGACCTGGTCGTAGGTAAGCCTAACTCTTTTTCTCTGAGGTATTTTAATTACTGATTTTTATTTCTTACCAATTAAGATTTGTTTGTCAGAACCAAATGTTCAAACACTAAGGCTTTATCAGGAAAAAAAAAAAAAACTAAATGGAATTCAGATTCTTCTCTTCTTAGTTGTAGATCTTTTATATCAACATTCAAATAATTTGATGTGATTGTAGGGTCTCTACTTTTGGCATACTTCTTGTATATGGAGATTTTCCCAATATGAATAAATTAGTGACTCCCCTCGTGGTCATTTTTTATTCATTACCACAAAATCATTTTTTTTTTCTATCTTACACAGTGAATGAGAGGACATGGAGTTGTGCAGAAATTTTATCTTCAGTTATAGTTGCTTCTACTTGAATTATCATTTATTGATGCTACTCATCTTTTCTTCCAAGGTTTTGGGTTTCAGTGAGGTTTCAGCAGCTATATTTTGTTCAAAGATTTGGCAGACTGCCATCAGAAGGTGAGCTGGTTGTGAACTCGGGACTGATTGGATGGGCTTTCCACTCCGATTGCCAAGAAAATTTGTTTGATTCTCTTTTATCTAAGCAACCATCTTGGCAAGAAATGCGTGATATGGGTGTTGGACTATGGTATACAAGTGCGGCACAATTGCGATTGAAGGTATGTATTTTAATTATGATAATGAATTCAGTTGCTGCATGACTGGTGAGGTTGTTCCAGTGGTTTGAGAACTTCATTTCTTACCAAGTGGTTGGGAACTTGAAACACCCAGGGACCTAAGGGGGAAGGTGCAATTGTGGACTCCTGGACAGGGGGATTTGCGGGTAGGAATGTAGGATTAGTGCCACAAAAAGAGTTCAGCTGTATCTTATTATAGTTATTCCATCTTGGAGGTGCAATGCAGTTCTATAGAAATAAACAATTCCTTCCAACATGAAAACGTGGAATAGACTCCTCATGTTTAGTTTATAGGACTAACATATTAATGCAGTCCAAGTACATTGCTCTACATTTCTTAATGATCCTTCCTTTCTCAAACTAGTCACCCAATTTTCTTTCCTTCCTCTTGCTGGTCAAGAATGAGACTTCCGAAAATTTAAATCTTCTTTCTAGTATTTATCATTTGCTTGTCCTTGTTCCTTCCTACTTTATTAAGCACACTATCCTCTACCTTCTTCATCAATTATTAATGTTAGAAAATAATGAAAGTCTGTCATCAATATTCTTTTGAAAAAGCAAAATATTGTATCCACTAACAGTACCAAGAAGGTATGAAAATCACTACAAAAAAATTTGACGTGCTTAACACTAAAAAGAACAAATCAAAAGAAGAAAAAAAAGCGTTGTTTGACACTACAAAATAAGGGAGTTCAACAAGTCCAAGGTATCTGTTGTGATGAAGATCTGTCATGAATTTGCATATATTTCTGAATTCTGCAAACGTTCAGCTTCTTTTAGGTTTCATTGTTATGAACTGTTTGGCTAAGTGGTTGGTTTATTCCAACACAGTTAATGTGAGGTCACATCACTGGATTGTTTTTCTAATTGTATCTATTTTGGGCTAGCTTCTCCTGAAATATGAATGATCATCTAGTTTGCCATTTCTGGTTTCCTTCTTTGTGATTAGGGTTAACCCTGGATGCTGTTTCTAATTTGTGAAGAGGTTGTAGAGTTCAGGTTCTATTCGCACTCTTTTTTCTATTCAACCGATAGACTCTTATCCTTTAATATTTTGATCAATTTTGCCCCGGGGCTTTGATCTAGTGTAAAAGCGCAGAACCTGATGTGTGAGTTATACTTATGTCATAGGTCTGAATTTTGCTGGTACATAAGTGCAGTCTTATCCACCGAGTTTTGAACCGTGCGCTAGCCAATAACCTTCGGGAATTTCTCGGTTATAAAGAAATATTGATCATTTTTTTGATTATCTGCAAAAAAAAAATAAAAAATTATCTCATGGCTCAAGGCCTTTCTTGTTTAAAAGATGTCTTCAATGATAGAAGTAGCTTTATCTCTTGATTAGGTGATAGTGTGGCGATCTAACTAACTTCTGTTACGTTTAGTGGCACTTTTCATTTTAAAGAAATGGACCTTGAGCCAACTCAACCTAAAAGCCAGCTCATGATGTGAGGATTGCCCAAGCCAGATATAGATACTATGTTCCCATCTCACAAACAATGAGGGACTTCTATACCCCCAAACCCCCACCCCCCGCACGCATAGGATTGTGCAATATAAGATAGGGAGTCCAACATCAAAAACAATGAATTGGCTCTGATTCTATGTAAATAAATAAATCTTGGGCCTAACTAAATTCCAACAGTTAATGGAGGATTGTCCAAGACCATATGGCATATACGGAATCCATGTACCCTAAAGTCCTCCGATGTGTGAGCTTTACCCCTCACCAGCTCACCCCCACTCCACACTCTCATGATTGGGCATGTGGGGCGTGGGCAATTTAATATGGGGGCCCAACAATGGAGATGAGAATTAGAATAGGTCCTGCTCTTGTACCATGTTAAAAAAGTAGATCTTAAGCCTAACTTAATCCCAAAAGTTAGCTAAGAGATGAGGATTGCCCAAGCCATATATAAAGACATGTTCCCATCCGACAAACAATGTGGGACTTCAACACTTCTCATATTTTCATGTGAATAATAATGATATTATCCTAAAACAAATTTTGCAAATTTCAAGAATTTCATTCATTTTAGTATTAGAATCAGACATAGATATGATGTTCTCTCCATAGGACCAACTTTTCAATAATTACTCTGATATTTTATTCCACTATTATATCGAGCAGAGTTAAATTCAAATCTCAAATCTTTGCTATGTCAAATACTTCACGAAAGTGGGACAGAGCATTAATTTTAGACTATTTATATCGTTCTGTTTTCAAGTTTAGCATATTGCAAGAAGTTTTGCTTTTTGAGTATACCATGCAGTTGTGAGTAAACTACATTTCTTCCTTGGGAGAGTGAGTGGTAAAAAAAAAAAGAATTATTTTAATACTTCATTCACTAGTGGTAAAAAAAAAAAATCTTATTTTAATACTTCATTCACTTGAATTTGGACTGCGGGACCACTAGAAAAGACATCAAGCTTTATTTCCAGGATTTGGTTCTACGGGAAAGGTACTACATTGTTGGTTGCTGGATCACTAGAAAAGAAGCCATTCTTTTGTTCCAGGATTTGGTTCTACCGCAGAGGTAGTACATTGATGGATGTGTGATAGGTGCACCTCCCTGTGGCAAACCAACTCTGATATATAAGTGGAAAAGGATAAAGTGGCAGGTCAATTATCCACCAAGTCCATTGCAAGAATTGAAGGATCTTTCTGTAATCAAAAAATAAAAATGGGCTAGCTTTATACACTTTCGCTGTTTTTTCCTTATCCATAATTCATTGCATCAATTTAAGTTACATGATGCTAGGTGAATGTTATCTCAAAAGCTCCATGTTAAACTACAGCTACTCCTACGCTCTCTGGAATAGATGAAGGAATTCGGAACACCTAATGTCTTATTTTGTTAGCTTTCATTTTCCCCTCTGTTGTTGTCATAGCAACTTTGACATGGGTGGGTTTTCTGCAGATGGAAAAGCTGGCAAGACAACAATATTTAAAGAATAAAGATCCCAAGGCATGTGCGCTTCTTTATATTGCTTTAAATAGACTTCAAGTATTGGCGGGCCTTTTTAAGATTAGCAAAGATGAGAAAGATAAGCCACTGGTGGCATTTCTTTCACGCAATTTTCAGGTATTATTAAACATCTGCTACTTTATTTGTAAGCCTGGTTCAAATATTTTCTAAGTATTGTTACTGAGTTTTTCCAATTTTTTTGTGCATGAGTTTTAACCATTTTTGTTAAATCTTTTCTTAAATTTTCTTTTTCACAGGTGCTAAAATTGGATAACTATTTTTACCTTACCGAGTTTTGATGAATTTATAGTTGTTACCAATTCATGTTGTGTAATGTCTTTCGTGTCTTACACTTAGGAGTATCTTTATTAAAATGGTAAAAGCAAATCTGGGGGGGGGGGGGGGGGAGAGAACCTTTTCATTTTGGGGTGCCAAGGTTGCGAGGTTCTAAATGAAGTGATGTAATATTAACTTTATATATCTTGTGCCTTCTCTTAATTTTATGTATCTTTTGCCTTCTCATGAATACTTCTTGTAGTTTGCCTATAACAATATTCAAATTGGTGGTTTCTTGAGTACTCTTAAAGTTCTCTATAGTTGAAAAGCAACAACTATTTTTTTAGTAGTTCCCTTTTTCAGTCATCTGTTACTCTAATTTTAGTTTTGTTTGTAATGCAAGTTTTAGTTTTCTGTTTTCTTCTTGTGGAGCATCAATACTCAATGTTTAGTTGCTTAGAAATTTTACTGTTTCCTCATTAGGAAGATAGAAATAAGGCTGCTGCTCTAAAGAATGCCTATGTCTTACTGGGGAAACATCAGTTGGAGCTCGCGATTGCTTTCTTTTTGCTTGGAGGAGATGCAACATCTGCTGTTACTGTTTGTGCAAAGAATCTTAGGGATGAGCAGCTTGCTCTTGTTATTTGCCGTCTTGTTGATGGTTATGGTGGAACATTAGAGCATTCTCTTATTTCAAAATTCCTCCTCCCAGATGCTCTTACCAAAGCTGACTACTGTCTTGCAAGTGTTCTAGAGGTGATGCTTTGAAAAGTGACTACTGTCTTTCAAAATTCTCTTATTTCAAGAAATCTAGTTTAGTTTTTGATGAAGTGATGCTTTGAATTCTAAAGGGATTGTGTTTGTAAATCTTGTCCCTTGTTTGTATCTTTATTTTAAGTTCTGTTATTTGCAGTGGATGTTGGGGGAGTATTCACAAGCTTATCTTAGAATGCTTGCTTGCCCAACAGGGTCCTTGAACAGTAAATACATATTCTCATCCCGTCAACCTGCCTTCTTAGACCCAAACATTGGAGACTTTTGCCTAATGTTAGCAGCCAAGACGACCATGAAGAATGCTATTGGGGAGCAAAGTGCTGCTTCCTTGAGTAGATGGGCGATCTTGATGAGGGCCACTGCCTTAAGCAGATGTGGACTGCCTGTAAGTTCATCTGATTTGTTTGTTTTTGCTAAAGTTTTGGGATTCACAATCTTTCTTATTTTTTAGATTCTTTTCAAGGATTCTGAGATCGTGAATTTTTATGTCTCTCTTTGAGATCTTGAATGCAGAACTATCTAACTTTGATTCAATCCAAAAATTCTTGTTCAGGTTGTGATTAGGTGAAGTATTTTACATTGGTGAAATCATTCTGCAAATTGGTTTCTTAAAACTATCAATTTAAAACCAAATGGGGTTCAATGACTTCCATAATTGGAGGTTCTTTCTTTTAAAAAAAAAACATTTTCAAGAAAATAACTTGCATAATTGGAGGTTGTAATTTATTTTCTGCTATACTCTTTTCACTTCTATTCCATATTACGTGTTTTACCAGTACGTAGGCATGCTTTTGCTCTTTGCTACTCATAAATAACTCCAGACACCGACCAATGCCCTAATTTCATACTTTAACTGTCACATCGGAACATAGTTCCGCTCGTGTTAATGTGGGTGGTGTGGAGGGAGAGAAATAGGAGAGCATTTGAGGGGGTAAAGTCAAGTTCTTCTCAATTGAGGGATGAGCAGTAGCTTCCAATCACTTATTTTCTTTTGGCGCACCATGTACAGGTTCCCTTGAACTTCTTGGAAGTGATGTTGTTGTAAAGCATTTTCTTATAATAGATTCATCAAAAGATTTCTCTTAAAGCAAAATCAGTTAAGGTCCCTTCCTAATATAACTTAAGTTTTGCAAATTTGTTGGCCTAGACTAGTTCCTTTTTCAAGTCAATACATAGCTTATAGTATTCATAATATATAATATATGAATTAGTAACATATTGGATATTTTATAACTTAAAACAAAGCACATTGGATATGTATAAAATGATTCTCTATTGCAATCCAAATATAGATCATCTTTTGCACGTCAAGTACTGCTTGGAGAAAACTCGATTTTGAAATCAGGTTTGATCTAATTTATCTAACAAAAATTGAAAAAAAGAACCATGTCTTTGTTTTTGTAAAGCTAAAATTTGGTATGTACTAAGATCCTATTGAAAGCAGGATAAGTTCCCGAATACCACGTCAGAGGTGATGGTAGGATGGCGTACCACCAATGCCAAGAGTATTTGCTGATTAGTGTTTAAAATGTAACTATTGCCAGCTTTCAACTGATGTGACTGTTTGGCATCAAATTGGAACACATTGACTTCTATGTTACCTTTTCTCCTCCAAGTCCAGTTTATTTAGGGTTTCTCCTCCAATATCCCTTAAAGGAGACAAGATTTTATTGATGGCAGCTGACCCTCTTAACCAGCCTGTTCATGTGTATGGGTGTACGCTTATATGTCATTTTAATCAGACATTTTTGTAGGAGGACTAATAG
Organism: Solanum clarkiae; assembly: GCA_011800125.2. NCBI lineage: Eukaryota > Viridiplantae > Streptophyta > Magnoliopsida > Solanales > Solanaceae > Solanum > Solanum clarkiae. The sequence goes on along the minus strand of JAABOM020000001.1, from coordinate 28,683,567 downwards.
TATTTATTCCATTTCTCTAAGCTTGAAGCTTTGGAATGCCTTACATCTACTGTGAGCATCACTGGTGATTCAAATCGACGAATTGTGCCTGATAATATGGACTCTGGATGCCTGCATGAAATGCTGAGTGCAATGCTAAATGAAACTTCATCAAACTGGCTATCATTTGATGCGGCTTTTCAGATAGACTCACATATGAGATCAGACTTGTCTATGCAATACATGTCTAAGATGTTAAGAAGACATCCAAGTTGGGTAGACAATGATATGACAGGTCTTCAGGAACAAATTTGTACTGTATCTGAGAATCAAGAATACAAACTTTTACTTGAAGCTTTTCAAGATGATTTGACGTCTACAATTGCATCCTTTCAACTGAAGTTCTCCTTAATTCCTCTACATCTTATTTACTCGGTATCTACTTATTCAGGAAACAAATTTTATGTTTGCCGTTCTTTTTTGCGAAGACTGATTGTCAAGATTTTTTTTTTCTTTTTGACTGTTTCCAGATCTTTCTGTTATTTTGCAACCATGGGTTGGCATATATAGGATGCCACTTGTTGCGAGACTTCTTAAATAAATATCCATCAAGTGATCAAGGCAGTGGACTTGATGGTTGCTCTATGTATCCTTGCTTCCCAGAGCTATTTCTCAAAGTATCTGGAGACCTATTTTATATTTTTGCAAGATACATCATTATGTGTAGCATGGACTGTTTCTACTTGAAGTCATTCACCTTTAGGAGTAATAGAGCTGATGAAAACATCTATTGTGCTGTTCCGGAGCTGTTCAAGAGGAGATTATATTGGTCATTCTGGTGTCTTAGAGCCATGATGCAGTTCTCTTCTGTTTCTTGTACAGAAAATGTTGTAGAGACACATTTTACTGTCCTTGATTTGTCAGAGTATCTTTTACTTTTTGCATCTGCTTGGGTACAAAGGAATTTTAGTGTTCTTATCTTGGCTGTGAAACCTCTCTTGATGACAAAAATTTCTGACAAGACAGACATAAAGGACATACAGAAACTTCTTCGCGAGTCTCTCAAAATTATGGCTTCTGATTTACCTATTCATTCTGCTGGATCTTCTGTTCAGATCAAGAATCAAATGCCACAAGTGCAATTTGGGGATATCATATTGTCAGTTCCAGAGGAGAGATGGCATGTCATGGTTTCTTCCTCTTGGGGATATGTATCTAATCTTTTAAAACACAAATTAAATATGTTATGTGCAGAACTTGTAGAAAGTGATTTGTTTCTACCTCCAGGCGGACATCCCAGTATATCTACTTCATCAATTTTCCTAAATGGCAACAATAGCTCAACCCATAATAGGATTGTTCCAGGACTTCTGGCTAAGATACTAAAGGTCACATGCACTCACATCTCTTCTTATTGTGTCAATCAGTTTGCTTCTGTCCTGCTGGAGAGCATAGATCCAGGTGCACCTACACTTCTCTGTTCTGAAGATTATCCGTCTCAACATAAAGCGTCGGATACTAAACTTAGTCATAGCAATAATGGCCTGGATGAGGTGACTGGTGAAGATGGATCATCAGCATTTGAGGCGTTATGGGATTTTTGTTCGGAGCTTAAGAAAGTTAATCAGGATTTTGTGCTTCAAGACCAGAAATGTTTACAACATACCTTGCATAAGTCCTTTAGAGTATGGAGTGAAATGTACCTCAGCATTGTGAGAGTGTGTGAACTTGATGAAACTTGCGATAGAGAAGACAGGCTTGGTAGTCCAAGTAGCAAAGCTGGATCTCCTCTTGCTTGTTTGTCGCCAAATAATCATCCTTTTCAAAGTTTTGGAGGAAAGGATACTCACCAAACAAAAAAGGTTTTGCCATTCCATAGTCCGGTAGAGATATATAAAAGAAATGGAGAACTTTTGGAGGTAATTCTTGTCCTAAACCTTTGCATTGTTTTGCAAATTTCTAGTTCTTAGAGATTACAGGTAAATTTAATGCAGAAATCTTTCATGAAGCTAACAATTGCAACTCCTCTATATTTGAGCAGGCTTTGTGCATCAATTCCATTGATCAACATGAAGCTGCTCTTGCTAGCAATCGGAAGGTTAGATAATGCTTGCGGGGCTTCTTTTGCCGTCTGTTTCCTTATGCATCTGAATTTGAAGTTTTACTAGTGTTTAGGGTGCATTTGATACATCATTTTGATTGTAAAAAATCAACGTGTGGCTTACTATCATGGTTAACATCACTTTAAGATCGTTAAGATTTAAGGGTGTGTTTGGTATGAGCCAATTTTTCCATGTTTGGTTGGTAAAAGAATTTTGAAAACACTTTCTCTAGGTTACTAGTTTCTTGAAAATTACGAAATGACTTCCCTAGTTGAAGTATGAAAACAAGCTCCATAAGTGATATTCCAGTCATTCTCATTCTTCAACCACTCCATCCCACCCCCACCCCCACACGCCCACAGACCACCTTACCCCACACCCATCTCCTATAGTATTTTCCTAGATTATATATATATATGTTTTTGGAATAATATTTTCTGCTTACCAACATCAAACACCTGAAAATATGATAACCACTCATTTTCAAGGAAAAACATTTCCTTCCTGCGAAACACATCCTAAAATCCAGCCCTCAGTTTCATACTTCAAAAGCACTGACTTGGAATGCACAAGAAAATAACAAAATTTTCTCTGTTGTCCTTCTATGAAAAGCTACTAGTTAGGTGTTAGGGCGGAGGATAGCTTTCCATATAATTCGGTTTGGATTCCTGAAGTGCCGAGGAAGATGTGTTCTTCACTTGGTCAGCTGCTTGTTTTGTGGGGGGGGGTGGGGTGCAGATGATACTGACAAATGAAAATCTCATTTAAAGATTGTATCCATAAGTTGGTATTTTCTTTGTCGGGATGGAGGGAAGGACCGCATCGAGGTTATGATGGGATTTTTAGATGACTTTGGCGTTTCTTGGGTAATGCAAAGATTTGAAGGAGTTAATTTTTTGTTGTAAGAGTGGAGCTAGGAGAAGAAAGCCTAAGTCGTGGAATCTTACTCCTTTTGCCTTGATGTGGGTCATTTGGAGAGAGAAAAATAAGAGAGCTTTTGAGGGGGGTTGCTCAATTGAGGAGTAATCTTTGTTCCCTTATTTTCTTGTGCTGCACCCATGTTGTTTCTAGTTGAGGAGAATTGGGTGTCTTTTGTGGAGAACCGGGTGTCTTTTGTGGAGAATCATATTTTGTAGGTCTCTTGTTTTTGGGCAAGCTCTTGTATATGACCAAGATGGCCTTGTTATTATTAATGGAAACTGTTTCCTTGATAAAAAAGTAAAATTGGGGTAATCTAACATATTTGGGTTGAGGAATATGGAGATGATAAACTGATTTCGCTGAATATTTGCAAAACTTTTGGAGCGTGCTACATGATTATTATGAATTTTGAGACGTATACTTGTGACACAAGACAAGCAGAAGTGAATCTCAAGATTCACATGGTATCTTTTCATGTTTTCTATATCCTTTTTTTTCATCAGGTAAGGTGAATATCCGACTCATTATATGGTTTGGGATATGAATGGTACAAATTCAGTCAGAAAAAAACATAATCTTGTTAAATGTTATCTCAATTGTCACTTCAACAGGAGAAATCTATTTTTGAGGCGTCTCATGAACTCAGTAACTTTTTCCATATTCATCATTTTATTCTGCTGTTGAATATTATGATCTTATTTGCCAATTAAAGCAAGTAACCGGAAAGTATTTTGCTTGTAAGATATTTATTGATTGAGCTGCCTTTTGATTATGTTGTATATTCAAGAATTATCTTGCTTGTAGAACATTCTCAATAACTGCTTATTCTAGACTAACCGCTAAAACTTAAAGGTAAATTCAACAGAGTGGTGGTTAGACTGACTATATTGTATGGGGTAGAGTGTTGGCCGGTTAAGGACTCTCGTATTCAGAAGATGAGAGTTGCGGAAATAAGTATTTTGAGGAGATATGTGGACATACAAGGAGAGATAAGATTAAGAATTGAGACATCCCGAATAAGGTGGGAGTTAATTCCATGGTGAACAAGATGAGGGAAGCAAGATTGAGATGGCTCAGACATATGAAGAGGAGATGTCTAGATGGCTCAGTTAAAAGGTGTGAGAGGTTGCACGCGTGGTTTTAAGAAAAGGTAGAGGTAGGCCGAAGTATTGGGGGAGGTGATTAGGCAGGAAATGACGCTTCTTTAGCTTTTCGAGTACGTGGTCTCAGATAGAAGGCATAAAGATCACCAATTAGGGTAGCAGGTTAGTAGATAGTGGGGTGGTATCTCTCTTTCCTTCGAGTTAGGCTTGGTGGTAGTTTGTTTGGCACACATATCTGTTCCTCCTTTCATAGCAGTAGTATAAGCAGTATTCCCATAGTTTCTTGTCCCTCGCTTTCTTTGACTACCTTTTGTATCTTATGCTTCACTTATTGTATTATTTTTCTATTGCTATTCTTTTCTTTTCTTTTTTTTTTTTTGAATTCTATGTAATGCTTTCTCCGTTGTTTGCTATGTTTTCTTTACTTCTGTTGTCCTTTTTAATACTTCTCTGAAATGCGTACTGAGATAAGTGTCTTTCGAAAACAGTCTCTCTACCTCCACAAGGTAAAGGTAAGCTATGTTGCTCGGACTCTTCAAAAATATTGATGTCTTCCAAAATTACACTTGTTTTGAAGGATCTGACACAAGTGCGATAACATTTTTGGAGAGTCTGAACAACATAGGGATAAGGTTTGTGTACACTCTACCCCTCCCCAGACTCCACCTGTGGCATTTCACTGAATATGTTGTTGCCTATTCAGCCAGTGACTCAGCACATTACAGTTCAGCCATAAAGTAAATTTATTTGTTTTTTTTTTTTGTTTCACATCTTATATTTCCCATTAGTCGTCCATATTTTTAAAATCAGTGGCTTCTGTTCCTGATTTGAACTCAGTTTACTTCTATTTGATTCAGGGTTTATTATTCTTCAAATGGGAAGATGGACTACCTTGTGGAAATAAAGCTTACAATGTCTGGGCAGAGGCTGACTGGCCACATAATGGCTGGGCGGGATCCGAGTCTACACCAATTCCTACTTGTGTCTCTCCTGGAGTGGGTCTGGGGAGTAAGAAGGGTACACACCTCGGTTTAGGTGGAGCAACTGTTGGCACAGTTGCAAGACCTACATTTGGGCTTCCAGGTTATGCCAATACAGGTGGATCCAGTCTTGGCTGGGGGGTTCAAGAGGATTTTGATGATTTTCTTGACCCTCCTGCCACAGTAGATACTGTCCGGATGAGAGCATTCTCAACTCATCCTTCAAGACCTTTTTTCTTGGTTGGATCAAGCAATACACACATATATTTATGGGAGGTAAAAGAATTATGATTAATAGATGAATTAGTTCTCTTTTGCAGTTGCAACAGCAATGGCTAATTTGCACTTTGAACAAATTTGGCTCCTAAAAGGAATGTGATAAAATACCTGTGAATTAGTTAATACTAATATTAGTGAAGAAACACGCTCTGTACCAGATCTTGTAACTGTGGCACGTTATGTGTGGCCCTATGTTTGCTCGAACTCTTCAAAAATGTCAATGGGGGTGTGCCAGATTCTTCAAAGTAGTGTATTTTTGGCTAAGTTGCTCGTACTCTTCATTTTTGGTGCCGCGCCCATGTCGACACGACATGGGTGTGGGTGTGAGATCCGCATCCGATTTGGTCAACTAGTTCAGGTACTTTGACCAAACTCGATGGGAAAAGTCTGGACAGAAAGCTAAAGTGAAATTGAAGAAAATGGAATACCTCTTATATGGAAATTTCTATTTCACCCCTTTTCCTTTAATCTCCTTCTAGAATTATACTCAAGTTCTTCACATAATATCTCATAATTTAGGTTTTCACTCCATTCTTAGATATTTTAATTATTTTTAGGCAATTTTCGCGTCTATATCCATATATGGATCCATATCCCCGAATCTTAAAAAGTAGATCATCAAGGATCTGACCTCTAGATCCGCACCCGCATCACACACTCGCACCCGAGTTTAGATTTTTGGAAAATCCAACACGGGTGTGGCATCAAAAGTGAAGAGTCCACGCAACTTAGGTGTGGCCAATTTATGTTTCCTTTGTTTCTTTTATTGTTCGTAGTTTCTGTCCTTTTTATAGTTATTGACCTGATTTATGCTTTCATACTTGTGTCATTGTTCGTTTCTTAAGACATTGTATTGAGAATAATTTATGATATCTGCAGTTTGGCAAAGATAAAGCTACTGCTACATATGGAGTGCTTCCTGCTGCAAATGTTCCTCCTCCATATGCTCTTGCCTCGGTATCTGCCGTGAAGTTTGATCATTGTGGTCACAGATTTGTCTCTGCTGCATCAGATGGTACTGTGTGCACGTGGCAGCTTGAAGTAGGAGGGAGGAGTAATGTTCAGCCAACAGAATCCTCTCTTTGCTTTAATAATTATACATCGTAAGTACCCAAATTATGTTAACTTTATATTAGGTGGGAACTGAGTGTTAGGACTTCTTCAAAATTATACCCAAGCTGAAATGTTAGATCAATGGATAATGCTCTCTTGCGCTTTACAGCCTCACACTCCCTACTAACATTCAATGGATGTAACTCTCTCTTTGCTCTAATTTCCATACAACATAAGCACCCAAAATTGTCTGAACTTCCTGGTTAAGTATTACTCCCTCCGTCCCATTTTATGTAGCATCATTTGACTTGGAACGATATTTAAGGAAAAAAAAAAGACATTTGAAACTTATGGTCTAAAACAATCCTTCGATATTTGTGTAGTTGAGATTCGTTTCATTAAGGGTAAAAAGAGAATTTTAAAGTTAAATTATTTCTAATTCAGTAAGGTGACTTTCTTTTTGGGGTGGAATAAAAATGAAAGAGTGCCACATAAAAGGGACAGAGGGAGTATAATACAGTGAAATTGAGCATTAGTATCTCCTGAAAATTGTCGCCGAGCTGAAATGTTACATTATATGAGGAGAAGGCCTCTTGTTTCTTTGGGTACCTCTCCTCTACCTAACCACCACCACGGAACCCTTAGAATATCCAATGCTTTCTTTGGAGGGGGGATGAAGGGCTGCAAGTGTTTTGACATTATTTCCCTTTTTTTCCCTTATTTGGTTTGGTCATGTCTCGTATCAACTTACAGAAGTGCTCATTTTGGTTCAGACTTGTGAAACTACAATGAGTGAAGGTGTTATTAGGGGACAAGATAGACCTATATCACAAGAAAGGAAGTTGTTCCGAGAGAGCTACAATTTCTTGGAATCAACAGATTTGGCTAAAGAGAGGGTGCAATGGGAGAAAGATAAGTCCTTATAAGTGATCTACTAGTTGGGACTAGGTTGTAGTCTAGTTAGTATGCTGATTTTGCTCCTATTAATTTCCTAGGAATATTTTGACTTTTAACACATTTATATTCTAGTAAAAATATAGAAAACTTTCAATATTATTATTATTATCATTATTGCTATTGTTACTAACATTTATATATACCTGCGTTAACCTTTTTACTTGATATTTATAAATTAATGATGATGACATGAGTTGAGCACTTGAGCTTAAGTTGATAAACATGGCTAGTGAGGATTCATGTAGCATACCCCAATTTTTTTGGGACTTGGGCATAATAAGTTTTGAACGTGCTCTTTCATTGTGTTATTAGTAAAGCCCAGACGGACAATGGTGATAATCAGTTCCATCTAGCAACTTTTGTTGGCCTGATTTGAAAGAGAAAACAGTCGCACACATCTTCTTCCTTGTTTTCTATTCCCCTACTTTCATCCTTGCTATGCGGTGGTTGATTTTGTGCTATAATCTCCAACTCGTGCTTTCTTAAAGCCTGCTATGCCCTATTCTAATGGCTGCAGGGATGTCACATATGTTACTTCGAGTGGTTCAATCATAGCTGCTGCAGGGTATAGCTCCAGTGGCGTTAATGTTGTCATATGGGACACACTTGCTCCACCAGCAACGTCTCGGGCCTCCATAATGTGTCACGAAGGTTGGTTCCCTCGACATTTTGCCTTTTTGTCGATAAATGGGATAGTTTCTAATATTATTTCTTGCAAAAAGGCGAAATGCAGAACCAAGATGCCAATTATTCTTAAAATATTAGTGTCATGGTGGCATCAAAAAGAAAAAGCTCTTGTTTAGAAAGCGGGTGACTTTATGAGAAGAAAACATGTTAGTTTACTTGTATACAAATTATTGGTGGAGTTTGGAGGAGGGAGATGAGTGTTTTCATCTATAAAGAGCTAATAAGCTGACTCGTAGCAAAGTTCATCTTCTTGGCATGATGTATAAGCCACTTAAAATCTACTTGTAGTGACTTAATCTTCAGAACATAAGCAAACCCTGGATAATGGGTCCGTTTACTCTGTTAGCCATTATAAGCTTTTAACTTGCTAAGATTATTGTCCCTCTGTATGTTTCCAGGAGGTGCACGCTCTCTTGCAGTGTTTGATAATGATTTAGGAAGTGGTTCTATTTCTCCACTCATTGTAACGGGTGGGAAAGGTGGTGATGTTGGACTTCATGACTTCCGGTATATAGCTACTGGAAAGACAAAAAGACAGAAGCACACCGAAATTAGTGACCATGGTGTGAATTCCATGGTTGACCCGCAGAAGAAAACTGGTGATCAGAATCGTAATGGAATGCTCTGGTATATACCGAAGGCTCATGCAGGTACTGAAACATTTTTACATGGTTGTGGCTGAAATGCTGTAGAAAGTTGATTGGCAGTACATAATGAGATATTTCTCTAATTCTGCTTTGTATTGTGAAGGGAGTGTTACCAAAATATCTACCATACCACATACCAGTTTTTTCTTGACTGGAAGTAAAGATGGAGATGTAAAACTTTGGGATGCCAAAAGTGCCAAACTAGTATTTCATTGGCCAAAATTGCATGAAAGACACACCTTCTTGCAGCCAAGCTCCCGTGGCTTTGGCGGAGTGGTACAGGTATGATCTTTGTTCAGATGTGTTAACAGTTGGAACAAAAATTACTGAGAACTTGAGCTTGGCTGATAAACTAAAGAGAATCATTTTTCCTCTGTTTTCAGGCAGGTGTTACAGATATTCAAATTGTTTCTCATGGTTTTCTTTCTTGTGGTGGAGATGGTGCTGTGAAGCTTGTGATGCTCAATGATCATTTAAGGCTGTGAACAAGTCGTGGATTAGGGGCTCGAAGAACTTTTTGTTGCATCGAGTGTTTATCTGCAGTGGTTTCTCGTTTGTAATTTTCCTTTTGGATCCACTTCTATAAGCTCTAATAGAAGTTGGCGCCTTGACAATGGAAGGATAGCCTTGTGATAAGTACCCTCTCTACCTCTAGCCATAAGGTGGTGCTTTGGGTCTCCAAGGGAACAAAGCAGAAAAGGAGCCATTGTTGGGCTCCTGGATAGAGGAGGTTCTTTCGGGTGGGTGGGTGGTTACAGTTAAGAGAATTCAAGACTTCTTGTCGGTGCATTACCAGCTTATGATGGTCTAAAGTCTGACCGTCCCCTGCTGCTGAAGCTCTTTCCATGCGAGAATCTGTATGTTATTGCTTCCAAGATTAACTAAGACGTATTACAAGACTACTTCCCAGGGGGGCCTATAGCAGTACCTCGCGATTTACTACTAAAGGTGAGTTAAACTAGATATCATAGCAGGGACGAGTATTGGCTCAGTTGTTCAAACTCGTAAACGTTTTAGGCTGTTCTGTGGACCAGTTAAACTGATGTGTAGATATGGAGGGATAATTCTGTCGCTTTTGTATTATAATATCAATCAGGGTTTAGTGTGAAACAGGGATTCATGCTGTTCATTTTCACAGTTAATTCTTTCTTTTCCTGTCTGTATACATTGTCAAGTTGCTAAAATGTGAGGATTGACGAATTGGTGTTCCTTATTTGACATATTTGGTTCCCCTCGTACTTTTAGCTTTCTATTGACGTAGTTGGCTAGTAGTTTTTTGTTTTTGGTTTTTGTTGCCAAGTATGAAACTGCATACGAAAAAATCGATGATAATAATAATAGTAATAATAATAAAAGAAGACTTGAAACCTAGAGTTAGCTTGTAGAGTAGTAAATTCAGCAACTGGATTTGACAGGTGCCCACTTAGTGAACTCTGCGTATGGTTTAATTTTTATCTATGGTAATATATACACGTAGGTTGTGTAAACTTAAAACTCGTTCTTTTTAGGTGACTAAAGAAATTTTACTATTTTTAGATTGCCCGGAATAACTTATTTCTGCTAAGAAGAACATGACAAGATGGATGCTTCGGGTGATTTTTCAATTGACTAGCGACAAATTACCTACCAGTCATGCACATGCTTTTGTCTTCTTCTTTTTTTTTTTTTACATTTAAACAAAAAATAAAAAAAAAATCCTCCTGCAACAGCAAGATTTGGTTTAATCCTTGTAAAATATCTTTTCAAGTCAGCATATCAAATTGGAGTTTGTCAACGGGCATTAAACACTTGACAACAAAAGTCTAATTGTGTAATGATGAAGCTTAATTAATTAGCAATAACATAAATGGAGGTGTTGCTGATTTATTTGTCCCAACTCATGAGAAGGACCACCTAACTTAGAAAGGACACGTACATAGAGAACCATTTTTTAATTAGGTGAGTAAGCAAACTTTCTTCCACGTCACCTATGTAAGCTTCCTCTTGGCTGATTCCTACGGGCATATACACATTGTTTTTTCGTTTTTTCTTGATTTACACAACCAGTACAGTACAAGTTTCCATAAGTTATGATGGGCCCATGCCTTTATCTATATCCTGTAAGAAATAAATCATGGTTAATATATTTTAGAAAAAAATTAAAAATTAAAGGATTTATTATATAATTTATTATTATTTGATAAATATATTTAATAAAATATTTCACGTTTTTAAGTTTTAAAGAAACTTAGAATCGAGCTAAATTCTAATACTCGTACATTTTTAAAAATTTAAAGTTTGCTCTGATTTTTTATATTTTATAAAAGCACTCATTATTTTTAGTTCTGGACTAATTAATTTCAATCCTATTTTGTCGTATAAAATTTATATTATTATATTTATATAATTTTTATTGTGATGTAAAGTGATGAAGCATTTAAAGACAAAAAGATTCTTGAATTTGTTTGAATTTGCTAATTATTAATTTCTCATTCCTTAATTTTTTACTTTATCCCAAAATTAATTTTTTTTATCTATCATATCAAACAACTCATAATTTAAAAATAAAGAATCAACAACATTTTTTTTTGAATTTATCTACCAAATATTTTTATTTATCTATCATTTTCAGAGCCATTTTCATTCTTGAAAGAAAGAGTAATAAATAACTACAGACGTCAACTTCACTTTCAATTAGCTCCTCTTCACTTAAACAGTACATTTTCTTCTTGTTTGCGGTGGCGGTTTCCTGCTTACCCCATTTGAACCCCGCAACCACGAACACCAACCCTATTTGAACCCTCCCCAAACCCTGTTTGACCTCAAACCTCGTCTGAACCCCGAACCCCGTTTGAACCCTCTTTGAACCCCGAACACCATTAGAACCCTGTTTGAACACTCTTTGAACCCCAAACCTCGTTTAAACCCCATTTGAACCCTCTTTGAACCCCGAACCCCGTTTGAATATTAATGTAATATTATTAATGTAATATATTTTGCTAAAGTCCTAGTTATCTTCAATTATATTTTTTAATTATAATATTATTTCTCGATATAATTGATTTTTCAATAGTGCTTGAACTTCGTAACTTGAATATTAAATTATTATAATACTCCAAACTTAAAAAACAATTTAATATGTTTTTT
>JAABOM020000001.1:28651957-28671633 GCA_011800125.2 Solanum clarkiae | reverse complement strand
TTAAAGATTAATTTAGTCTAATTTTTATATTTTATACTATTATATGTATTTATTTAATTATATTATATTAAAAGTAGATAATTTTTCATATTAAAGAATTATAACTTTTGTGAAAGATGGTAACTTTTTAAGGAGTCGTAACTTTTATGAAAAGTTGTGAATTGTGATTTTTTCATAAAGCTATCCTTTTCCGAAGAGTTAGTAAACAATGAATGTTATTTTAGCTGCATCACTTACATCCAAAAGAACAGCCATAATATATGTTTATTTGAATGTGAGCTTTTTGTAAATCATTTGCATGTTAAGGTAAATTAACTAAATAGAAGCAAACAGGAGAAACGATCTCTGTGAAGAAAACTAAAAAACAATTTTTGAAATTTAAAAAGAAAAAAAAGTAATCAAAAATATTATTGCAGAGTAATAAAAATGGAGAAGTTCGAAACTGGTAATGAATTTTCACAAAAACAAATTTCATTTTACAAAGAATGATGGCATCTCTCCATTATACCCTCTATTGATGCCAACTTCCTTGTACAACTAAAAGGTACGTTTGTTTGTTCTGAGCTTAGAAAGTTTGGTAATTCTTATTGATGATAAGTTGCATTTGATTATTTTGAAGTCTTACTCAAAAGTTTTTTTAATTGTAATTTCATACGCATTTCTTTTTTTTTTCTTAAAAGATGAAGAGTTAGTTAAACAACAAAGAAAAAGAATGAGGTCAAAGACTTTTCAATACAGTTAAAATATTTTCTTGTGAATATATATGTACGTGTTGTGAGTAAGTTATTTTATTTATGTACATGAAGAACAACCTTATTTATTACAACTTCCATTTGTGCTCTCAATATACCAACGCATGATAATCATCTAAAAAAAGTTGGTAGTCATCAATCACATATACCAACGCATGATTTTTCTTCCTGTTGTATTTTTTATAACTTAAACTATTTTGCAAATAAATATATAATCATACTCAATGTGGAGAGAATATTGATATCATATAGGAGGATTATATTAAGTACTAGTTACAATTATTATTGATTTATTAGATGATTAGGACTTTATAAAATTATGTGTATTAAGTTTGTAGTATATATCATTTAATTTTTGTAATTTATTTATAAAAGATATGTGATTTATAATGTGGTAACTTAAAATTTTATAATATCTTATTTAAGAATTATGATTTGTTCATTTTGTAAGATTATAAGAATTGTAAAAAGTTTTCATATTTTTTATGAAATTTTCATATTTATGAGAAGAAAAAAAAGGTATAACTATTGAGATCCTAATTATATCTTCAAACAAAATTTTAACTTTAAATCAATCTAATTTAAATCATGATCAAACAAATTTTTAATTAAAAAATCTTAAATTTGACCCTAGCAATAAAATTAATTTGATTAAAAGAAATACTTGAACCTTAAATAATGTAAATCTAAATTATGTTGGGACATTGACTGATTAAAGAAGAAAAAAGTTAAACACAAAAAACTTGCTCCTTTGATCATCAAGAGATCATTCTACAATTTTCTTTCTGGAAAAAAGAATACCCCACATTTGAAAATAACAGATTACTTGCAAAATGAGATCTCTTGTGGAGTCATTTTATCAATAATATACAATTTATCATTATCATAAAAATATCTCCAAAGAAAAAAATTCCACCAATGCCCTGCAAGCTACGGCCAAATATATATATTTATTTATTTATACTATTAATACTAAAAAGGAAAAGAAAATTTATGGTCAGATCCCAATTATTAGATTTAGCTGGTCCCTTTAGTCATCACTGCTTGGACCCACCATTCCCTATCTTAATCTTCTACTTATCTATTCATACAGTCAGCAACATACTTTCTACGACATAACACACAAAAATGATCCTTAACTTGGCAAAACTTTTTAAGTTGAAAGTTAAACTTTTATAGTGCATAAATGTGACCCTCAACTTGGTAATTCCTGAATAAGTAGACACATGGTGCTGACATAGCTAGCGCGTGAGTCACACTCGCGCTGACATATTTTTTCGTCCAATGTTGTAATGCCACGTGTGTCCACGTAAGCAAAAGTTGTACACGCCACACTCCTAATTTACACATGACATTCCTAAAAAAATAAAATAATCAAAATAATTTTTACAACAACAACAACAACATACCCAGTATAATCCCACTAGTGGGGTCTGGGGAATCAAAATAATTTTTACAAAAACTTTAAAAAATTTTAAAAAATTTAATTTTTTATATAAATTACAGAAAATTTATGTAAAATAATTTTTAAAATTTTAATTTTTTACATAAATTACAAAAAAGTACAAAAAATTACAATTTTTTTCAAAAAACTTAAATTTTTTACATAAATTACAAAAAAAAATTAAAAATTTAAAAATTATTTTACAAAAAATCTAAATTTTGTAAATTTAATTTTTTTACTCCAATTTGGACTCTCATCCCAATTACAAAAAATAAAAAAAAATTTTACTCCAACTCGGACCCAAGAAATCTTCATTATTGCTCTTTTTCCACAACGACAAAAAATATTTGAATCCATTAATTATCAAAAAAGGTAAAAAATGTGTGAAAATAAATGGAAAGACAAATGTTTGTGTATTTTTAATAAAAATAATAAGAAGAAAGTGTATGTTAATTTAAAAATAAATAGTATATATAGAGAGAGAAATGTAGTAGGGGTAAAAGGGTCAAATTACCCTTTTTTCATATATACGTTCAAAAAAGATTGTTCACGCGCCCCCGGGAGAGTGTAATTCACGCACTGTGTCATGTCAGCACCATGTGCCTACTTTTTCAGAAATTGCCAAGTTAAGGGTCATATTTGTGCACTATGAAAGTTTAAGTTCCAACTTAAAAAGTTTTGCCAAGTTAAGGGTCATTTTTTTAGGGTTATCCCTACTTTCTATACTTAATACTATTGCTTTTTCTAATTATAATTTCTCCGCCCAGTTCCATTTCATGTGACATTTTTTTACTTTTATTTTTATGTAACACCTTTTAACGTTATATTTAAAAAAAATTAAAATTTATGATCTAAATTCATTTTTAGATATTTGTGTAATTGAGAATCATTTCATTAAAGGTAAAAAAGAAATTTCAAAGTTAAATTATTTTTAATTAAAACAAGTTAATATATTTTTTTTGGAACGAACCAAAAAAGAAAGGATGCTACATAAAATAGGACGGGAGGAGTAGTATATTATTTCCATTTTAACTTATAGAACATTAATGGTATTTCTTAATTAGTTCATTTCAAACCAAAAAATAAAAATAAAAAATAGTAGAGTAGTATTTTTATATTTGAAAGTACCTCTCATTTTATTTTTTACTAAAAACATATGACATTTAAATTTGTTTTGGTCAAACAAATAATATGATGCGTTGAAAGATCACAAATTTTAATCTATTTCGAATTATATGATCCTATCGAATTAAATTATGTTAACATCTGGACAATATTAATATACATTTCTAGGTAGAGCATAATTTTACTGGAGGTACACCCCAAAATAAGAAGTAATATACTTATAATGACCATTAAAGTAGATGGTATAGTGAATGAGACTATTCAATGCAAATTTAAATTAGTCGAATTTTAATGTGAGTATCAGACACCAGGTTACTCCTAATGAAATTCTATGCAACATAAAATCAAAATAGTCGAATTTTAATATAAGTATCAGACACCAAAATAGGAAAAGAAATTATCATTGTCATACTATACTTGCCTTTATACACAAATATTGGTTTTCTCTTTGCTTCAAATGTAAATTTTTTTAAAACAATTGGTGACAAAGTGAGAGCAAAACATGACTTGTGGTTATGTTCAACCTCAAGTCTCTTTCTTAAAGCTACAAATAATAAACAAAACAAAAATTGTGTATCTAAGCTAGAAATAGTGTTGTAGTGTGACTTGTACAAACATTCTATTTTCAGGAAAAGGAGGAAAAAAAAAGAAAAGAAGAAGAAAAAAGTAATAATGCTAATGACGTCGTTTAGGACAAAAACCTATTCAAACGACACCGTTTAATGTGCAAACTGCAAAGGAAAACCGACAGCAAAAAGGTGGGATGATACAAGTTTAACTGAAAAAAAGAAAAGGGGTGCTGAAACTGCTGGCGCTGAGGGGTGTTGGGTGTCTTGTCTTTGACAGAGGATGAGTGAGAATCGCGTCCTTTGAATAACTGAGTAACAAAAAAACAAAAAAATTCAATCAGATTATAAGCCCCTCTTGTATATCCATCCTTTTGCCCCTTTGTGTCAACTGTTATCAGGTTAATTTTTTCTTCTCTAGCTTTTCTGTTGATGTTCATGGATTATTGTTTATTTTAATGAACATGTTTGAACTTTCAAGTTCTTGGTAATTTTCTTGTGCTGTTCTTATCTTTTTTCTGTTTTTTTTTTTTGTGCTATATTCCATGTTTGTAAGAAGTGGAGGTTTGGGGTGGAGTAAAAATCTCAGCTTTATTAGTATCTGATGATGATGATGATGAATATGTAAGGATTCATGGGTTTTGGGAGTCAAGATTGCTTGTAAAAATTTGATCTTTGTGATTCGTGATTATGCAAGCTTAGTTTAGTTCTTTGTTAATTGTGATAGTGAGAAATCTGTAGTTGCTTTTTAGCTAACCTCTGTTGTTTTTTCTTTGATATCTACTAAGTATGAATTATTTTGATGGGGGCAAATTCTGGATTTGATCTTGCTAATTTTGTGGTGTTGACTGTATGATGTTGCAAAGTTCTTTTTTTTAAGTGTATTTGCTAAGACTGGTAAATTGTTCTCTGGGGAGATTCCCTGGAGGTAACTTGTGGTTGGAATTTTTTTTTCTTTTTGAAGAGCAGGAAAAAAAAAAGATTCTTCATTCACTTAATTTTGTTGATTGAATTTATTCTCTATTTGTACATGTTATCATATGGAGAACTTGAGATACAAAGTACACTTTTAAATCTGACATGAGAGTCTTACATGTTACTCTTTCTTCTTTGCCTATTTTTTTAGTGTAAGTGGATTCTCTGTTACTTTTTCCCGAAAGATTTATTTTGTAGGGGTAAAGATGAATTGGGATTAGATCATTGCAAGAGGAGATGGTCAGATGTGATAGAAAGGTTCTTGCAATAGGTGACCGAGCCACCTTTGTCCAAGGGGAGTCATTGACACCCCTTCCCCTTATTGAAAATTCCAACCCCGCAATTGCTTGTCGTCATGCATTTTCATCCCCTCTTTAAAGAACAGTTTCTCTGTTGAGTGTTGTTTCTGGAGATGGTTATTGTTGTACAAAACATTGGTTAACTTTCTAATGATTGGCTTTGAAAATGATGTCCTTTTCCCACAAATCAGGTGTCATCTACTTGTCAATACTGTTCTTCTTTGATATTTTTGTCCTCAGACTGATGCATGAATCTCGATGATCTCAGTGTCTGATAGAATTTTCTGTGACAGCAAAATGTGCATAATAATGGGCTAGTAATGGCTGCGGCAGAAGCAAGAGCCGCTTGGCAAAGAGCAGCTAATCGATGTTTGGTGCAGGAAGATGCCAAACGAGCTCCAAAGTTAGCGTGCTGCTCATCAGTATCACCCTCATTGAAACAGGTTGATTCTGGGCCTGCAAATGGCGCTGATGCACAAAATCCTTCTGGCACATGCTTCCTTCCTTTTAACAGGAACTCTTCATATTGTGATTTATCCCCCAATTCAAGATGGTGGCTGCATCTTCAACCTAATTATGGATATCAAAAAGGCTTAGTGAGTGAACTGGTTGATTCTATGGAAGCAGAGATGGAGAATATTGGGCCAGTTTTAGATTCAATCTATAAATGTAACAAGTCATGTGATCAGAATGAAGCAGATAGTAGTTGCGTAGATAAAATTACTGTAGGTGGATCTCTAGACTCTCAGGTTGCAAGATATGCAAACCATGTAAACAATGACTTGGGAGTTGGAAGCAAAGAACCAACAGATGTGTGTACAAAGATTTCCAAGGATAGTCATTATCTCGAGGACACAGGGTATCCTTATGAAGCAAGTGAGAAAGGTCTGGTGGATCTCACAATCGGTAAACAGGTAGATGAGCTTTCATTTGATACAGGATATCCCTGGATTGGTGTTGAGAAAACGGAGCCATGGTGGCGAACTGCAGACACAGAGGAACTTGCTTTATTGGTTGCAAAGAGATCACATGATTTTATGGAGAATTGTGATCTTCCCCAGCCCCAGAACAATTTTGTTAAACCGGACCACGATGTGGATGTTGACAGTAAGATTTATGCTTCTTCTATGGGTCCAAAAGCTGGAAGTATGCATCAACACAATACGAATATTCATAGACGTGCTAATCTTTCTTTTAAACGTCCGGCTCAGTTAGATGCTGAAGGAAACTTGCAGCTTCATACTTGCAAGTCATCAAGGTATTGCGTAGGACTAGCTTCCTCACTGTTACCATAAATCATTCTTATACTCACAATTATGCTACCGATATGGAGAAAAGCTCTACTGCACAAACATAAGAACTAGCATCTATATATATGAGGCTGAGTGTATGATCTTTGTGATCCATATCTCTGTCTGTAGCATGCTTCTCAGCTTAGGATATAATTTGATTTTAGTGTGCATATGCTTATCTTGATAGTTGAGACTTCCAGGCAGGCTTTCTTTGCATTTCGTTGACAAAACTGCCCTTTTTCCACGTTGAATTGCACAACCAACATGAAATGGTCACACCTATTTGATTTTGTAGTTGTTTTATCTTGCTTGGTCTGTTTGGGTCAGAATGCAGTCATATAGAGAAACTGGGAATCTTAATCCATGAACTCAATTTCAAAACCTGGTGGCATGTTTTTTCACTTTCAGGTTTGATAACTCAAGTAATTAATGATATATGTTATTATTTTATGCTGTCATGGGTAATTGTCTCAAGCATTATATGCAATGAACATGAGAACTGTTGATTCTTTTGGATTGGTCTTTCGATTACTTGACACTTCACTCCATATTGTGCAGTTCTTTAGATGTTCATTTGTCTGTGATAGTGATAAATTATGTTGTCAATTAGCTGGCAATCTGGTGCATGCAACATGTTCGCAGTTTATGTCATCGAAACAAAGTGATCTTTAGATATAACAATGTTGTCTACTTCTCCAAGTAAATGGCATATACTCTGACAGCCACTTTTCGCTTTTTATCCTTTATAGATTAATTTCGATTAGTATTTCTTCAGTGCGTCTATACAGCATATTTGATGATCTTAGGAACTTCTTTTACTTGTACATAGTTTGAAGAACAGTGACACCCCTAGCCAAAAGATTATGCCTGAAATGAACACATCTGGAGATGATGAAAGCAAGGCCCAACTACTAAAAGCACTTCGTCATTCTCAAACGCGTGCAAGGGAAGCTGAGAACGCCGCAAAGCAAGCCTTTGCAGAGAAGGAGCACGTCGTTCAGCTGGTATTTAGACAAGCATCACAACTTTTTGCCTACAAGCAATGGTTCCAGCTACTGCAACTCGAGAACTTCTACTTTCAGATTAAAAACCACAAAAAACAGCCGATATCAGCCATATTACCAGTAATGTTACCAAGTTTGCCCCAGAAAACTAAGAGACCACAGAAGAAGTCTGCAAGGGCGAAACGAGCCAAACGTGCTCGCCCCAAGTATGACTTGAGCAGATATGCAGTTGTTTTTGCACTAGGTTTGGGTCTTGTTGGCGCAGGGTTGCTTCTTGGTTGGTCGGTCGGGTGGATGTTACCGACGTTCTGAACTGTGTAGATTGTATCCAAGTTTCCTGTCAATACTAGTTTGTGAAGATTGGTTTACAGGGAATTGAGTGGTGGTTGTGTGGGTCTATGTATGTGAGTTGTATGATAGATCATTTCTCCAATTACTCTGGTCTCAGTTTTTAGTACAATGAAACACTGAGCTTTACCTCAGCTTGTACTTGAAGACGAGCAAGCATATATATATCTTAGGCAGTACCATGTTTTTTCCTCCCCAAAATCATGGGTTCTATAGACTCTCTTGCATTGTCGTGATGAAGGAATTCTTAGAATTGTTAATTATTTAGTACTATTTTTGAAAAAAGCTAATTGTGAATGAGTTATTGGTTCAATTTATTTCACCAAGAGAATTGTTTGTGATATATTTAAATGTGTAAGATATAATTGAGACATTTCTTAAAAAGTCAAAGTTATAATTTTTTAATTTTATATGTTAGTTGAAATTGATCAAACCATGATAATCAAATTACATATCACAGAAATCGAACTTTAAAATTTTGATATGGTAAGAATATTATATTTTTAAAAATCATAACTCAAAATTATTGAATGGAAATTTTTAGTATCATGCCCTGGCCACCCCTATTACCAAAGTACAAATACATGGGCCTAGGATTAATGTTATGGGCCGGGTTGTTTCACTAAACTCGCAGTTGTTGCACAGCAGGCAGCATCTTGAGACTTTTCTGGGTGAGAAGAAATCCACGGGAAGAAGAAGAAGAAACGAAGATGGCGGTAATGGGGAAGTTGAGAATGTTCGTGGTCCAGGAACCAGTCGTGGCTGCCTCTTGTCTCATCGCTGGCTTCGGTGATTCTCTCTCTCCATACTTTCCTTAAAAGACGCCATCACCAAATCTAGGATTTTAAGTTTGTGGGTTAAAGTATTTTCTTTTTTTAAAAGAATCATTTGCGGCAATTGAATGTTACACATATTTTAAGAATTTTTGAACTGTATCTGGATGGGAATCAGGCGTCAATGGGCCCTATTGTGGTTGAAGCTATGAAATCGAATGGTTTTCGAAGTTCATATTTTTCTGTTATATTTTGAGGAATGCCCGATCATCAGCTCTAACAAATCCCTGCGAATTGCCAGCTAAGATTACCAGCTTCACTGAATGTACTAATGCTTGATTACTAACTCCTTGCATATTTATTTGATAGCTGATTTAGCGATCCTCAATTTGAGTTAATTTTTCATTTGGGCAATATATATAGAAAATTGAAGTTCCAAATAGCTTTTCATAACACTGGACCTTTAAGGTAGTGATTGATCTCCGTATGTAGAAGATTCTCTGTTGGAGGATATATAGAGGTTTTTGGAAATGTATAACATTGTGATGAATGCAGTAAGTTACTTCCCGTCTTCATTAAGAACACTATTTCTTGTGATCAAGTTGGCATACTAGGATATTACCCTGTGACATTTTTCAGGGTATTTTTGAGCTTTAAGTATCAAGTTCGACTTTTTTGAGTGTATCTACTTATTTAGAAGTTGAAATATAGGTGTTTTGCTTGCAATGGGTCAATTAGAACTAGTAGTGGCAGCTGATATGCCTCTCAATTTATCTAATTGATAGAAGATGAAAGGTTTGGCCTAATTCTTATTTTGAGAATAGGGAAATATACAGCAACTAAGTAGATAGTTGAGAAGAATAACCTCCACATACTGTCACAAGTATGATTTTGTACTTGTTATTTTTTGTATATCTTCATCTGCTTGATGCCATCAATGATATCACTTACTTCCTCAAAAAAATTTGTCTCTATTTATATATAGATGTCTGTATGACTTTTTCCTTTAGGAGTGACTCCAGTGAGTAAAGGATGGGAGCCTTGAATCTGTGAGCTGACTGTAGACAGTGGGTTCCTCTTTTTGCTTTTCATGCTTAGGTCAGCCTAATTCCGGAATGCAAAAGCTATATCTGAGGCATATTTATGCAATGAACCCTAGTATGCATCTTAGACTCTTTTACGTGCTGCATTTTGACTGAGTGAGACCTAATGACGAGTGTACGCTTTCTGTCTTTTAGCATTAAGTATGTTCGCATCTGCATATCAAGCAGCGAAATCCACATCATAGGATTATGGATCAGGATGTCCTTTATTAAAACGGAATGATGGGGAAAGCACTGGTTATCAACCTCGGCTTCTTCACATGTCTATCTATATTCATCAAAGTATATTTAGTTTAAGATTTTAAAAGCTGATCTTGTTCAGATTATTATTTTGATCTCATAAAGGGATCTCAATAAGTGATATATCTTCTTTAAAACTATAATCTACTAATTGACATGTTCATCTGTTCCACTGGGTTTGTAAACCAGTAATTTAGTCACAGGAATTTGGAGAAGCCTGCAGCTGTTTAACCATTGATCATGCCAGTAAAATTCACTGACAACTCTGTCTTTTGTCCCTTGTAAGCTTCCAGATAGGCCTTTACTAGCTGTTAGTTATACACATGGGTGTTGTCTGTTATTGCTTCTTAGTAACACTTGGTGGATTAGTTTCTTGCTTCCCAGTAAAATTAGTTTCCTGTGTGGAAAAAACCAATTAGGTCAGCGTTACTCAGAAGCCCTCTTGCGAAAGAATTGTATATTAGTAGCTCAGCAGAAGAATTACCTTGGTTAATGACTTGGTGATTCTTGTTAGCAACTCAAGAAGTTGGGATCAATGTGCATCGTGCAATATGATAATATTTTTTTTTTTTTGAAAGGATTCATTGACCTTCTATTCCTATCTGTTTTTCTCTTTGATTGGGAATTAGTTTGTCTTATATTGCTTGCAATTTCAGGCCTCTTCCTTCCTGCGGTTGTAAGGCCTATTCTGGATTCTTTTGAATCATCGAAGCAAGTCCCTGCACCTGCTTTAAGCGATGTAAGTAGTTGTCTATCTTTGTTTTATGTTCTTTCTGGTTTATGCAACTGTGTTATTCCCTCTTTTTAATTATTTTCCTCATCACGTTTGGATATGTTTGTTGGTTTATTTGATCTTGCTTATACCTAAAAGGCTGTATTCTTTTGGGGATAAGCATAAATGGTTCCTATACAAACTATGCCTGTTCACATTCTTGTGGATGCTAAATGGGATTTTGTCATTGTTGTCCATTTTTACTTTTCTTTTCCATTAGGTGACATGCTTTTGACTCTGATTGAGTCTTATAGCTTCATATTGTGCTGATATAAGTGATGATTTTTTGTTGTAAGTGCTATTGAGATTTGAATTGCGAATTATGATCTACCAACATCCATATTTTCACTTTGTCTCAATTGTCCTACTGACTGCTACATATCTCTAAGGTTAAGTTCATAGAGCTCTAGAAATAGGCTGCATGTGGCATTCCAAAGACTTGAAACAAGTTTCTGAACCAAAATGCGTTTAAACTGCTAATAAGCTGCTCATGTCATATGCGTATGTAAATCTTCAGCTGATTTTCCTTCTCTTCTTCAATTAACATAATTTGCTACTTTGTGCAGGTGGTTTCAGGTATGACTGGTAAAAAACAAGGATAAGATAGTTGTGAGGTTTCAGTTACGACCAGCTCCTCATAGGCTTGTTCCATGCATTTTGTTTCATCCTTGTCAGAAATGAAAATAAGGTCCTTTTTTTGTGGATAACTTTAAATGTTTTGTGCAACGGGGAGACCCTCCCCATTTGTAAGCACTTGACAGAATCAGTGCTACTTAGATTCAAATACCGAATTGACATCAGTTATTACCTAATCAAATGCTTCTGAGGCTTATCATGATTTTGATCTGTCTCTGTTTGAATTGCGTTTTAGTTAGTTCTCTCTCGAGAATTTTGTTCATCTGAGCACCTTCCTCTTTTGATTTTGGCAACCTAGTAGACAACTTAAGTGGCCCGAAATAAACATGCTACTACTCCAGTTGACTGTTTGTTGGAAAGGCTTCACTGTCTGAAGTATGCGTATTTCTTCATTTGTCACAACGGAAACTCTAATTTTATGTTGGTTGGACTTGAAGAGGAAAGCTCACTGCTTGTGCCTCTGTTTAGTATTTACCAAATTTTATTATATTATATTTGTTGGGTGGAAAATCATAAAAAATTTCCAGGTCTGTGTCTCTCTGTGTGTGTGTGTGTTGGGAGTGGGGGTGGGGGTTTACTTTTCGCATACTATGCCAATGGCATGACCAAAATGCAAACTGTAAAAATATTGCAAGGATTTATAAGTGGAATGGGAATCCAGAAATATTTACAACAGGTAATGGTGAAATTCAAGGCTAATGATAGTAGATTGCTACAATCAGGCCAGGAGACATGGTACATTTGTTCCTATATTTCCTGTGTATTTAACCAGGAGTACTTAAATGACTAGAGAAAGCAACATAAAGTCGTTGAAACTCAGCCGATGAGCGCTTCTTTCTTGGATTTTTTGCTCTTCCATGGTATTACCTGCTTGAAACCCTCGTATATTGCTGCCTGTAAGATTTCAACAAGAAAAAACACTCGAGTTTAGTAAAGCAGATGGAATACTAAAAAAGGACATGATATTTTACACATCACTTATGCACCTTGAATATTCCATTGGATACTTATACATCACTGTACGTGTATTTAGTAATTCTGCCTACCAAACTAAAGAAATCACCTACTTGTTTTTGGTTCAGAGTTTAAAGTCTGTCCTCCCATAATCTTCACCAACTTTATTAATTGCTAAGACACAATGGAGAAATGTTGGGATGGGCATGTTGATGTTGATAAATGGCGATGATAGCATAGCAAGAAAAATTGTAAGGGTGAAAAGTCTACACATTTCCCAACCCATTACTAAAAACAAGTTTCAATCAGCCAGCCAGCCCATATCCTCAAGTCCTTTTTTCCTCATTAACTGTGCCCTATGACTTGGGACACCCATGGCCTACCCATTAGCTTTTAACATTGAAACATTATTGCTAACAGCTATTTGTGTTTAGTGTAATACCTAACCCCTTGCCTAAAACTGAAGTAAGCTAGGCCCCTTTCTAGCCCCACTGGCCGTTCTTCAACCTCATCACCTGCCCCATTATTAAGCTTTCTCATTACTCCATCTCTTTTGTTTTCATTCTCATGTTAGTCACTCATTATCAAAAAGATATTTTTCGTTTATTCTTATCAATGCAGTCATCAATTCTACAAGCTTTATTTTAACAACAAAATTAAAATTAAGTTGCTATAAGTCGCAATATCTTACTTATAGTTAAAGAAGAAATTGTTTATCCTTTAATTGGGTGGGATGGGGCGGCCAACCTATAGAATCTAGCTTAGAGGCTAGAGGGCGTGAAATTCATCACTATTAAAATAGAGTATGTTACAAGAAAGTTTTGTAGTTAGGAAATGGATTGTGCGTTGCAAGTAGTTACTGTCATATTTTCAATCCATAAATTATAGATTCGAATACATAATTTGAAAGTAATAATAGGTTCAATTCTAAAACCTTATGGTATCGCTTGCCACGAGGGATAAAATAGACAAAGTTATTCCATCGTAGTACAAATGGTGGGTTCAGCACTCGTAAAGCTTAATTGAGGGGATTAGAGCAAAGTAGGAATCATGCTTAAAAACTAACTGCTTGACATGAAATAGGACAGAAAAACAAATAGTACTGCTAATAAAAGCAAGATTCACTAATGAAATTAATAATTTGATTAGTGGAGTTGTTAATCAAGATTAAGACTTACCCAAATATGAGTCTTAGCCTGTGAGAGACCAGAGAAGCTTCCACTTCTTTTAAGTGTTGCCATTTTCATAGTGCATTCATCATTCAGACTAACACAATCTGTTGAATCTGCACCAGATTTTCCTTTCACACCACTATTGCGGCGCCACCATCTTTTGCTTTCCACTTTCTTTTTCCCCAGAACAAAGGCACTGAGTTGCCCTGTTTCAGAACTAGCAGTACTATCAAAAGACCCTTGTCTACGCCGATCCCTCAAGAACCTAAAAGATGAAAACTTTGGCTTGCTGGTAATATAAGGCCCATCAAAAACAGTTGTGGGAGAACAACTTTTGTTGGATTCCATGTAAAGCCTAGGAGGTGGCTCTAAGCATATGGAATTTGAAAGAGGGATAAGATCAGTACATGGCCGAGGCTTTCCAGGCTCTTCTTCCCAAGAAAATGGAATTGAAGCTAAAGTATGAAGAGGGGTTATCATACCTAAATCCTCTTGTGAATTTACTGAGAACAGAGGAAGTTTTAGTGTTGAACTTGGTTCTGTCCCCATGGCTCTCTTCTGTTTTTCCTTTTGGGTGTGTAGGTTTAACATGAGTTATGGCTAATAATTTTTGCACAGGGGAAAAGACCAATGACTATAAATAAGGCAATAAATTTGCTACCACGTTCTTGACGACTTTGGATTTTATGATGCTGTATTAATTGACTCTTTACTGTTACCTGCCTGACATGATGAGAATAACTTTTGCTTTTCCTGTTACTGTTCATCTAGTAACGTGTTAATCAACAACTTTTAAGACTAATGCAATTATTTTGTTGACATAGTTTGACGTGACATAAAATTTAATTAAAAAA
The DNA here is from genome assembly GCA_011800125.2 of Solanum clarkiae. Taxonomy (NCBI): domain Eukaryota; kingdom Viridiplantae; phylum Streptophyta; class Magnoliopsida; order Solanales; family Solanaceae; genus Solanum; species Solanum clarkiae. Next base: position 28,657,324 of record JAABOM020000001.1, on the reverse strand, counting down.
TTGTGTTATAGTCTTGGAATAATTAATAAAGTTATTGTCATGTATCTCTAGTAGAAATGCAAAGATACAGCGGCGTACAATACTGACAAGATACAGCAGCCTTTTTTCGAACCCTATGCATAGCGAAAGTTTAGTGCAATCTGTCACATGAACGGGTAAATATAGTGGTGGGAGTAATACTTGTAAGGTTATAAAACTCTTAAAATTTTATAAATCTTAAATATGGTGTAATATTTGTATACCTTAATTTTTAATATATATAGTTCAAGTAGAAAGGAAAAAAAATTATGGTACTGGCAGGTAGACATGTGTATAGATTATTAAGTGGAGAAAAGCCTAGGGTTGAAAAGAAAACCAAAATTTTGGCTAATAATTTGCTAAATTATTGAGAGTGCATTGACAAAATGAATGGTTATGATTACTTCTGTAAAGATAGTAGTAGCAGACTGCTATACAAAGTCAGAGATTGACATTATTTGGTAAAATATTTAATGTTGTCTGGACAATAATATTAATAGAATGGAGGAGTATATGTTTTCTTTTTCTTTTCAGTATATGTTTTTTTTTTTAATTTACAATATGTTAGGGACTTTGGTATGAAGGACAGCATTGGATTCTAAAGTATAATAGGAAATGTCAGCTCTTTTCAGAGATGGAATGGATTTTTTCGCTTGAATTTTACCATAAAAACGTCTCATGCCACTCAGGCATTTGTCAAAACTTCTGTAGATTTTTATGTACAGACAGAAAACAGTAATTTAAGTTTGGGTCCCTCTTGAATCTGCAAATGTCTTGTCTATTCTAGATGAAAATTAAAGAATTTTGTTGTCGTTATGATGCAAGTCAGACTTATATACTCTCTCCGATCACTTGTTATTTTTTGCACCAATGAAAAGTAATTTAATTAATTTTTGAGACATATATTTTAGATTTCATATTGGATCTATGTTAATTCATATATTGGCGTGTTCTATGTAAAAGATCTAATAGATCTTGTTTTATAAAGGCTCTATTATCAATCATTCTGTAAGAATTTTTCAAATAAACTACATTCTTCTGTATTTTTTGAAATTTAAAATTTTAGGCATGAAGTTGCACCTTCCCCTAGAAACGACACCGGGGAGGAGGGATGTGGGTGGGAGAGGGGAGGGGAAGGGGTTGGAATAGGCCGACAACAGGGATGGTTCGACAGTGTTCCAAAAAAAAAAAAAGCAACCTCCTTGGGCCCCAAATTAGAGGTTCCTTAATTTTTATTTATTAATAATAAGTTATAGATTTTCTTTTAGAAAAAAAACTAAGTACTATTTATAGAAAAGGTTATTTATTTTGTATAAAAAAATTTATTCAAATAAATTTGGCATCTGGAATAAGATTTTATGATCAATTGAAAAAAATATTAAATGAAATCAATTATAATTTTTTTTGAACAATTTTACATCTCAAAGAGATAAAAAATAAAATTCTTTAGAAAATATATTAATTATTTTTTTAAGTTTGCCACTGTTTTATTTTTGCCTTAGACTACTAATGTTCTTGAGCTGCTTCTGACTAACAACTACCTGAGGAAAAAGCTTCTGATGATATGTATTGAGGAGGCTTTGTACTTTGGCAAAATAATAAGAGTACGTCTCCTTTTGTGAGTAGGCACCCCTTCTTCTAAAGTTAGAATTGTATTTTATTCCACCGTGAAAAAATATTTTATATTAGCAAGTGTGAAAATTGTAGTAAAAGAGGAGGAATATTTTTATTGGTACACAAAAGTACGTAAGTCTAGAAACCAAAGGTGGAAATGGAAGAAAGATGAGAATGTGAAAAAGGGAAATGATTCAACAATAAAATTTCAATTTTAGACCTCAGCCCCTTTAGAAAAAGAAAAGGAAAAGAAAGAAAAAGTAGTGTCTTTCCTGCATCATTTTCAATTTAAAGAAAGAAAAAGGAGACAACCAAATATAAAGAATACTAGTCATTAAAGAGAAACAACTGCAAGGATAGGAGTATATTTTTCTGGATGCCTTTATCTTTGGCCTCCTCCTTTGACTTAAATTTCCTCAAGTAAATCCTTATCACTTAAAAATAAATAGCATTTCATCAATTCTTTTTTAAAAAAAGTAACAAATTTATAGAAAAGAAAGAGGTAGGGGGAAATGTTCTAGCTATACTACACAAGTTGTTCACCACTTAATAATATCACAAAGTGGTAGAAATAAGAAGTGCGACCAACAAGGCGTTGCGGTGATATTGATAGAATTCTTCTCTTCTTAATTAAAGATTTAAAATTTAAGTATTGAATCTAAAATAATTCACGTTAATATAGATCACTTTCTCTTAAATTAATTGAATTTAAATTCATGAAGTCCACCTCATATGGATATCGAGAATGAACTACTTCTTTTATTAATTAAAAAGAAAAGTGCATTTCTTCTGGCCAGCCTCATGCTTTTTGTAGGGCTGAGCCATAAAGCAGTGAAGTTAGGGCCTTAGATCAGCAAAATTAAACCAAAGCTTGATTTTTGTTTTCTCTATCACAAATCCAAAAGAAATAAATTATGATTGATATGTCACATTAGTTAACATTCAAGTGTCTTTCCTATCAATAATCAACATGTGGAGCATTAATTGGCCAAACCAACCCATACCATCTATCCAAAATACAAACGAAACTTCCTTCTTAAAATTGTTTGTTCATAAAAATGTCACGTAATGCAACATTTAGATTTTAAATTTGATAAATGCAACCAAAAGAAAGATAATGCAATATTTAAAGTTAATAGAAAATGTGATTTGAATAAGAGATAAGAAAGAGGGTAGTCCATTTACGACACTTGATTCAATTTCTTTTAAAGCAAAAGCAAATGCTATCTTATGAATAAGGGTGTCAACAACACTAGGCATTAACAACCTTTTGCCAAAGAAATTGTGAATCATCTTGATTAAATCGTCAATAAAAGTTCATGATGAATTGATAATTTAAAAAAAATTTGAGAACCAGAAACTTGAAAAAATTGAAGAGTTATAAGTCCCAATCTAAGAAAGTGATTACCTTATATTATTTTCAATACAGTATGACACCTCGGAGTTATTCGTGAATATTGTATATTCAAATCTTTGCATCTACTTTCTCTTAATTAGAAGATGAAATATATCTTTGCTATCACAAATTGAAAAATTATTTTTAAGAAATTTAATTTTGGAAATCTATAAAATTTGGTGTGGTTTCAATAAGCAAGAAGTAATCAAAAATTCAAATCAAACTAATCATATGAATATCAATTTCGAATTTGTAATTATGTTATACATATATAAATATAGATGTATATTTTTTTATACATAAATTTTCGATATGTTGATCTCTTATATTCTTATTTTGCAGTCTAATTATTTTCATTTACAATAATTTAGTCTGTTGAGTTCACATTCCAATTTAATTGATAGTCTTTATTTTGACAAGTCCAAGAAGATACAATAATTTGTTCTTAATTGAACTCTTGATTATTTAGTAATTTTTATTCGATGATCATCAATTGTTTTTTATAACAAAATTAAATTGATGAAAAATCTACTAATTAAGTAATTGATTTTATTCTTATATTTGAAAAGGAGACGATGGCAATTTGATCCCTCAATTATGGTTGTATTGGAAGACAACGACTGAATCTCAGTAGCTTAGTTGATTGGTTATCTGAACTCTCACCTTCTTGGTGAGGGCTCGATTTTCTACGTTGTAATTCCCTCCCATTTTCCATTTCCCCTTTCATTTCTAATTAATTACACACTTTCATGATTCAAGGAATGTTCATTAATTTTATTTGGCCTTTGTCTTTCTTTTCTCTCTCTCTTTCAGAAAATTTCATGCATATAGTTATTGTATGATTATAACATTTGGTTTGATATTTCTACTTTATAATTTGATGAGGATTAACAAAATCTAACATGTCGTGATCGAGTTGGAAACGATCCTTACCAAAATAAATGGAAAATGGCGTAAGATATTATCAAATATTCATGATAAACTCCAAATACTAGAAATAAAGTTTAATTATTATTTTCTTTAAGAATGGACACGACAGAGCAAAAAAAAAGGTAGATTAAGCAATACCGCATAAATAAAGAAAAGCTTATTCCACTAAATTATTAGTCTCACAAAAAGCCCTAATTATCAACTTGATGATATAACTTACGTACTTTTTATAAAGAAAGAATCGCATTATTACTATTTGAAAAGTCAAATTGCTTATTTGATTGCATTTTATTAACTTTAAAAATAGTTTTAACAAAATTACTATGACTTAAAAGTACTTTTATAGAATTTCTGAGTATATAATTTACTTATTTTTAATTTGATTAACAAAAAATTAATGTCTATCTTGGATTCGGAAATTAGATTTTTAATAGGAAATATATATATATATCATAGAGAAAAGAGAGGTTGACGACACCGACAATTTTCTCTAAATATTATACTTATTCACGTGAAAACCATGATAACATTCATATAACTATTAGCTTTATTACACATGACTTTCTCATTTTATATTTAAAAAATTATAAAAAGATGTTTGGAGAAAGCAAATTTTCTAAGTATTTTCTCCTTATTCTGCTTTTTGCATATTTATTTACTTAATTTTTTATGTCATTGCACAAATAATTAAGCAAACGTCGTTATACCCAAATATTGAAGAAAAAAATTATAGGGGGTAATGTGAAAAATATTTATAAAATATTTTGAGGGAAAGGGAAGGCAAAGGGGTAGAAAAAATATTCAAATAGACGATTTGTTGATGGGAAGATGAGATTTTATTCAAGTTTATTCAGAATTTATAAAAGAAAAGTAGTGAAAGAAATTCTAATTTTTGTCATGTCCATATTGTGTCATGTAATCATTGATTAACTACTTGAAAGAATTGAAGAAAGCATAGCGTAAAAAAAAAAATCATGAAATGGGGAAGAAAAACGAAAAGGAAAATACAAAAGAAACTTACATAGATATACTGTATTAAAAAATATTTACTGTTAACAACAATAATAAATTTTTTTTACTAAACACTAAAATCCATTTATAATATAATATTAATAAATATTGCAGAGAATTATTTATAAAGCATATATAATATAAGTTTTACTGATAAATAATACATTTATAACATACTTTAATATACTTTTAATACACTATATCAATTTCTTACCAAACAAAACAAGCACAATATATTTTAAAATACTTTTAATATATTTATATTGTATGCGTAATTCAGTTTAAATACAATTGCAGATTCACTATATTATTCCTATAATTGCTAACAAATGAAAAGTATCCCTAAAATTAGTAATTATTGATTAAAAAAAGAAAAAATTATCTAATTACACTCCTTT
>JAABOM020000001.1:28636312-28651857 GCA_011800125.2 Solanum clarkiae | reverse complement strand
TATCATATTCTCCATTATTTCCACCCATTCCAAAAAATTTAAAATATCCTTTCTTTCTATCCAGATACAGTAATCATCAATCCGAATATATTAGTTCTGATTCTCAAATTATCTTTTTTTTTTTTAATGTATCATGCTTTAAATGTTGCCTGTCGATGCTTAAAATCCTAACTTTTGTATCCGAAACTGAATTAATGTATCCGGAATACTAAATTAATATATTCGGATTACTATAATTTTTAAGGGATTTTGTAAATTGAAAACAGGTATAAAAAATTGATAATTAATTCTATACAATATGTGATTTATATAAATCCGCCTATTAAAAACCACTCGCTCAGATAATTTTTCTCCAAAAAAAAACGAGAGGTTAAGTTTTGGGCTTTGACCTTCCACGGCCCAACATATACTTACTCTCACATTTCTGAGCCCAAGTTATATTTGGGCTTAAACTACCTTAGGAGCATCTTATTCATAAAGGTTTGCAGCTATTGCAAGTCAAACTAGTTCTTCTTGTAAGAAAAAATGTCACGATATCACTATTTAATTTTTTTCCTAGCTTTATTAAATTTTTACACATGTACTAATCCCGTAATACTTTGGGGAAATCACGTAACAATCCCATATTTTGGGTAATTTTTCCGAATATGTCAGATGTTAGATTTGATGAATCCTAGCTTCAGACAAAATGGTTGAAGTTTATGCAAAAATGAGTAGATTCAGCCACATTTGCTTAAGTTTAGACCTGGCAAAAAAAAGCTATGTATGTCAGAAAGTTGAGACAGAAATAATTGAAGTATAGTCATATGAAGCTTCAAATAAGGCATGTCTTGACGTTATTTTGAAATGGGTACAGTTGCATATGGCTTATGTCTATGCTTTTAATGGGAGCAAAGTTAAATACAGAGAACATGATGACAAACATAGTTCATAATAGATTACAGATGTCCAAGATAAGTCCTTCCATTCCAACATGAAAAACAACTGGTTCGACTTGATACATGAAACAATCATACTATGTCTAATGTATCATTATGTATTTAGCAAAATTGAAGAAACACTTCAATTCTAGCACATGTCCCATGTATCGAGCTAAAAAAAGCGGGATGAAACTTCATACGTGTGCGCGCATCCCTATAACTCTGAAAACGACTGGGGCCAAGGTAGGATCCAACAGCTAGAAGAGTAGGGTAAGTCACATGGACTCCTGTCTGCAGGGGTCATAGATAATTGCACTGTCTTGTTGCTGTTGAATGGTTGGCCCATTATCCAGCATGGACCTCCCAAGGTAAGGCTGAACAAATAGTCCAAATTATATCAAAGTATAAGCTCCACCCCCCTTCCTTCCTACATCTTAAAAAGTACTATATAATTTAAACAAAAGGATAGTCCAAAAAGTCTAAAGTAAATTTTGAGTAGCATAAGGATGACGCCTTGGAAGATTTGAAATTAGAGAAAAAGACGTTTCCCAAACTGAAAATATTTCACGTCTTTGTCACACAGATAGTGGACGTGTAATTTATCTCCTTTTAAAAGCAACCCAATCTTTTGAGATCAAACTATTTAGTCAAGAAAATTCTAGGAGGAAACAATCTCTCGCAAGTTCTTGCCCTCCCCATACCCGGATTCCCATTGTTATTTGTAGTCAAGAAAATTCCCAGATTATTTAGCAAACTCGACCACATTTTCTTCACAAACGGACTAGATTTATGCCACCTTAAAGGGCTGCCTCCCACCGAATAACAACTAATGATTTAATAAATAAAACATGAATAGAATGAGACTCTAAGCTTTTAGGACCACAAGGCCTAAAAATATAATTTTCCTTTAGTTGAGGATCACATGCAGAGCACAGAAGGACCATTACTGGGAACCATGTGCGGCCTGTAAAAATCAATCCATGTAAAAAGTAGTAATGTGCCAAATAATTAATCGTACGGATTAGAGACACAGCCTGAAAAGATGATGGGGGGCCACAAATTCATAGCTGTTATGTTACAGTTGAGGTCAGTCAGTGCTATAAACAAATAGCCCAACCATAGTTTGCCATCAAAAAACATGCATGCCTAAATTTGTTTGCTTTTTTCAGACTAATCAAATTAAAACCTGTCAACAACAACCACAAAAGTATTCACATTTTCCACAACTAACTTCCACCAAAGTTTCTTAACTACAAGATTAGTAAAATCTAACATTAATACAGTTCCCCAGTGTTGTTCTACTTTGCAGCAAATAACAAACTACACAGCATTCCTAGTTTTTCGCAAGAGAGGAGAGAAACACGCAAAAACTAAATAAAGAAAAACACGTCTATTCGTTAAGCCTTATATCAACAATTTTGTGCAAGCTTCCATCAACCTTCAGCGTTTAGCTCTGAATCTACACTTGGCATTGTCCCTTCACCTTCCAATGATAAGATAGGAAGCTTACATCTAGGAATCATCTTCTTCACTTCCTCACTAGAATATATGAATATCCGCCTCACCATCATACAGAACTCTCTGCAATCAAGAAATTGTATTAAAACAATAAACCAATAGAAAAGCTAATGAAAACGAAGAAGGTTTCAGAGACTCACGGCCATGGATCATCCCCTACAAGCATCATATCACCCTCATCATCTGTGTACACAACCTCCCATTTGTTTCGAGGGCAAAGCTCTCCCTTGATATCGAATATCTTCTCCAGCTCACTTATAAGATCATCATAGCCACTTAGTGCAGTCAAGTCAACTGCACGTCCAACACGAACCCCCTGCATCTGCACCTATAATTTGGATCATTATGCTTACAGATCAGTAAAGTGAACAAATAGTTCCAACAATCCAAAGAACATAAACTACCTTATGTACCTTAGTACGAGTTCTTGAAGAAGTGAGGCCCTGTTTGTGTGTATCCTTTGGTAGCGCCTCCAATTGGACTTGTCTCTTTTCTTCTGAAGGAGTCAGATGCTCAACATCCTGGTCCTTATCAACTTCAGTCTCGTCAGGCACAACGCATGCTTCAGCAGCACAGTTGGAGGTAACATTGAGGCCAAGCATTTCTTTCGCCTTAGTAGACGTATTACTAGAGTTGCTCCGCAAGTCAATTCCAAATAAGCGACAACCAGAAGACATCTCACGCTTATTACTGCTATTCACTTGGTCATTTAAGAGGCCATGACTTACCCTTGGAGACATCGGAGAACCATAATCCAACAGACTAGATCGTGTGATCAGCTGCTTGTTCTCTTCAATAGAGTCTCGAAGCAGATTGAGGGAACCATTTGTAAGCATACTATGCTGCCAAGCTCCACTGAGATGTGTCCTACAACTAGTGTTGCTCATGCTGTTGGAGAGGCTGCTATTCTGCTTCGAGGACCAGAATAGTTGGTTATCGTGGCTTTGCACTTCAGTAATTACACCTAACTGACCCACTTCAAGAGTAGGACCAGATCCAGGGCACCAGAATGGAGAAGCAGCTGAGGCAACTGCAATTTCTGCAATAAACCAGTTATTGCACGATTTAAATGAGCAAGGAAAGGAAAACACAAGTGCAGAAGTAACGATATACCAGAGCGGGAAAGATCAATCGGACGGGGTCTTTTGCTCTTTATTCCCGGTTGTGCAACATCTACACTAGAAGAAGCGACAAAAGGCTCGATTTCCCAAGGGGAAACCTTCTCTGGCCTTAATATGGATGCTGGTTCATCCCATTGAATCTAGAAGAGAGCAAAATGTAAACAAATGTCAAAATGAGATGATGAAATGTGTCAAACTTTTCCATCTTTGAAACCAAGCATATTCTTTACCTTCAAGCATCGCCATTTAGATTCTGGCCATTGCGAGGAAATGTCACCAGTTCCAACTATCGTTCCTGTAAACCTGATAATGAAAACCAGCGGAATTCAAAAGCTGCGACAGAGGTATGACCTTCAAATTAACACAAAAAGAAAAGGAGATGAATAGTGAACCTTCTTTCAGGAGAATCTTCTCCTTCAAACCTCATCCTGAAACGCATACCAACTGAGAACCCATGACTCACAGCCTCCAGATACTTGTTTAATCCAACTATAAATTGGCTTGTCCTGATTGATGTCATGTGGTATCAAAGGAACAGTAAGACGCCATATAACATGCACAGTGTAAACATTTACCCTCTGCATCTATGTGAAGATAGAGGACTACCTTGGCTTATAAAACACAGCAAACCGAGTATGCGTTGTAATAGCATGAGATGCAGTAGCAAGAACTCCAAGATGCATACTTTGGCTGGATATCACAGATTGAGGCATAGGAATTTGCTGACGAGCAAGACGTCGAACCCCAACACGCAGTTCTCCATTGTCACCCCTGAAATATTTAAGACATATTTCTCATCTATCTTATGGAAAACAAAATGTCGATTTAATTTTATCGCAATGAACCAGCAGCAGTTCCTAACAAATAAAAAGGGAGTTAGCACCTCAAGAATACGAAAGCATCACCAGCAACCAATCTCTTGGATGTTACAAATGTACTCCATCCAGTAGTTAGCAAGTGTCTTCGAGGCTGGCCTGAAAAGTAGCTAGGTAATCAAGGAACCAAGACAATATACATGTATACTAGAATCAATATTTAACTAAAAATGTTTATTATACCAGGAAAGTTTCCCAGCTTCAAAAATTGAAAGCACTAACATTGGTTAATTCTTATTGTACCTTAGTAAAAATTACCTCTAAAGATATGCTTAAATCGCCACTCATACCCATGAAGATCTTTGGCGACCAAATCTTGGGTTGGAGTCACCTGAGTCATGTCCTGTTGATGCGATATATCAGTCCAAATGTCAAAACATACAACCCTCTAAAGATTTGCTAAAACCTAACCAAGTCTAAAACGAGGAGGAAAACAAATGAACCTTCTCTCCTGCCTATATAACATCAAGATGAGTGAAACTTACACAACAGTTGCTGATATTGAAAAAATAAATAGTACATATAGTTATTTTTTAACCCATTTTCTTCATCCATCTTCAATAGAAACAAAAGGAAATCAACACAAAGTGAAAGAATTACCAGCGGTGGGAGACATTCAGTAGCGTGCTTCCGAAGAACAGAAAATCCTCCGTGAGTACTCGTATCTGATGCGGTTAAAATCTTACAGAATGAATGAATAGCTCGTTTTGGCAAATCAGGAGGGCATGGATCAGGTTCAGAAGGCTCATCTTGCTGCAAGGAAAGAAATTAAGTTGATGAAACACGAGAATTAATCGAACTAAAGAATCTAAACAGCATTCATCGAATCAATTAACTTAGACGGTCGGTGCTGATGTTTTATTAAGCATCAACTAAAAGCAATTGTTACAAATAGTCACCTTTGCCTCAGGGTGCAACATAATCTGGGCATAGACTTCATCAGTCTCTACTTCTGCCTGTCAATTGAGGTCGGTTAATGATTTTTCCTCCTTCAACTATAAGTCGATAACAGGACATTGGCAACAAATTGAACTAACAAAGACTGTAATTCAACAAATTGAACTAACAAAGACTGTAATTCAGAATCAAGAACATACAAGTAACTGGACGTGATCGACACGGCAGAGTATCTTAGAAGAAAGATTAAACTGAGGAATTTGTTGATTCACAGCTTGATTTGTGGAAGCCTCTAACTACAAAAAGCATCAATCAATACACAACCATTACAAAATTTCTTTTTTCTCCAAAAATGGAACTTTAGCATCACAGAAAGGGAATTGAAAAAGAAATACTTGTTCTATGTGACCCTGTGGAAAGTAGTAAACTCGTTCTCCATCCCGAGGAATATCAACTAAAGGCCCTGCACATGCCTTCCAGAGCTCTTTATACAAATCCTCACTCCCCATACCTACTCAAAAACAGATCAACCGGAAATAGAAAATGTAACAAATGCACATAAAAAGACAGTAGTTAGAAAAGGAAAAAAATCTTAAATGAAGCAAAGCTACAGAAACTGAAAAGAGGAATTGAACTCAGCAGTATTTGTTAAAGAGCTCAAAGAAGCAAGAGTGATTGGTATTTAAAACTGCATTTTTCATAAAAACAACAGTAATCCCAATTCCCTAACCAGAAATTTAATGATTTATGAAATGATCAACAAATAGCAGTAACTAATGCCTTATTAAAAATTTTAGAAAAATAAAAATAGACAAAGAAGAGAAACAAACAAGCGATACCGCCTAGTCAAGCTTTACTACCTCTCTTTCTCAGATAACAACAAAATTTCATTGAAACCCATAAAAGAAAAAGAAGAAAGAAGAAAAAATTAGCAACTCTTTTTCACCTGTATCTTGACTATGTAAAGCAGAGGCTCCTCTATGACCAAAGCACCCAAAGGCTCCCAAAATTTCACAGTAGAATAGAAAAAAGAAAAGGATGGTAAGAATAAAGCTTGAAGAAGAAACCTTTCTCAGTGTTCACGCACTTCAATATACACAATTATCATCATTACAAACTCCAAACCAAAAACCTCCAAAGATCCATTTTAGCTAGCAAACAAAATGGTTTAATCAGCCATTTTGTGCACCTCTCCTTCTTTTCTCTCTCTCCAATTGTAAACACAAACAAGTAAGTGTATGTAACAGCTTTTGTGCTCTTTCTAGCTTTTTTTCAGTTACAAAACCAGTCTTTGCCTTTTGAGTCTTAACCAATACCACCTTTTTGGGTTTCCAAAAACCACTTCCCTTTCAACAAATACTCATATTTATCACCTGAATCATTGTTTCCCAAATACCCAAAACCACTTCCTTATTCTCCGTCTTTTCGTCTTCCCTCTATATAGCTCGAATGAAAAATCAAAAGCTTCTTTCACTGCTTTAATTACTAGTACCTCTTTTTATTTATTATTTTAGTTATACGTAATGGAGAAAAAGGATTTTACTTTATGAATCAGTTCGGTACAGAGAAAAAGTAAGAGAAAAATAACTTTTTAAATTAAAAAAATTAATTGTATTTTCACTGTCCTCTAACATATTTTAATGTGCTCCCTCACCATGATCGCCCCTCTCTCATGGGCTAAATCATTTTAAAAATTACGTATTGACAACACAAAACATAAATAAAAATTTCATTAACAAAAATATTTTTCATCAAATGTATATATTTTTGTTGGGACCAACAAATTACTAAAAAATCACTTTTCTCTTATTGAAACTTTTCGCTCAAAAATATTTAATAACTTTTTAATGTACATTTAGATTGAATCAGTGATTAAAACACAATAATATTTCACATGCAAAATTTAAAAAAAAATCTATTATTATAAAAAATATTTTTAGTGAGCTAATTTTATGAAAAATATCTACTTTATAATACAAATTTTTTTTATTGATTCACGATAAAATTATTTTTATTTCTAGTAGTGTCATTGTATAATCTGGAATTTTGCCACTCACCTGTCTTTTCATCTTTTTGGAAAATTTTACTCTCATTTTATACGTCAACAGGTAATCCCTTTGTTTTTGAACTTGTGAAATAAAGAAATAAATCTTTCTTTTGTGCTAATATAAATGTTACATGAGAAATTGATAATAGAAAAAGAATAATGCACTACAAAAATTTTTAATTTCGAATACTGTTCATTAAAATGTGAGATATATTACATTTAATCCTTTGCTTATATTTTTTGATTCAGAGAATACTACTTTTGTCCCATATTATATGGATTTATTTCTTATAAGTATTTGTCTCATATTATATGGACACTTACTAAATTAGAATATAAATATTTCTCATTTTACTCTCATCATTAATTATTAGTATATTAATAATTTTTTCTAACTTAATTTAGTGTATATTGACATAATTTGATATACATAAAAAGTAAAATGATAAAATTTATTAGTGAATTAATAATTTCTTTATAATTGTACAAAATAAAAAATATTCATAGAGATAGAAGGAGCAATATTTTATCTGAACAGAGTTAAATTATTTTCATGGACAAAACAGCATTAAAGTATGTTAATTATAGAGCAGGAGGATACCTATTTATTTTGCCATGAATGGAATTAAGGAGAATAGATGTTAGCCAATGAAAAGTCAACTTTAACCATAGTTGAGTAAAGTAACTAACCCTATTCAGTAAACGTGACGTGTAACAGTGGTGTGGTCCTCGCATAACGGCTGCTAAGCATTTGCCAACGGAACCCCTTATACTATTCATAGCAGCCAACTAAATATTTTGGTGCGGATTCTAATATTCATATTAAATTCTTCAAAAATATATTATATTTATAAAAATTCATATACACAAGCTAATATATTTAAAAATTTGAGCAATATAAATTAATATTTATTAAAATTAAATAATTTTAATTTTATAACAAGTAGAGATCTAAATTACCATCAAAAAACCTTTAATTTGAAATTCATGTTCTCGATGAACTGCAGCTGTAAATGTCATTTTGTTGAGTCACATCTCCACAATATTTTATAAAACGGAAACTGTTTACTTAGACGGCGTTATGACGGGGATCTATGCCGTCTCTTTCTTTGTCTGCAATATGGCAGGCAAGCTCTGTTGGTTGAGAGTAAACCCGGCAAAATATATTTCCTCCGTGATTTTTTATTTTCCTTGGATATCTGTTTTAGCATTAAATAAACCTTGTAAATGACTTAATTTACTCAACCTGCCACTGTCCTTTTGTGGCCCCACCAAAATGTAAGCTTGCTGCATCAGCCACGAGCTTTTGGTCGACGAGCCTTTTTGGTAACGTGGTGACACTGTCCTCAGAAATATTAATAATAATATAATATTGTCTCATTTTATGGACATTTTTTACTTTTTAGTTTCTCCTAAATTTTATATATTTTATTATGATTAAAAATATTAATTTTTTACGTCTAGTTTTATTTGTTCATTATATTATTTTAAAATATTCAACAATATTTGTTCAATTTTTCTAGACCCCACTTACGAAATTTCATTGAATATGTTGTTGTAATGCTTGTTCAATTTATAAATTCAAGAGATTAGTGTCAAAAATATACTTAAATAATCCTCTTTTCTAAAGTTTCATGTCTAAACTATTGGGAGTATGAGTTTACACTTAAATAATAATTTATTAATTTAAGAAACACACTTCTCTCTTCTATTTCACCCTTGTCATAGTGTGTAGTACACTTTTTCTTTTATTTAAACAAAAAAAAAAAGCTACATCACACTTCATATAGACAAAAAATTTCACTTTGCGAAAAAATAAAGAGAGAATGACTAAAAATAGTCTCGAACTTGACACGAATTATCAGTTTCATCCTTAAACTATTGATAATCTTAAAAATGCTCCTCAACTTGGTAAACTAAGCTTAAGTATTCCCTCGAATTTGGCACGAATTATTAGTTTTGTCCTAAACGATTGATAGGCGTAAAAACACCTCTTAATTTGGCAAACTGAGCTTAAATACATCTCTCATGCTACATGACATAATAAAATAAGTACAATTTACTTAAAGCGCGTGAAAGATTAAAAGAGATCATATTAGCCTTAATTTTCCTTTTAAAAAAATTCTCTTCAATTTTTAATTACCAACTACTAAAATATCTTCCTTTTTCCCGTTTAACCTTTCCTCCATTAATGGTGGCCTCAAAGGAAGATTTTTTTTTTCATTCTCATTTTTATCGTTTGATTCTCTTTCTTTTTCTATTTTGTTTATAATTATTTTTTGTCAATGTGAACTTCCTCTAACATTAAGAATTTCATGATCGTATGACAATCTCGTAAGAAGATTTTGGGATTGTAAAAATATGGCAGCATATGGAGCTCTACAAAATTTCAAATCAAAATTTATAAGTTACTGAAACATGAAGCTGAGGGGTGTTTTTAAGCATATCAATAGTTTAGGTATGAAACTAATAATTCGTGCCAAGTTCAAGGGTGTATTTAAGCTTATTTCGCGCAAGTTGAGATGTGTTTTTAAGCTTATCAATAGTTAGACAAAAAACTAATAATTTGTGTCAAGTTTGAGAGATGTACTAAAAACACCCCCAAAATTGATATTAATTATTAGTTTTGTCCCTAAACTATTGATAAGCTTATAAGCTTAAAAGTACCCCTCAACTTGGCAAACTAGATTTAAATATACCGTCAAAATAATATCTAAATTATTATTTTAAGAGGGGAAAAGTGCAGATAAACCAAAATTAATAAAACCAAGTTAAAGTTTAAGTGTGTCTCTGAAATTTTGATTATAGTATGGGGATACTCATTTTCCCTTAAAATAATAGTTTTTATATTATTTTAATGTTTTGAAAAAATATTTCTATCCTATCAACATAATCCTCTGCTTTTATTTTTTTTCTCATATTTAGAAAGTTATTTTTTACTTGAAATATTTTTTAAGTAAAATTTTTATTTATGTTGTCTTCGGTACATAAGTAGAAGAAAATATTTTTGACCAAAATAAAAAAGAAAAAAATATATTCCTAAAAATAAATGTACATGTCTATTAAAAAATAAAGAACATGTAAAGGAGAGAACAATAAATTAGGATTGAAGGATTAGATAGGAGCGGGATAGAATTTTATTTATTTTTTAAAAAATTAAAATAAAATCAACTTTTTAAGGAAGCAACAGAGGAAAGGGAAGAGTTTAAATTTTTTTTTTAAAAATATTTTGTAAAAGAGATTTAAAAAAAATAAAAGGGCGGGAATTTTTGGAGGGTGGGATAGAGGGGTTACAAGGGGTGGGTGTGGGGGAGCAGATGAGAAAAATATTTTAAATTTTATTTTTTAAAAAAATGATATTTTTGAGAAAGAATATTAATACTTTAATTTTTAACTTTTAACTAGTATTAATAGTTTATTTAATTTTTGTCAAGATGAGATATTTTATCCATGCGGCAAGGTTTTTCAATAAAAGAGAGAGTGTGTTACACATACCACTGAAATGTGTTTTTAAAATTAATAAGTGATAGTTTAGGTATAAAACTCACTTCTAATAGTTTATTTAAGAAACTTGAAAAAAATAGTTTAGGTGTTTTTTGACACTTATATTTGAATTCAATGAATAATTTACTATTTTATGACTGTTTTATCCTTATTATTGAATAATATTCATTTTTCAATATTTAGTGTCCATCTTACTTGTCCATTATACTATTTTGGAATATCTAACAATACATATTCTTATAAAATCAACGAATAATTTAATATTTTGTGTTTGTTTAATTTTAGCCTTATCGTTAAATGATATTCATTTTCAATATTTAGTTGACCTATATTAAATAAGAGTGATTTGGTAAACTTATTTCTATCATTTACTACTTTTTAATTCTTACATTAAGTTGCTAGTAGACAACTATTATTAGACAGAGGGAATAACATTTTTTTTTTAATCCTCAATGACATGATATACAAACATAATATCGAAGGGTTGTTTTAGATCACAAATTTTAAAAGAGTTTTTTTTTCCATCAAATATCGTGTCAAGTCAAATGATGTCACATAAAATAAGACAGAGAGAGTACCTAGTGGTGTCTGAATTTTAAAAAATGACGTATAAGCTAAAATAAAAAATCATAAATTCAGGACACCTGATTTTTTTCTTTAATTTTTCAATCTTTTTCAAAATTGAAAAATGGCTTAAAAATCAAGAACAACTTAGAAAGTCAACCTAAACATCCATTTAATTACTCAGCTTTACCTTTATTCATAAGACCCAAAATAAATATATTCGGCATAAGATTATAAAGGAAAAGACAACAAAATATAAGATACAATGCATATAATAAAAGGAGATAATAACTATACATATCAAAGAATATGAAAGTCTAGCGGGGAACTAAATAAAATAACTAAAAAGACAACATCAGAGGAAGACATGTCCTTTAATGGCATGTCCTTCGTTCACATGAAGTTATGTTATGTCTTATATATGTGATCATCTCTTCCCATCACAACGATAATGTGTCAAAGCTACCTTTGGCCTATTGTCTTAAATCAGGTATTAGATCATCCCGCATGTAACTAATAACCTTAATGGAAGTAATACTTTAAGAGTCGTTTGATCTGAGCTACAAGGTATAGTAATTTTATGATAAAATATAAAATTATTTTATTTTATATTTTGTTGGAGGTATTAGATAGTCTTTGAATTATTTATCTTATTATTTTTATCTTATCTTTCATATATAATAAATAAATTATTATGAAACTTATCCCAAAAAAACGTATTTCTAAATTAATTATCTTGAAATGACTTATTTCCAATCAAATGATCCCTTAAGCCATACATATCCAAGGACCTTCTTCGGACTTTATTATATGTCTTTTTTAGACCAAGTTTCAATAATTTCCTCACGGATAAAATATAGGTTCATATGAAATTCTAACATATCTTTAACTTTTATTTTATTTATTAATTATGTGATGATATCACGTAAAATTAAAAAATGAAACTTCACTTTATAATCCTTTCAATTTATTCGAAATTATAAATAAGCAATTATAATTCAGGAAGTGGGTTCATAGTAATAATTGCGTAAGAACCTGATTATTTTTCTCTTTTAATTATTATTGTTGTGTAAGTAGTGAGGTCCCACTTGACACATCATCAGGTCTCAGTAATAATTGTTCGCCACGTGGTGTGGCAAAGTTCATCTGACGTGTCTGTGTGTTACTGGTCTGGTTTTCTCCGGGCAAGGATATTCTCTGTCCTTATTATTCAACACAAAGCACCACGTTTTCTTTTTCACATTTCTTGGTTTTCTTAAAAATATTGGAAATGTAATTAAATTCAAAAACAATTATGAGATTAATTTCTTGTAGTTACAAGATATTTGATAATTTTTTGAAATATATAATAGAAGCTTTCTTTTTTAAAGGAAAAAAGCAAAATACACTTGTTGAAAGTATTCAAGCCTGTAAAAATGGATTTTTAATGCGTTACTTTTAAGATTTGATAGATGGTAATATCCATTTTTTCTCCCATGAAATGCAATAGGTTCTTTATGCATTTTTTGGGGGAATCAAATAAGGAGACAATAACGATTTAGATTAACGTTTTCCCAAAAAGCATGCATCTAAGAAAAAAATAATAATTTTTGATTTATATTTTATCATGTCTTAAAATTAAGCGTTTATAGGTATTTTTTAAAAAATAATGCAAACACCGCAATAAGATTGAAAAGTTATTTTAACTCAAAGCAATTAATAAGTCAATCAAAATATACTTTTAATTAATCTGTTTTTGTTTTTTTTTTTAAAAAAAAACTAGGTAATATATAGATTGTTAGGTTGGATATGAATAGAGGTGGCAAAAATGGACAAATTTAATTAAATTTGGACGGGTTAATTGAGATTAACTTAATAAACAAATTTAATATTGATCTCTTTAAAAGTTAGTTGGACTTAAATGGACTAAAAAGCGAATCAAAACTCAACTCGTTCAATACTTACTAAATTTAATTTATTTTTTTATAATTTTTTAGTATCTAATTTAAATTATTTATTTTATTATCATGACTATATATAACATATCAAATATAACGTATTTTGATAAAAAAAATTTGAATTAATTTAAGATAGATCAATCCAAATTTTGATCAACTCAAATAAATTAGTTAGAATGAATTAAACCAATAAGCAAGTTAGTCATTAATGTATCGTAACTTAAACAAATTGGGCGCAGTATAATTTTATGAGGTGATTTTGCAATAGCTAGATTAATGTATACGAAGAAAAGCTTAAATGATTAGTGTTGGGACTTAAACCTTAGAGACGAACACTTTCGTCTATTTCAATATTTATCATGGCAAAGCATTTTTGTTGATTTTATTACAACTAGCTTTCTTCGATCACATATATCAATATTTATCATGGCAAAGCATTAATATTGATGAGTTTTATTATTTATCTATAGAAGTTCGTAGTTGATTCTTCGATAATATAAGTTCGTGAAGCTACAACGCTAATGGATATTAGTACTATTTGCTAAAATTGTAATCTCCCTATCTTGTTTTATTTGGCAATTTTTTTATTTTATTATAAAAAATATTATTTTATCATAATTAGAAATAAATAAATTTTAAATTTTTTTATTTTATTACATCCAATTATATCAAATCTCAATTACATGTTGATTTTCTGTACAAACTCTCATAAGAATTATTTTATGACACAAGTTCTAAAAAAAAAACCTTAGAGTATATATTTTGACATAAAATGAGATGGGGAATATATATTATAAATAAACTTTTGTACAATAAGTGATGTTGACAATACTTGACATTACCCTTTCCGTACACATCTATACATGTTAGGTTTTCTTTAATATCAAACAAAGACGTATGTATATTAATTTCTCTTATAATGTAAGTTTGTTTGTTTAAGTTTAGATTTGATACAAATTATAAAAGATTTTTAAACTTTGATGTTAAATTCAAAATATGTAGAATATGTCAAAATATTATTTAATATTATTATTAAAATATTTTATATAAAAAATTAAAATTTATAAAAAAAGTACATTTTTTAAACATGTCAAAAAGATATGATAGATAAACTGATAAGGTGTTGTAGATTATAAATTTTGCATTTTGACAAAAATGCGTTATACTCATATATATATATATATAGGCACAACCATCATGCCCTTAAATGTGTTACTTTTGTTGTAAAATTCTACTTGTTAGCTAGATTACAAAATTTCTTTTACATATAAATATGATTATTAATGGACAGATAGAATAACAAATATTATGGTATAAAAGTTGATTATGACGTAAGGTTGAATGGCATAAATTAATCCAGAATTTTATATCAACATCTTAATGGAATAAATATAATGAAGCTTGTTCCATGTTATAATTATCATTGGTTAGAATTTAACGAGTGAGAAGAATATTTTTACCAGCAAACAATGTCAATCAGTAATTTAATTAATTAGAATTAAGAGTCACAAATACAAGTGCTAAGCATCATATAAATATAAATAAAAATTAGAAAGGAGAGACAATTTGATATGCAGAAAATATTAAAATATAGTTATATGGCGCACGGATGGAGAATAATTATTGTGAGTGGGAAAGGGTGGAGTCCAAATCATGGGTCCTAAGTACTAGTTAATTATTTTATTCATTAATTAATTCTTTAAGCCGTCCTTCTATTAAGCTTTAGTGTTTCACTTATTTTGGACAATGGAGCAATTATATATACTAATCATAATTATTTTTAATCATAAAATTACTAACCATCTCTCTCTTATCTGAGGATTGCGTCATGAACCCTTGTTTCCTGGAAACTCACTTTTACTTTCACTTTCAGTCACCAGCTCTTTTTTTTTTTCTCTTTCACAATAAATATTTTTTATTAAATTGAGCATTTAAGTTATATACATTGATATTTTAAAAAAAATCATGCTATCCAGTACAAGTTATTTACTGCTTTTTTTTAATTCATTACATCATGTTTGTTATAATTAGATATTTGTTACTCTCCTCGTTCTAAATTAATTAAATTTTTGAGATTTTTTTTAATGTTCAAAATACTTAAATTGTTCAAAGTTCAAGTTGAATGTTTGAAACTTTTATCATATTTTTCCTTTTATTTATTT
>JAABOM020000001.1:28616467-28626995 GCA_011800125.2 Solanum clarkiae | reverse complement strand
CATTTTGCTTTATTCCATCATACTCCAAAGCCAAAAAATAG
The DNA here is from genome assembly GCA_011800125.2 of Solanum clarkiae. Classification (NCBI taxonomy): domain Eukaryota; kingdom Viridiplantae; phylum Streptophyta; class Magnoliopsida; order Solanales; family Solanaceae; genus Solanum; species Solanum clarkiae. Next base: position 28,626,954 of record JAABOM020000001.1, on the reverse strand, counting down.
TCAATCTTTGGCTCCATCCGAGATTGATGGACAAAAGGCGGATATAGATGAGAGGAAAATTTAACATTTTATTTTGAAAAAGGTATTTTGACAATTCAAAAAAAAAAAGTAAAAAACATTCAAGCTAAAAGTGTTTATAAATTGAAGAACCACTCCCTAAATTATGAGTAATTTTAACCTATTTAGAATCTAAGTCAAATACTCGTGGGTTCATAAAATTCAATAATCAATCTATTTAGAAGGACCCAAAGTTCATATATCTCACCCGAAATTCACCAATATATAGTTAATCGAAAAATGTGTTCAAGAAATATAACTTTACAATAATAATAATAACAATATATTCAGTCGAATCCCACAAGTGAGCTCTAAAAAAAATAAAATGTACATAGATCTTATCACTATCTCATAGAAATAAAAAAGCTGTTTCCAAAAAGTTCAAGACATCTGACTTTATTCTCCTTAAATTTTCTTTAAAATATAATATGAAAAAATAGAAAAAAAGGATTGGTCTCTATTGGCCAAACATAATTTATAGGGATATGTAACTTTAGGCCTAACTATTTTGGTGAATTGTAAGCACTAATATAAAGTCAAGCGTTGGTCAAAATTAGGTATATTCACTACTTGAAGAATTAATTACTTAATTAGTCAATTGACGTTATCTTCTCATTGGGTCATCTATGTTTGGTGCTTCAGAAGTTGCCTACATAATTATGGATTTTACAAAACTACTACATAATGTTATGCCAACTTTCATTTCCTTCCACAAATATTTTCTGCCACTTACCTCTTCCGTCTCATTTTAGTTTTCAGATATACTAAAAATAATTATTACAAAATAATTATCAATTTAGATAATCAAAAGAAAATTAATATTTTCTTTCAACTTTGTTCGTAATATTAATTATAATCATTTTCCTATTATATTTTTCAAGACATTAATTATAGGTATTTCCCTATTAAGAAATAGTACGTAATAATAAGGGTAATGTTAATCAAATAATACTTTTCATTAATTTTTTCTTAAAAATTGTGTCAAATTTTATCATGACAGGGGCCGAGAGAGTACTACTCAACTTTACATGAGGCAAATACTCCTGAATGTTATCATTTTGATATTCCAAATTCATTTATCGAATTCATCCGAACTAATATCGTGTCAAGGTATTTTGTTTTTTGAACTTTAATTTGAAATCTCTAATTAATAACAATGTTCAAATTATATTTATTCTACCACACCCTTAAGTAATATTTAGTTCCTAGATGAACAGTTAATTGATTTATGTTCTTTCGAGAATTAGAGCCTGTTTGGATTAACTGAAAAAAAAAAGTGGTTTTTTAAAAGTTCTTCAAAAGCACTTTTTAAAATGCTGAAACTTATTTTAAAAATAAGTAGTTACGTATTTGGATAAAAGTGTTTAAGCTGAAAAAAATTAATGTATTTGGTACTAAAGTGCTGTTAAACACTTATTCTTATCAAATGTCTGAACTACCCCTAAACTGTTACACATTATAAAATGTTAATTATTGCTCTAAAATTTTGTTTCTAAATTAGATTTAATTTATTTTAATTCATCTTCAATATAAATTGATTATATAAGTTAATTTATATGTGTAAGTTATTTTTAATATTTAAAATATATAATTTTAATAAAATACATGAAATATTTGAAATTTTTTAAATTATATTTTGTAATAAGTAATGATTATATTTTTTCTTTATCATAAAAAATTATAAAAAGAATAAAATAAGGAGAAAATAATTTAGAAGAAAAAAAAAAGAGCAAGAAAAAAAAAAGAAAAAATGGAAGAAAAAAATATGAAGAAGGAAAAAAATGGAAGAAAGAAAGAGCAAGGAGAAAAAAAAAAAAAGAAAAAGCAAAATTTTAAAGAAAATAAAAGAAAAAAATATGAGCAAAATAATATGAAAATTATAAGCAAACATTAGGGATAAAAAGATAAATTTGTTGATCAAACATAAATGACTTTTAAGTTAAAAAGAAAAAAAGCAGAGGAAAGCTATTTAAGATATGTCAAATACTTTCAAAAGTTTAAAAAAAGAGCTTAAAATTGCGTCCAAACAATATTTCTAGTTTTTTTTTACTTCATTTGTTTCTAATGAAGCAAAAGAAATTACTGAATTAATCTTCTTTTTTTTCGTCCACTCCTCAAATTAACAATTTTTTCTTTTTATCCCAATCAAACTTAGGGAAAAACTATATAAATTCAAACAATTTAAAATGTGGTTTTTGAAGTGGAAATCAGGCAAGAGTGGAGGAGATTAGAGGGTCTATTTTTAATTAATACCATGTAGAAGTAAAGTAGTTAATCATGATTAATATATTATTGAACTTCAATACCCTATGAGCTACTCTATAAATTAAAGTTAATCTAAGAGGGGTAGACGTGGTGTGACACCATTAAAAGTCACTTTAGAAAGAGGACTAAATTATTGTATGTACCGTAAATCATTAAAGAGGTCATTTTTCAATTCAAAAAAAGTACACATTGAAATATATGTGTGTGTGTAGATTGTAGAGAATCCAATAATTTAGGGGTCGTTAGATTGGTGGAATTAGGAAAAATAATCGAGATAATTATAGTACATGACTATCGGTCAAAATAATTATCCAAAAATGGATCATTCGTTATATAGGTATATACGATCAATACATATTTCACGTATAGTTAAGCTATATTCAGTTTTTAAATGTATCATAATGTATATTTAGTGTATAACTCATGTACAAATAATCTATATTGCATAGTCAGTGTATACTTTTTATGACTTTTGGCGAGTTATATTATATAGTCGTGTATATTTTCTATGAATTTTAGCTTTTTTTATGTAATTAAAATATGACTATATTTATTGTAAATTAATTATCTTATTGTATATATTTAAAATTATTCCAAAATAATTCCAGTACAAATGGCGCATTCATGATGTTAGAAAGAGAAAGTGGAAAAATTATACTGTACAGTTTATTTTATATTTAAACCTTGACTTAATATATTTGGAAAATTAGAGAAATGATTCAAGTTGAAAGAATATGATGCAATAGGGAAACCCTGAGAAAGTTATGAGTCGTTATGGTCAATTATAACTAATGAGGAATCTTGTGTTTACTTGGAAAGGTCATGTTTACCAAATTTTAAGAGGCTAAATCTGGGACGATGAAGTCAAAAATGAAATTTAATTCATTTATTAGGCGATGTTTTGATAATTTGGATGACCTTATAAGATAAGACTTTATCAACTTACAGCGTTTGGAATGGATTGTCTCTTATTCTTTACAAATGATCTCAAAAGCAACGTATATCAATCATTGCACCAAAGTAGGAATTGACAAAAAGATGCAAAATGAACTTGAAGATGAAATCTCATCAGGGACGGGGTTAAAAAGCGTATAAAATTCCAGATTTAGCAATCATTATATTCCATCGTAGATGCAGCGAAAACAAAATTTGACAAGCACAAGACAGCAAAATGAACCCGAATATTATACGTGTTTGGCCATTTCTATTTTAACTTGACCACATTAAGATATCAAAATCCTAAATTCCCCATCTTGACTAAGAATCACATATGCTCGGACACTCCACCCCAAAAAACAAAAAAAGAAACAACTTTCTCCGACCAAAATGTCCATAACAGGCGACAGGAAGATGAAAGAACGAAAACTCGAAGCACGATGCCTAATCCACAAGCAGCAACAGATGAGTTGAAAACCCAATCAACTGTTCGCTTCACCCTATTCTGATAGACAAGAGCTACATGCTTCATCAGATCCATAAGCAGCATAATCAGACGAGTGCAAGGACAGAAACAACAGATTCCGTAAAACCCCACAAACTAGGCTTCTTGCCACAGGACCTGAGAGTTCAACCAGCGAATAGTTAGGCATATAAAATAAGTTGAAGGAACATAAGTTCAAACCACCCTGTGGATACGAAGTGAAATGAGAAAACAGAGGACAGATAACAGATTAAGACCTTCAGAAGTGAATTGCCTGAAATAAAATAAAGGAACCAAAACATGAGAGGGGATGGTAGATGCAACTCTCAGACTAAATTCGACAACCAAGGTAAAAACTAGGTGCCTGACCCACTTGCATGTCTAAAGCACGAATAGAAGTACAACTTTTGGGTTTTTTTGGGTGTGTGTGAAGGGAGGGTTATGGATAGGAGCAGCACAAGGTAGGTCCAACGTCAACACCACAAAATTGAAGTCAAACAACTTCAACTTAACCTAGTGCACCAGAAGATTCACAAAAGAAATCATCAATTGTCATACTATGTGACTTCAAATTTATAAAGAATATGAAGCCTGGAAGTCGCATATGATTTCATGCAGCATAATGAAGTGATGATAAACAAAGATACAAACACCGTAATTGAGCTTGACCATCAAATGTGGCATGTGGCCAGGCACCTAATAAATAATGAAGAAATAGACTTTAGTTACTCAAGAGTAACGTCAGGACATCTACTTAGTATAAGGTCATCAATCATGCATTGGCTTAAAGAAAAAAGTATCTGCACTACACCCCTGAATCCTGTATTTGTAGTTGAAATTGTTGGGTCTGTGATAAATGTAGGAAATGTTCCGACACACAAGGAAAATAAACGAAATAATGCCAGTATCTACTAATGCCAACGCATCATGAAATACGTTATGCACAGAATTGGGCAAGTTGAGTCAATAAATTAGAGAAACGTCAAAATGCAAGGATCATAAAAGCATCGCGTTTCTGATTGGCAGAAGCAGCAATAAGATTCATATTTGACACCCGCAAACAGGATAACAAGAAGCAAAACTAATTAGAAGCTCCACATTTAAAGGAACAGAAAGAAATGTCGAAACTGAGAGATAGAATACAGAAGTTGGAAGCACAACAACAAACATACAGACAAGAGAAGTCAACTTGGATCATTCAATGAAACATGAGGACAAACTTAAATAACGCATAGAGAGGTTCGTCCATGACTTTATGACAAGCGTGCAGACATGTGTCCTTATAAGCAGCTTGAGCAATACTTCAAAAAGCATCTACGGGTTCAAATCATGTGCTAGCAACCAAACACTAAAGATTAATCTTTTCACCAAGCATAATAGGCTTTACGATTAGAGCATTCTATTTGCAAGTTTTTTGGTGCAGACTGGTTTCTGTACAGGATTCAGATTCCTTGTTAGACATGAGGAATTTTCATAAAATATAGCATTGTTTTTACACAGTAGCTTAATACATTTTCTAATACAACACCTTATTCTTCTTATCCAAAAAGATCTTTTCAAAAAGCACTAAAATATTTTCAGTGAGAAGGTAAATTGTGTCTTTCCATTGGTTACCAAATAAAATTGTCTTTCGATTAAGTCACAAATCCCCAGCACACAAATTACTATCTTCTGAAGAAAGGACTATGTCTTCTACCAATAACCGAGAAACACAGCTTTTTAAGCTTTCAAACTTGGTGGATAATGGGCACGCCTCCCTGACCTTCTCCACTTAAATACTAGACCTGCTCTCCACCAACCAAGTTTCGAAATCATGATGTGAGCCTACGGAACATCCAGCCCTGTACTATCTTACCATATAATAAAAGCCCTGGATATTGGAAAGGCTCAAGTTCATCAGCATATGCAATAAAATCAACTATTCTCCTACACCTGTGGGCCAGCATTATGAATAAACTTAAAAATTATCATAAGCAAAAAAGGCTCGTGCTTGGCGACTTCCAAAATGATCTCAGAAAAGAACCTCGAGCTGTAAACTAACTTCAATGAACAAGCAACAGCCACTTAAAAAAAAAAAATTCAACCATAAGGGACATCTGATATCAGCAACTTGGCACACTAAACTATCACAGTTCCCACAACAGGAAATGCAGTGAGACCTAGAAAGTAAACGTCTTACCCTTTTTTTAACAAGTTACACTGTCTTACTTTTTTAGCACGCAATACAGTAACATGACCAGATTGACAACTCAACAAGCAGTAGTTCGCTATAATTTTATGCAGAATAGGATAAAATAAAAAGACTGATAACACAAACAACTTCCATATCTGCATGCATATCTTTTCCGGTATCTTTTCTTTATTGGTAACATGCATATCTACTATACCAATCAACCTTCCTTCAATTAGAGCAGCAAAAGAATAAATAATTGCTGACAACCTGCACACTGGATTCTAAGCCAAATTCAATGGATCTTCTCTTCAAAGGGTCTACTAATCAAAAGGGTAACACAGTATAGACAAAACTGCGAATGCACAATTAAATTTTTTATGCTTTAAAATGAGGTATAGATATATCCCACCACGTAAAATGACAATTAAACAGAATCAATGGATCTTCTCTTCAAAGGGTCTACTAATCAAAAGGGTAACACAGTATAGACAAAACTGCAAATGCACAATTAAATTTTTTATACTTTAAAATGAGGTATAGATATATCTCACTACGTAAAATGACAATTAAACAGAATCAATAAGTACAAAGAAGAATGCATACCACCGAATGGATTCTTCTCAGACTATTGACAGATTATAGGAGCTGCAGAGCTGATGAAGAGCTGCTTGATTTGCTGCCTCAAGATTTTCTCTAATAAGTTGTGGATATGTGCCAGGGGAAAGAGCAGCAAGATTCGCCAATGAAGCGACCAAATATTGCTTTGGATCATTCACATCCTTCAAAGGGTCCTCTTCTTTCTTCCCAGCATTATAAAGATGAACGAAAGTAGCATTATAACCAACAGTCTCTCCAAAGTCTGGAATGTCTGGCTCATCCAACACTCTCTCTTCCTCTGGTCTAGAGAGAAGAGTAACAATACTGTCAAGCATTTTGCCCCGAACCTTGGAATCCAATAATGTTGAAGATTCACATATAAGCTTAGTTGACGCAACTGAAGTCAGCTTGAGTTCAACAGATCCTGTGATTAACTTGAGGTTAGGCACCCAAAATTGCTCCACGATGGTTTGAAATACATCCCTCTGAACAGCATTCATTGAAACCACAAGATTCTGTAACCCATGCTTGACCAAGAATAGAGACATAAATATCACAAGATTCTTCAGAAACTTCACTGTTCTTCCATGCTGCAGCCGGTTAAAAAGTGAAACCCATATGTGGCCCATAAAAGGTGATATTACATCATAACCAAGGTTTTCAATAACCGTGTTTAGCACATAAAAACCTTGGTCATCTGTGCTGGCAGATGAAATCAGTGTATTGAAAATACCCAGAACATTAGACAGCCTACCCTGCTGGTTAAGCTCATGGGGTGACTTCCGGAGGAAGGCTTGGAGCAATCGGACAAGAGCTGGAACATTTGCGGACTTTTTCCATGACTCGGGTAAAAGGAGAATCTCAAAGATCTGCATGTAGTGCTGAGGTACGGGAGGTCTATTCAACTCAACAAGCTGAGCCAACAGTTGAAATGCATAAGGAAAGAATTCACTCACATCCTTAGCTAAGACCATCTGGAGGCTAGGGAAAAGGCTTCCTTCAAAAGCAGAAATAAGAGTAGGATCCCTCTCACAGGCTCTCCTAATAAGAACAGCTACTGATTCAAAAAGATAATGATTGAAAATAGGATTCTTTGGGTTCTGGCACACTCTGTTGAGAACATTTGTCAGACCTGCTATGCAAGCTGAAGCAACATCACGAGAAATTTCAGCAGCTCCTAGCACTCGCATGATACACTTCATTATATATTGATTCTCCTCAGATTCTGGCTTCTCCAGGGCACTAAAAAGGTTAGTCATCAACACTAACAAAAAGGGACTTATATCTGCTGCTGTATATCTTGCTCGTGTCCCATCATCTTTGACAAGCAACAGTTTCTCAATGCAACTCGCAGCATAAGAATGAACCACATTTGATTCTGAAGCAAGGAAACGCACGACATCTGGAAGTAATGCCATTCCAACAGCCTTCGACAGCTGATTTCTGAATGTAGTAAAGAACTTCAATGCACCAGCCTTCAACATTGGAAAGGCATTCACATCCCTACTTTGCAACTCTGGTACAATAACTGACCCAAAAAAGTTCTCAACATCTACAAGATCAGTTGATACTGAACTACCACCTGCCTTCTTGGTGGCAAGTGAGACAACCAAATAGATAGCGCAATCCTTATATTTCCAATTTGCATCCGGATTCTGCGAAAACAAGCCCAAACAATTTTTTATCTGAAGGGAAACCTTAGCAGTGACCTTGTCTTTGTAATGCATGCCAATGCCCTTGAGCAGTTCACATGCAATCCTCCTCCTTGTGTCAAGATCACTCCCTTCCATATCCCGTCTAATAAACTCAATATAATTCATTTCAAACAATTCCTCATCCTCGTCCCTCAACATCACATTGGGAATAACAATACTCTGACAAATCTGCTCCAGAATGTCATCTCTTTCAAACAAAGTATGATGAACACTAGTACTAACAGTGGTTAAGAACTTGATTGCAGTGACAGTAAGTCGTTCCCTACTAGAAGATGCAGATGAAACTACAAGAAGACTCCATACAGCCTCCACGAACCCACTTAAATACTTTTGAAACAGTTCTTCCTCCTTCTCCATATAAAGACCAATATTTTCACACACTGCAGCACGCAGGCCATCAACAACAGCAAGACCGTCATCCCCAGATTCTTCAAGCACGGGGTATTTCACAGTGAGATACTTCTTAAACTCGATCATCCACTCATCCATATGGTCCTCAAAAAACTCCGGCAACTCTTGAAAATTCAACGAATAAAATATCCTACAGCACAACCGCTGAGACTCTATGTAGAGTTTAAGGGTTGTGGCATTTGCAGCGTCACATGCAACAGCTTGATCGATCAAATTCACAGTTCTTTTAAACACTTCCAAAAGTGGCTTTGCAAAGTTGTCAAGACAGTATTTCAAATCAAGAAGCAACTCATTGGTCTTAAACTGATAACGAAACTTCTTAAACAGAGAATTAATGGTAGCTAATACACCATTAACAGAAGCATAATCATTTGCCTGCGTCAAAGTATCAAGGTTGGCAACAAGCTCAGGCAACAAAGTTTGCCAAGCTTTTGGGAAATCATGTTTTCCAATCACAGCCAACGCTTCACTGAGCTGAGATTGTATCTTGGGTGAGGACTTTAGCATAAGAGAAACAATCAAGCTCTTAATAAGCTCCTTTTCAGGGTCGGAAATGGGGTTTAAGGCTGGAAGATTGGGATCTTTAGGAGGGGATGGAACCCAACGGGCCTTGAGATGGTTTTTAAAGTTAACGGCAGCAGCTTGACGGATCTGCTCATCAACGGAAGGCTCAGCTACAAGATGAAGCACCGCAAGACCATAGTTAGATCTCTCGGATGCCTCGGAAAGTGCGGTTTCAGCTCGACGGCGAGGCTCCGGTAACGGAGATAGCGTATTAAGGAAGCATTGAGACAGAAATTGTGCGGTTTCGGGGTTCCACTCCATTCTAGGGTTTTACAGAAGAAGAGTATACCGGAGGCGTACAATCTATAAATATACGTATAATATATGGATGCAAATAGGGTTTATTGGGGAATTGAAAGGAGGAAATAGAAGAGAAGCAATGGAGATCGAGGAGTTACCTGATGAATTTGCGAATGGCCAAATGAATTGAAATTTGAACAGCTGAGTGGAGAAGGTATTAGGGGGAATTTGGAATTCTTAATGGGTCTGGGCATATAATGTTCATATTGGGCCTCTCATTTTTTCCCTTGGGCTTCTTACACAGCTATGTATACATGTGGAAAGAATGGAATAATTACCTAATTACACTCATATTTAGGAATAACTATACAATACAACAAATATATAATATATATTTTATGATAATCAGCTATAGTTTAAAATTATTAGTATTTATAGCTATATTATCACTTTTATAGCAAAAGATTACTTTATAGGCACTAGCCATATTTATGTATCAATTGTAAGTGTATTCATAGAACTTGTATTTATAGTATGAGAAAAATGTACTACTACCACATGAATACTTTGATTTCTAATAAATATAAATCATCATAGAACTTAATGTATTAATATATCAAAGAAAATAAAGTATATCAATAGCATATGAACACAACAATTTAAATATATTTATCTTATAGATACACACACACACATATATTGAACAAAAAATTGATATATTGAACAAGTCAAAAATAAGAAAAATAAAATATAACATAACGTGAGTATCCAAGTGTATTCAAATATACTCGTATTCTCTGATCAAACTCTTGGGTCATTAAAAAATTAACAATGGAATATAATACAAAATAAGTACCCATATTTTTCATCAAGGAGTATGATATATTCCAAAATTTTTATTAATATGATTGGAATCCAAATGGATAATGCCTTTAATAAGTAAATATTAGTTGTTAATTTGATAATAGAAAGTTGAGAATTTAAGGGACATAATTAAAAGATTGTCTGTTATAGTAACAGAAAATATCTTATTTAATTAATTGTA
>JAABOM020000001.1:28599410-28610043 GCA_011800125.2 Solanum clarkiae | reverse complement strand
CACTATTGTATCGATTTTATGTGATATTTTTTTTTAATTTAGAATTATATAAATAAAAATAATTTTAATTTTAATAAAATAATATAAATAATTAAAAATATTTTTTTTGTTAAATCAAACTAATACCACATAAATAATATGAAAGGATTTTAGGTGTAAGAAAAACCCGAAAGGCGTGAAGGAGAAGGTGGCAGTGCGTGACGCCTCTACTCCACTTTTTTCACGTGAATTTATCCGCGTGTTTCATTCACCTCAAAAGGGCAAAAGGTCTACTCCCTCAATTTTTTTTAGTTGTTATATTACGATTTTTTTTAAAAAAAATGATTATTTTTTAAAAATTAAATAAAATTAATATTTTAAAAAATTAAAAATTTTAAATATTTAACAATTATGTAAAGTGTATTATTTTGATTATAATTTTTATATTAACATGATAAAAAATATGTTTTTATTAAAGATTAACTGAATAATGCATAAATAAAAAGAAGGATTTGATATTTAAAATTAAAAAATAATTTTAAAATAAAATTGAGGAGTGAAAATAATTTTCACCCTATCCAAAGACCAAATCGAGTCAATAGTTAAAAGGTCACACCTTAATAGATAATTTATCCGAACAAACAAATCAATTACTAAAGTCATCAACTTAATCAATATGGATTGTAATACACTGATGAGAGTGCTTTATCTTTAATCAGAGATCTTAGGTTCAAATTTTGGGAATGAAAAAATCTTATTAGAAGCACCAGGCTCTACAAACTCCGAACATTGAGTAAAAAATCAAAAAAAAAAAATTATCAACTTAAAAATTGAAATTACTATTAAAAAAAAAAGATCTGAATATTTAAAAATAAAATTTACATTTCTTCTGCACCACGATCACATCGAAGTCTGCCTTGAAAGTCAAGCCTAGTGTGCATAGTCGTACCAGGACGAAATAGGTACATTAATTGGAATACCGCAATTCTTTTATTTTTCATATTCTTCTGCTTTTAAAAAATAGATAAATAAAACATATATCAACTTATAATATTGTAAACAAAGATGAATGGTGTACAATTCTCATGAAATTGATAAAAGTATAAAATATTGTAAACCACTTAATTGATTGTTTTGAGATAATACAAGGCAACTTTCTTGTGTGGCCACTTGCAAGACAAGCTTTTGGGTCACATGTCATGAAATAGTATGATTTTACATTTTCACGAGTTTCTTCCTGTTCAGATTGTTCACGTTTTTCCGTATTTAATCAATCACGATTAATATGCCACTACTAATCATGTCTTTTTACTTCCGTTTGTACTACATACGTAAATCTAATCTATTTAAATAACTACTGAAATTAATTGTGGATCTAAATTTTTATGGATGATGTTTTATAAGAAACTCTAATTTTAAAGTAAAATGAAAAATTGAGAAATATGTATAATTTTAAAAATTAAAACAAAATTACATCAAGTTTATCTAATGAAATAATTTACAGCAAAGATATAATAAACCAGATATATAATAAATAATAAAATTAAGCAATTTTTAATAATTCATGAATAAATTTAAACCGTTTCCTTTAAGAAGATACCACTGCAATCTTATTTATTTATTTTCATTTCGAAAAATGTAGAAGCGTTATATGCATTATGATTTATTTGACTTTACAAATAGGGCCCACGGAGGGTCCCCAGACTGAAAACTTTAGGTTAATTTAATATATTGTTTAGTAATTAGGGTTGCCGCACATCTTAATGAAGCACGTTGGTTTAAGAATAAATTAGAGGAGCCTTAGATTCTACTCAATTTGGTCTTTTGGTGTGCTGTTAAAGCTTTATTTGTCCCTTAATCTTCATCAAAAGCTCCATACTGGACAAAATTAAAAGGCTAATTAATATTAATCCCTTTCTTTTGTTACCTAGGATTTCCTTTTTGCTTTGGCCCTTTTTACTTCATCATATATTCACATGGTTGACAATAGCATCGTATTATCCCTTTCTTAATCATTTGGAGAGGAAAATTATTTTAAAATAGATTAAATAAATCAAATAAATAAAAAAACAATCGAAAATAATTTTTTTACCCTATAAAAATAGTTATAAAATCTATATACATACTATCCTTTTCACATTCACTCCATCGGCAGAACCACATGTTGTTGAGAGGTGTGAATCAACACCCTTTCGTCGAAAAATTATACTATCATGTAATTAAATAAAAATATTTTTTTTATATATATATGTATTACATATTGACACTTCTTAATTTCTTCACTTTTTATATTTTGACACACTTTATTAAAACTTCTTACTCCATCCCCAATTCACCTGTGAGATATGTTAATTGTTATAATATAATTATGAATAAACTAATATAAATAAGAGAAATTAAAGAAAAGTGATAGCCCCATATGCGGTATTAGAGAACTAGCCCCATAGTAATATATTAAATATATATATACTACATTTATTTTTTTTCTATAAAATTACGCATGTATGGCATTAGTTATTATAGGAATCGCCGACAAAAATTATTCGTCCATGCGTCTTAATTTGCTTGGCTTTTACTTATCGCTGGTCTATTTGACCGTCGTAGCTAAATAAATAAAGTCAGAGTATTATTTTAATTCTAATGCTTCTTCTATTTTTATTTTATACACTTTTGTCAGCTTAAAAATGTATTTTTATATTCTTAAAATTCATTAATTTTGTCTTGTTATTTTAAAAAATATCGAATGACATAACTTATATATATCGTGACATATTTAAATTATACAGATACTTTTTATTATTCGACTTATTCAGTCTTTCTACTTAAAAAATTTATATAACCAACACTGATATATATAAAATGATAAAAGAGAGTAATATATCTAATATCAATAACAACATATCTAATTTTATAAATGAAATTGGAGAATAATATGACATAAGAGAATCTTATTCATATTTTATTAATCTCTCTCCATATTTATTAAAGTAACAACAAAGTGAAAAAAATAGGAGTAATATAGTAATTATTTTTACCTTAAATTTTTAAAATAATAAGTATTTTAAATCTAATTAGCCATCAACTCATGATTAGATTGGATATGGATTAGCAAAATTGGACAACATTAGAGAAAATTAAAGACAAATGGGGTCATTTGTGATTAAAGACTTCTTCTTATCACAAATGATAAATACTCCCTCTATTTCATATTATGTTAATTGTTAGATAATTTTTTATGTTTCAAAATAAGTGAATTGTTCACTTTCCAAGGATGTGTTGAAATTTTTTTTTCAATTTTATCCTTCACCAATTAAGTTTTTATAGTTGAGTTTTGTATGATAAATAAATAATACATTAAATAAGTGTGTGTAATTTGAAAAAAGGTAAAAATAGAATAACATGATTAAATTTTATCTTTATTTTTTTTAATGACCTAACAATACACTTAATATATGAAATATATGAAACAAAGAGAGTAGATAACTGATGAATCATGATTGTAAAATTTAAATTAGAGAAATATTTTAGTACTTCCTTTGTTGCTCTTTATTTTTCACTATAATATTTTGGGATATGCAATAATATTTATTCTACTTATAAGATCAAAAGATAATTTTATATTTGATTTCTAATTTATTATTTTCATTACTTATAATTTTTTATTATATTTTTAATACACTATACTCCCTCCGTCTCATATTATAAGAACATTTTTCATTTTATACGTTATTAAGAAATCATCAATACATACTTTACTATTTACCCTTCATTTATATCAATATAAATTAAACTAAATTAGAAAAAATATTAATACTCTAATTAATGGTGAGATAAAATGAAATTTTTTTTTTATCATAATTTAGTAAATGCCCTTATAATATGAACAAATATTTATATGAAGTTGTGCTTATAATATAGAACGGAGGAAGGATTTATTATATTTAAAAAATAATTTAATAAAATTTACTCTTATTATTTATTATTTTTTAATCTTTATATTAAATTAAATTTAAATAAATAAAGATAGACGGGGAGAGAGTATAAACTCTGCTAGTAACCCATAAATGTTTTCTATTCCTATTTAACAAAGTTAATGATTGATTGTCTCGATAAGTGAAAACGTTTTCAGATGGAGAGATTTTGATGGTAATCGAAAACTCGTGTTTATCATAAGTAGATTCAATTTAACGTAAGGCTTGAATTGATGAAAATCGGTTCATTTTCCCCTTTTCTTAAAGTGTCTCAAAATAATATAAATTTTTTTAAATATTTTTAATCATAATAATAACAATAACATTTCCTAATGCCTTAAAGGTTCTTGCTCATTGCGGGGTAAGAGGGATCGAATGTACGCAGTCTGACCCTATGTTTAAAAACATAGCGCGACTGTTTTCGAATGACCCATGATGAGCGTCGAAAGTTGTATTGACTAATTGCTACTTTACAATTGAAAAAAACGCAGACAGTTTAAAAAGTCATTTTGCTTTATTCCATCATACCTAAAAGTAACAAATAATAAATCTTTGATTTCATCCGAAATTAATAGAAAAATATTTTTACTCATATTAATATATTATTTTTTATATTAAAAATTAAATTAACGTAATTAATCAAATCAACCCTCAAAAAGAAAAATATTATCTTTCAAACTTTTATGTATTACATTATAAAAAATAATTTTTTTATTTTAAAATATTAGAATATTTATAAAACGGCGAACCGAAGAGGAAAAAATGTCCAACCAAACACACCCTAGATCTAAAAAAATCTAGATAGGTCCTATTTAAAGTGTGCACATGTTTTTCATCCTTTCTTAACCACGTGTCCAAGTAAAATTTCCTTATTTTATAAAAAATAAAAAAATACTCAATGGCGACTGTTCCCCCTATCAAATATATATCACGAAAAAGCATGTTCATGTTTAACCCAACCATGGTTAAGTATTTTTAACCATTTAAACCCCCAACAATAGTATAACACACATGCAGTTGGGATTTAGCAGAAACCCAAAACTTTGCCCCCACCCCCTGTACTTCTCTCTCTCAAGAAAATAAGAAAACATCATCTCTTATTTTCGTTTCTGAGAAAACCACCAATCTTTCTTTATTCGGGAAAAACCAAAACTATAATAATTTTTCTCAATTGAATTGTAGCTCTGATATAGAAAATCAGTTTTGTTCTAGAGCTTAAAAGTTTTGCTTGTTTCTGCTTCTTGACTGCAAGTGCAGAGATACTGGTGTGTATTTTTTTTTTTTGCTTTTAACCGATTTTCTTTCTTTTCTTGTCCATATATTATATATGCATTATTATGTCAAAGTTTGTATCTTTTCTTATAGTGAAGGATACCCTTTAGATTTTTAAGGTTTTGAGATCTGAAAGTTGAGGTATGGACAATTGGGTGTTCAATAAAAAGAAGAAGATCAATTGTGTTGAATCAAGTTAAGATGGGTTTGTTTTGGATTGGTTAATTGGTGTTGGAAATTGTGTTAAAGGTTGAAGCTTTGGAGAAAGAAAAGAAAGAATTGTCCTTTTAGTTTGTTGTTTCATCGAGGAATATAAAATTTGGAATCTTTTTTGGGTGTTTAGGGATTTTACTAGGTAGATAGATATGGTTACTGGGAATATGTTGTGGAGTAGTGAGGATAAGGCTACGGTGGCGGCAGTTTTGGGAAATGAAGCTTTTGAATATTTGATGTCTGGCTCTGTTTCAGCAGAATGTTCTTTAATGGCAATAGGGAATGATCAGAATTTGCAGAATAAGCTTTCAGATCTCGTGGAACGCCCAAACGCCGCTAATTTTAGCTGGAATTACGCCATCTTTTGGCAAATTTCTCGGTCTAAATCAGGGGAATTGGTGTTAGGATGGGGGGATGGGTGTTGCAGAGAACCTAGGGAAGGAGAGGAGCGTGATGTTAAAAGTATTTTCAATCTACGTCTTGACGATGAGGCTCAACAAAGGATGAGGAAAAGGGTCCTTCAAAAGTTGCATATCTTATTTGGTGGAACAGATGATGATAACTACGCTTTTGGATTAGATAGAGTTACTGATACTGAAATGTTCTTCCTTGCCTCGATGTATTTTTCGTTCCCTCGAGGAGAGGGAGGTCCAGGGAAGTGTTTTGGATCCGGGAAGCATTTGTGGTTATCAGATGCATTGATATCTTCTCTAGAATATTGTGCTAGATCTTTCTTAGCTAAGTCTGCTGGTATGCAAACTATTGTTTTGATTCCAACTGATGTAGGAGTTGTGGAATTGGGGTCAGTGAGATCAATTCCGGAAAGTTTGGAGCTATTACAGAATGTAAAGTCTTGTTTCTCGTCCTTTTTGTCATTGGTTAGGGACAAACAAGCAGCAGGTAAAGCAGTTGTACCCGAGAATAATGAGAGAAACAATCCCCGCCTTCTCAATGGAAATCCTAAGATATTTGGGCATGATTTGAATTCGAGTACCCAATTTAGGGAAAAACTTGCTGTTAGGAAAGCGGAGGAGAGGCCATGGGACATATACCAAAACGGTAACAGGATGCCATTTGTGAATGCACAGAATGGTCTACATGCTGCTGCTTGTTCTCAATTCAGTAATATGAAGCCGGGAAAGCCTGGGGAGCTCTATGGTCATCAGACACCAGCACACAACTTACTTAATCATGGAAAGGAAGAACTCCGTTTGAACAACTTTCAACATCAAAAGCCAGCTGCTAGAATGCAAATTGATTTCACTGGATCAACCTCGAGACCCATTGTTTCGCCAGCACACACTGTTGAGTCTGAACATTCTGATGTTGAAGCTTCATGCAAGGAAGACCGTGCAGGCCCAGTTGATGAAAAGAGGCCTCGAAAACGTGGAAGAAAGCCAGCCAACGGAAGGGAAGAGCCCCTCAATCATGTAGAGGCAGAGAGGCAGCGGAGGGAAAAGTTGAATCAGCGATTCTATGCATTACGAGCTGTTGTTCCGAATATCTCCAAGATGGACAAAGCTTCCCTCTTAGGAGATGCCATTGCTCACATAACTGAGCTTCAGAAAAAACTAAGAGATATGGAATCTGAAAGGGAGCTGAGATTGGGAAGCACTTCAAGAGATGCAATGGCTTCAGAACACAGCCCGAGTTCAGAGAATCAAATCCGAGGACCCAACATCAAAATAGAAGCTGCCAATGATGAAGTCATTGTAAGGGTGAGCTGCTCACTGGAAACCCATCCAATATCTCGAGTCATCCAAACATTCAAAGAGGCACAAATCAACATCGTTGAATCAAAACTTTCTGCCGGGAATGATACTGTGTATCACACATTTGTCCTCAAATCTAGTGGATCTGAACAGCTGATAAAGGAAAGGTTGCTGGCTGCATTCTCCAACGAATCACACTCGCTAAGGCAACTTTCACCGGTAGGGCAATAGCAGTATCATGTAGTTCTTTTATGTAGTAGTAGTTTTTTCTGCAGAGATTTTCGTATACATCAATCTAAGATAGGTGGAAAATTACTATCTATGACAAAGTAGCAGCTAATTTTCTGAGACTGTCTATAGGAGTATAATACATGTTCTACCATAAGCAAGGCGAAGATCAATTAATTGCAAGCTTAACTACCTTTATTTTGTACTGTTCATAACTTATAACATCTAAGATGCGCAAAAGAAGGTACAACAAATAGAAACTAATTTATTCGAGTTCTTAATGTGATCTAGTTTTTCCCTCCCTTGTTGAGAATCTGGTTTTATGATCTTAAATTTGTCAATATTGGGGATTCATATAGTCCATCCTAACTAATTTGGGATTGACGTGTAGTTTATTGATAAATCGATTTTTGTTTACTCCTCCCAACAAAGAACTATGTTGTATTGTAGCTAGTTCATGTTTGAAGAATTGTATTGGAAAATTATTGTTGTAATGAGACGTGCGTACATTCTACCCTCCTCAAATCCCTATTTTTGGAATTCCACTGGTATATTGTATTTATTGTTGTACTGTAAAAGGTAGCAGTTAGAAGAATTTTCTCCTTCAGTTTCTGTCTTGTTAGTTGTAGTGTAAACTGGGGTTGTGTGTTGTAGATTAATTGTTGTATTTATTGAACATTACAAAAACATGTGAAGGAAAGAGTTGGTAGTCGTGGCAAAGTGGGAAAAAAGAGTTTTCAAAGATGAGAAAGTGACGACGACCTTTTGAATATGGCATATGGGGTTGGCTTCGGCTCTCTAGCTTTTAACTACAGTGGGCCTTTTAGATATGGCGACAACAATTACTACATGTTCACCATTAATAATAGTACTACTCTTTTTCTTTTTCTGTCTACTTGCCTTTTCTGATGAGCAGTCTCTGAGTTAGGTTTAAGATAAATATTTTTATAAATTAAATTATATATACACATACACATGTGACAATAGGTTTGTATGTCATAACGTGTATTTGCTTTTATGGTTTGTGCACTGTATTGTGATATGACATTAATTTCGAACAAACAATTCCCATGTGGAATAGTCATGAAATGCATATTTATCACACCGGTAGGAAATGAGACACAAAAATTTGAGCAATCAAATTAAATGGAAGGGTCTACTCATCAACAACAAGATAGCCAGTGAGGTTTAATAAGTGAGGTCTCGAGAAGGTAAAAATATATGCAAATCTCATCACTACTCAGGGCGGATCTACGTGGACTGTCCTGAGTGCTCGAGCACCGGTTGACCCTGAATTTTTTTTGTATATTTAAATAGTAAATATACTAGCAGATGAGCACCCACTGGGTGGAAGGGTCTGCTTATGTACTGGATTATGAGAAATCTGAAAATAACAAATAAGAGATATTCGAATTATAAAAGGCTATGGTCAACCACTTCATCACGAAGAGAAAAAAGATAAAGATGGAGTTGTTTTTTTGGTTATCTTTAATGCTTTTGCCCACGAAGGTTGTTGAGGTATCTGTAAACATTTTCAGAAAGCAACATGTAGTAAAGTCCCAAAAAGATAAGCATTTAGTAAACAAAGAATTTGTAACAGGAAAAAGGAAAAAACAAACACATACACACAATAAAAACGTACTATCCTGTTTGAGAATATTGAGTACGAGCTGCTGCTCTAATCATTCAAAGCTGTCTTAAAAGCTTCACCGTTATGACATGCTTTTTCAGACCTGTTTATGGGAAAATGTATACTGAAACCAATTAATTGCTTCTTTTCTTTTTTCTTTTTGATATGTTCGATTTTAATCATTCAGATCTTAATCACTAAATAATCTTCGTAAATTACCGAATGAATTCACGTATATTTAAATGATTATATTTATATTATTAAGATGCAATTCTTTCAAGAAGTTCTGCAAAATTGGCATTTCATGACTGTCCATCCATTTTCACTAAACCACCATGGCCACACACTATTATTAACTACCATCACTAGCTACCATCATATATAAATTATGTATCATTTACGTCGAACTTTTTGTTTAATTTTGCCATATCTTTCCTAAATTACTCAAGTCAGATGTTCTCATCATCCTCATAGCTATCATTTAAAATTTTCTTACAAATCATTATCGCCACACTAATCATCAATTACTATCGATAAATGTATCAAATAATTTGTGTTTTCTTTCCCTGTGTTATATCTTTTCTTAAACAATATGAATTCCAAAAGTGTCTTACAACAAGGTTTGTGAATTTTAAGGATAAAAAGAAATCAAAAGGTGAATGAATGACTAGAACATTCATGTTGAGGAAGCTATTGTACTGTGAAGTACAACAGTTATCAGATACAACTTTAATGCATGTGGACCTATTTAAATGCTGCTTTAAGTCAATTTAATTTGAAAAAATTGTCATCTACAGTCTCTAAGAGTAAGTGACCTCAATTCAGTTTTACGTAAACAAAAAGTTGTCTTCAATACTTTCTTCATCTCAAATTCTTTGTTGTGTTTTGCTCGTCACACGTTAAAAAAAACATTACAAGTATGATTTTTTTAAAAAGGTGATGGTTGAGGATGAACAGATAAACATATTATATGCTCAAAATATATATATATACGAATTGACTCCTGTTGAACTTGGATAATTGTGGCACACCACAAGTGTCTTTTCAATCCATTGTAGCTTTATCTTTTACTTTTTTTTTGTTTTTTTAAATTATTTTTTATTTTTTATTTTTTATGCCCATCAAGCCCATGCCTTCATCCAATTTTGAAATCTTCTTCTTTTGTTCCTCAAAGGTCCTACTTCTTTAAGTATTTTCAAATCCCTAGTAATTTTTATTTTTAATTATTGTTATTATTGTCCTGCTTCTTTAAGTATTTTCAAATGCCTAGTAATTTTTATTTTTATTTTTAATTATTGTTATTATTGTTTATGTTTGCCACAGTTCTTACTACTACACCTAAAAAAGAGAAACAATTGTGGTGAAGAAAATAACGTCCTTCCCCATGTGATTTTGTACCTTAATTTATACAAGTACATATCATGCGGTGGTGATCCAAATACAAGACTTTTTCTAATATATTATCATTAATGTATTACTTCATGTGGCATTTTTTGACTTAGCATATTATTTATTTTTTTAAAAAAATTTATGGTCTAAAAATAATTATTTATGTGACGATCATTTCATAAAAATTAAAAAAATAAAAAGTAAATTATTTTAATTATAATAGGATATTTTTTTTTGGG
>JAABOM020000001.1:28573513-28589482 GCA_011800125.2 Solanum clarkiae | reverse complement strand
GTGAATTGTTAGGAAATTTTTGATATTTCAAAATAAGTGAATTGTTCACTTTTCAAGGGATATGTTGGAAATTTTTTTCAATTTTTCTCTTTATTAATTAAGTTTCTAAGGTTGAGTTTTGTATGAGAAATAAATGATAAAGTAATGATTTATTATAATCTTAATGAGTTATCATTTTATCCAATAACTCAACATTAAAAGTTGAAGTTGAATGAATCACCCGATAATTTTCGTTTTATAAAATTATTAAAAATCCATAAATTCAATAATTTGACATCAATAAACTAATAATATTTTTTTAATTCAATTTCGATTTTTCACACCTATTAATGATATTTCTTGTTCACGACAGGCAGAGATGTCAGTACTTATAGGATATTTGTGACTGTTTAAATTGATAAGATTAAACATCAAATTTTGACCACATTATTATTCATTGGCAGAATGATCCTTTCTAAATCTCCCAAACCTATCGCCGACTGATTAGACAATGCTCAATTAATTTTAATAAATGAATCATATAAATTAAAAAGTAAAGTAAAAGACGAAGACACATGCACTTTACAGGAAGAAAGATGCATATCTTTAGCTTAAGATATTTCTTTCCAAAGTATAACTCCAAACAGCAAACAGCCTCCCTTTTCTAATTTGTTTTTTTCTTTTACGTACATCACCGCTACGGTACACTTGACACCCACGAGACTGCAAAAATCCACCGTCTCTGTCAACATTATTTATGCTCCCAATATACCTTCCTTTCCCTTCTCACTTTTCCTCTACCCCCTAAATCTCCCTCTAGGAAATAATGGAAGGAAAATCCATTTCCATTACCATTTCCTTCCTCATCACTTTCCTTTCCCTGTTTGCCATTTCTGTCTCTTCCACTTCCCTTCAATACCAAAAATTAGTCTTACACTCACTTCCCCAAACTCAACTCCAGTCCCAAGATTTCGATGCCCAACTACTTTCCGGCGATGGGGCCGAACTGGATCCGGATACTACACTCTCTGTACAGCTGCATCATGTCGACTTAGCTTCCCCTTCATCCTTCAATGCTACACCGCATGCTCTGTTCAAGCTCCGTCTCCAGCGCGACGCCTCTAGAGCTAAGGCAATTTCTGATCTCGCCGCTGCTAACATCACCGTTGGCCGCCGCCCCGGAAAGCGCCATGCTGGTGGCATGGGGTTCTCTAGTTCTGTTATTTCTGGACTTTCTCAGGGTAGTGGAGAGTACTTCACGCGCATCGGTGTTGGTACTCCTCCCAAATATGCTTACATGGTGTTGGACACTGGAAGTGACGTCGTTTGGATCCAGTGTTCCCCTTGCAAGAAATGCTACACTCAATCCGACCCGGTTTTTGACCCGACTAAATCGTCTTCCTTCCTTGCTGTACCATGCGGGTCGCCTTTGTGCCGCCGGTTGGATTCTGCTAGCTGTAACCGCAAGAAGTGTCTTTATCAGGTTTCTTACGGCGACGGTTCTTTCACGGTCGGTGATTTTTCAACGGAAACATTAACTTTCAGAGGGACGCGTGTCAACAACGTGGCCCTTGGATGCGGCCACGACAACGAAGGTTTATTCGTCGGAGCTGCCGGGTTACTGGGTCTCGGCCAGGGAAGACTATCATTTCCGGCTCAAGCCGGTCGACGATTCGGCCGGAAATTCTCGTACTGCCTTGTGGACCGGTCCGCTTCCTCTAGACCATCCTATCTAGTCTTCGGCGAGTCAGCTGTTTCTCGAACCGCCGTGTTTACCCCACTCGTCACTAACCCAAAACTAGACACGTTTTACTACGTGGAGCTCACCGGAATCAGCGTCGGCGGCACTAGGGTTCCTGCCATAAGGCCATCTTTGTTCAAGCTAGACGCCGCGGGTAATGGTGGGGTCATAGTAGATTCAGGAACTTCGGTTACCCGATTGACCCGACCCGCTTACATAGCCCTAAGGAATGCTTTCCGAATAGGCGCTAGAGATCTAAAGAGAGCACCAGATTTCTCATTGTTCGATACATGCTTCGATCTGTCAGGTAAAACGGAGGTGAAGGTGCCGACTGTGGTTCTGCATTTCCGGGGAGCTGACGTGGCATTGCCGGCGTCTAACTACTTGATTCCGGTGGACAGTGATGGGACATTCTGCTTTGCATTTGCTGGTACGATGAGTGGATTGTCCATTATCGGTAACATTCAGCAGCAGGGTTTCAGGGTAGTGTTTGATCTTGCTGGTTCTCGTTTAGGATTTGCTCCTCGTGGGTGCGCTTAAATTAATGACACACAAAAAAGCATTTCACTTCCAAAATCCCCAGTTTGATTTCTTTGGTTTTGGTGGGGTGGAATTGGAAAAGAAAAAAGAAACATGGTAACATGTTGTGTGATTGTATTATCTGCTAAATTAATGTTGTGTAAAACAGGGACCAGGGTTAAGAGATTTAGTGTAGATTTGTAGTAGTTATTTGTAACTCAAAAACACCCTCTGTTTTCTGTAAGATTGGGCGAAGTTGACAGTAGCTGCAAAATGTGCGGCGCTGCTTAAACTTGCCATTGCTTTATTTATTTGATTTGTTTTCGTTGTGTTTTCATTTTGTTGGGATTCCTGCAAGGGCAACTTAGATTGATGTCCTCCACTGTCACTTTAGTGTAATTCTATTGAATTTTCAAATGGTGAACTTCATCCAAAGTTAGTATATATAAAAATGAATTGCACTAACAAATGTGAAGTAACTTTAAAATCTATGTTATGGACGAATTTGAGAGTAGGGAGTGGCATTTAATTGTACAACTTTTTAACTACTAAATCAATAAGGGTGTTCATGGTTCGATTTGAATTGGTTATTAATTAAAATCATAATCAAATTATTGGTTATTAATTAAAATCATAATCAAATTAATTTAGTTGGTTTTTAAATTTTTAAAATCAAACCAAATGAAAAAATTAATCGTCGGTTTGGTTATTATCGGTTTGGTTTGAAAGTAATAAGTTTATTAAAGGCATACGTATCTCGAGAAATACAAACATTTAGTATATGAATAATTCACAGAAAATTACTGTGGATTCAATTAAGTAATAGTACTAGAATTATCATTACACAAACAACATGATTTAGTTAATCAATACTAAAGTCATTATATATTAAATATCAAATATTTATAGGAAAAAAAATACTCAAGCTCAACATAAATAACTACCGGGGGAAGGGCTACAAGAAAATTATATGCAAATACACTAATAAAAAAAATTTCAAATATAAATAGTAAAGTTAAAGTTCTAAGTTCATTAAAATATAGTAAAATATTTATATATTATTTATGAATACTATATAAATAATTATAAAGTTTGTTTTTGGTGTCAATAGTTTGTTTTTTCTTTTTCATTTGAATTTCGATATTCATATTAAGATCTGATTAAGTTCAGATACTAAATACTACCCTGCGGGTATAATTAAAATTTATGATTCTGCGGACCTCCAATTCTAACGTTATACTATTAGAATCGAATTAAGTTGGCTTGTTTCTTTTCCCCTCTTGTTACTTTGAAATTCTGCACCATTTTAAGAGTTCCTGTTAGATTCAGACTTTGAATTTTGGTTGTAAAAGAATGATGTATTTTTTATTTTGGTTAAATGATTTATAAAGTTGAACTTATATTTGGTTACTAATTATAGTTGATTATTTGTGAGATCTGAATGTATATTTTCTACAATCATAAGGAATGTCAATCTTCCGCAAGTTCCGAGCAAATTGCGGTGGAACATTATTGAGTCTAGGGACTATGTATTTATGCACTCTACACGCACCCTTTATTTTGTTTGCATCTGCTCTTGATGTTGGGACCCAATAATTGAGTCTAGGGACTCTGTACATGATCGATTTGTTTTCAAACTTGGTTTATTCATAAAAATAATGTTCTCTCAATCAATTGATTCATGTTTAATGTGTGTGAATGCTCTGTTCTCTTGGTGATTTTAGAGGGAGTAATGCAAGTTAGAGTTTTAGAAATTAGACTACGAAAATGTTAAACTCTGAGATGAGACCTGTTCCCATCCTACGAGTAATCATGATATCTTGCAAAATCTCATTGACAGTGACCTAAGTCTGCAAATAACTACTTTCAGAAGGTGTCCGAGTGTTGGTATTGTGATAGAATTGGCCCAAATGGGGTGTTTGTAGAGTGGTCCCCAAAAGGTTGTTACGCCAAAACAAATGGTCTGTATATATATGGTGAATCAAAATGAAAACGGATTATCAATCACCAATATACATACAACCAAAAATATCATCTTCACCATCCTGGAAACACTGAAGGAAATAGTCATGGCATTGAAGCGTGAAGTACTCATTGCTAGTTTTCTTTAGTTGTGTTTTCTCTGTTGTGATTGTGAACTAAATCTTGTTCTATAAAGGATTGTGGGATTTGTTTTGGATCTCAGTCTGCAGTGTCTTGCTTGGGTTCTTAGCTGGGGTTAGCTCGGAAGAGCTGCAACTTAGCTGAAGAGTGTTCATTTACTTGTAAGGGGGAAGGGGTATGTGGATCAATCCTAAAGTTGTAAGAATTTACAATCTTTGCTCCTTGAAGTTAATGAATTCTGAGTTGAATTCCTGTAGATCAGATAGTGAATTCCTTCAGCAAGGAGGGTTTCCATTCTAAGTTTACTGTGTCCTTACTTTGTATCTTTCTTACTTATCTGTATTGGAGATCTAATCCCTTGGTAAAGTAGAAGCGTAAGAAATCCACCAAGAGTACTGCATGTTCCATGTTCCCATTGAAACAATAATGTTTTAAAAGTAATATCCGTCGAATAAGTGTCCAAGGGTGAGGACTAAGGAGAATAATATCGGTCAGTTATGGTACACTATTTATCGCCTGACATGAATAAAAATCACCATGTTAAAGAAGATAATTATAGAAAAATAAGTAATCATCAATGAGTCCCCCATGTGGGATTTGACAGAGCACGTGCCCAAGTGCACTATATTATTCATACAAATTTAACAACCCATGCCAAATTTTTGTCACTAACAATGTACACATTTATTGCATTATAATAAAGACATTCCTAGCTACCTCGTGTACAAATTTACAACAACATGGGCTGTACGTCCCAAGTGTACCTACGTAGGCTTTCTCTTTTTCTTTTTTATTCAAACTTTTGTTGGTACCACAAGGGTTATATTATATGATTTTGAAAAATAGGCATAAAATTTAAATGTACTCTAAAAAGGGGTATTTGCGTAGTCGACATTAGCATTGTTGTAACAAGATTTCTTCATCTTTTCCTTTTTTCTTTTTCTTTAAAAAATCATCGAGTAATGTCGAGGTGATTTCATATCTAATTTTTGAGTTTGGCTAAAGATGATTTTGAGCGAATTATCTTCTTCATTGTCATTATTCTTTCGACTTTCTTTTCCTAAATAAATTCGAGTATTGAAAGCATGAATTTTTTTCAAATAAATTATATATCAAGAAGACTCGAAACATCGGGAGAAATTTATATCTAAATTTTGGACTATTTAGAAGTAAGTTTAAGTTCATCAATATTGAATAGTCAAAGTATATGCTTCATGTTTAGTTAAATTATGTTCAGTTTTTAAAGTATATCATCATGTATAGTCGGCGTATAATTCATATATAGATAAGATATATTGTAAAGTTAATGTATACTTTCAATAACTTTTGACAAGCTATATTTTATAGGAAGTGTATATTGCCAATGACTTTTGGGGTACTTTTTAAATATAAACATTACATGATTATATTTATTATAAACTAATTACTTTATCATAGATATTTGAAATTATTTTATTATTTTATTGTATTATATTTGATATTAACCCATTTGGATTTGTACACTATATTGGGCTTTGCTGTTTCTGGAACATAGTTGGGCTTGCCCATTTCATTGGAAATTTTACATGATATACCTAACATATATATTCTATTTATTATTTAGAGCAATATTTTAAAAAGAAATTCTAGTTTATAATTATACTTTACTTGCCTTTCTCTTTATCACGCTCTCTTCTCCCCTCTGTTCTCTCGTCCATCTGAAGTCTAATTATATTTCATAATTATAGTTTGAGTAATAAAATTTTATAATTATAGTTATAATAATATTTGTATAATTCTCTATACAATTTACAATTTTTATATAGCGTTTGTATATTTCGCTATACAAGTCATGAAGAACCTTGTATAATTCTCTATACAATTCATAGTGTTTGTATATTTCACTATACGATTTTATTTGCAGATAATTTTTATATAATCGTGTACAACGTTTGTATAAATCGCACAAATTATATAAAACTTAAACTATAATTACAACAAAATGTTTACTGCGAACCATAATTAATTCAAATAATAGCTATGTTAGATAATACACAATGCATAGGAGTAGAACTCCACCAAACAAAGAAAAAGCAGAAACACACTACACTGTATCTACAGACACTTATTAACTGATATATATTTGCTTATTCAGATATTTTTTTCGATGAATAATTGCGAAATCAATTAACACATTTAAGTAAAGGCAAAAATTAATTTATTAATAGTACATTTTTTCTCTCTCTAAAATTATTACTTTTATTATCCCTTGTCCTATTATAATAGGATCTCCTTTTTTATATTATTACCCATACGGCCAATCAAATGACACCGTTTGTCTGAGCTCGTTGGTGGTTAAAGTCGGTTAGTGATTAATTACACGCAAAGACGCAACGAAATCCTCCTCTCTAGGTTAAATGTTTTGACTAATCATATAGAATGAGATAAACCTAAATTTTGTTGAAAATTTCATTTACAAATATCAAAATTGGACTCAGAGGAGATCGGTAGTGGCGATGGAGGAAAAAGAGAAAATGGTGGTGGCAGGGTTAATTGATAAGGCCACCAATTCTACCCGACCGGAAGTGGAGCCCCGACTTCTCAAATCCATCAAATTGGTGGTCCGTTCCTCTGATTTCGAGCTCCGACTTGCTGCCCATACCCTTATGTCCCTCATGAAACGTGACCACTCTCAGGTCCATTTTTCTTCGTTGACCCTGAATCCCTCTTAAACCCTAATTGATCGATTTGTTAGTATTCTTAACTAGAAGGGGTTTTGTAATTTGTTGATTTTGAAATTGTGGGCTCCCAAAAGTTTGTACTTTGATGCTATGGTTAGTAAGAATCTGCACCTTTTTATTGTTATGCTAATTAAGCTGTGGAGTCTTTTTGGTATGGTTTTTCAGTTTGGTCAGATACATGTATGTTTGCGGTAAGTGTAGGATTTAGTGAGAAAACTGTTTGGGATAAGGAATAAGTGTAGGATATAGAGAATGTCTAGTTGTAGAGAACTCCAATTTGATTTAAAGGGCAAATTATTTAGCAGTTTCGAAAGCAATAGGTATCAACTATATATAAAGAATGTTATATAGCTGAGAGTGGTTTAGTTGATTGATTAGGAAAAAATGTCTATCGAAATCAATAGAGCAGGACTTCTCGATTGAAGGCTATAGGAACTTCAAATTTCATACCAGCTGATGTTTAACATTCATTGTGGACGACACTTACTCTGTTAATGGTATCTATCTTCTGCAATTTCTATGCCCCAAAGCAGAGAAACATCGATTTTATCTCTTTGTTAGCTTAACATTAAGAATCCATTGAGCAGATCTCTTTCTTTTGCAGAATTTTATGGGGGTTCATTATCCTCGATATGACATTATGTTGAAGATAGAAGCTGAATATGTTCATTCACTTTTATATTAAAGCCAGTAAACACAATTTTATTTGGTACATCTTGATCCATTTCTTTAGTCCACTAAAGAGAGTTTTCAATAGTGCAATTGGACTCCCTTTTCATGGTATAGTTTTTTCTCAGGGCCTTCGTATGGATTTTTATGAGAATGGTATCTGTTAATTATCAATAGGAGGCACTAGCTTTGAAATATTCTTTCATCTTTCATCACTTCAATCTTCTGAAACTTTATATGTTAATAGTATGTACAAGTGAACACATTGAAGATTGTTCATGTTGGATTTTTAAAATAGGATGTAGAATTAATCCAGAGGGTTTGGGACATTTTTGGGAACTAAGTGGGGGCATCTTCATACATCAGTGGAGTGATTATTTCGGTCATTGATTAAAAATGTTAGATTAGTTGTACTTTGAAGGGAAAGCTCACTTTTAGATTTCAGATATAAACTGGTTCATGATATAGTCTACAGCATACTTGGGTTTTATGGTTTGTAAATTGGGTATAGCCAGGATGTTGTCCAAATTCCTAGTGTAATATTTATTCCTTTTTATACTTGTCATAAATACTTGCAGTTCAAACATTTAGCTACTTAATTATCCAAGGTAAAGGTATTCTCTTAAGAAGCATATTAAAGTCCAAGATGAAACATTATAAATGATGCCGTCGTACGTTGTCGATTTTTTTTTCAAGAAGACTTGAGTAGAATTTGAGTGGGGGTATTTACATGGATGATTCTTCTAATCATTAGTATGGTTTCTCTCCAGTTATGGTCTAGGATATTTTCCTGATTCTCAAACTATCTATTTCTTGTGATAGATTGATAATTGGTGTTAAGCTTCATTCTCCCCATGATGTTTAGAAATGAATTGTCATATTTGTGCATCATCTCCTGATATAACTTGTTTTATGGGTTTGTCTTGACAGGTACGCTATCTTGCTCTTCTCATAATAGATGAACTCTTCATGCGCTCAAAACTTTTTAGAACTATCGTTGCCGAGAACTTGGATCAGTTACTCACGTTAAGTGTTGGGTTCAGAAGGAATCTGCCGCTTCCACCTCCTACGTCTGTTGCTTCTATATTACGCCCCAAAGCAATTGAATTCTTAGAGAAGTGGAATTCTTCATTTGGCATTCATTATAGGCAGCTCAGGCTGGGGTATGACTATTTGAAGAACACCCTCCGCTTTCAATTCCCAAACTTGCAAGCAAATGCAGCCAGGATTCGGCAGGAAAGGAGGGAAAGAGAGATGAGGACAAAGGAGATCCTGCTGAAGAAGTTTGAAACCTTGAAGGAGAACCTTGCTTCTATAAAAGATGAAATTCAGTCAACAATTGATGAAATTGGCGAGTGTTTGAACATTTTAAGCACAAAGGAGGAAGAAGATGTATTGTTGGCTCCTTTAGATGACGAAGAAAATATGGAGTTCCGCAACTCCGAACTCCGACAAATCCGTCTTGATTCCTTGAAGGAGGGGGAAAAGATTAAAGTGGACAGTGAGAATGAAGTTGTGTTTGATGCATTGAGGGAACTATTCAAGATTCTAGTAAAAAACCATCTAGTCACAGTGCAAGAATGGATCTCTGTTCTCATAAGAGTGGAAACAACAGACACTAGGTTCAGGGACTCCACATTAAGGGAGTTTATTGATATTCGTAATCATCTCAAATCAGTGAAGAAAAAATGTGAAGAATCTGGTTGTACACTGCCTAAAACTAGAACTGTCGAGGATGAAGACATATGGGAAGAGGGTAATGTGGAACCAGCAAATGGAAAATCATTTAGAATGCCTGACAGAGGTGAGGATTGTTCCTTGAATCTGAGTTTCAATGGAATGAGAGTTGAAGCTCCTGAATGTAGTAATCTTAGTGTTAAGGGAAAGGAGAAGTTGCAGGAGGCCAATAGTGGCAGTGAAATTGACACGTCTAGAGGTAGGCTCTTAGCTGAAGCTCCCGTTATGACGTGGGGTTCTTTCCTGGATGATTGGGGATCAAACAGCAGGGATGTTTTGGCGAACCAAAGAGGATTAGATCTCGACGGCCACTGGGGTAGGGTGGACCATGATCCGCTGATTCCTGCTGAAAAAATTGCAGAATTGAAAGTCCATGCAACTGTTTATAGGGAAGACCCTGTTGAAATCCAACCATGTCGAGCCCCTTTGAGAAATGGAGGACTTTGTCAGAGGAGGGATTTGAAAATTTGTCCCTTTCATGGACCTATTATTCCTCGAGATGACGAAGGCAAACCAATTAATACAGGATCATCAATAGAAGATCAGGCCGCACAGTTGTTGGAGCAACAAGAGCCTATCAATACATACCCTTCAGTAGAGGAGGAAATACATGATTTGGATGATAAACTTGTGGAAAAATTAGCCAAGCAGGCTGTAAAAAATGTCCGGCAAAGAGATAGGGAGGAGATAAAGAAGAGAGAGCAGGATAAACGAATGTTGAAGAGGGCAAAGCTTGCAAAAGTTCGAGAACATAATCAAGAAGTTCTATGCGATGCTGCATTGGCATCAACCGCAAGATCCTTATATGCTGGAGACGATCAGGATAGATCGTCTTTATCTAGATCTTCATCCACGAGTAAGAAAGAAACATTGGCATCTATGTTAAAAAAGAAAGTAACTGCCAAAGATAGATTGAGTCAAAGGCTTCTTAATGCACGTGCTAGAGATGCAACAGGACGGCAGTTAACGGTGGCTGAGGATGCTAATTACCGTGAAGCCTTTCCAAATCAATGGTAACTTAGTGTTGTATTTTGTTTGTAATATGAGGCTGCTTCTGGTGGTTCAAAACATTCTTTTTCTTGTTCTGTCCCACATCTGCTTAGCTTTTAGGTTGTCAAATTGTAAATCTTTACGTTGTACATTGGAACATCCTTTTCCCAATAAACGAGGAGAAATTTTGTCCATCTCTATGGTTTTACATGCATTGCATGTGTTTTTCTTCTTAGCCTTTACTTGTCATACATGGATAAGAAAAATCTTCAGTATTTTCTGGTTGCCATGTTCTTGGATATACAGTCGGTCAATCCACACAATATCAGACTGAACGAACAAAGCAGATCTTGAATGTGGATGATGTGATTCCGTGTCTGATGATGGTTGTACAACTTCCTAGACAAAACATACTAACTTTTGATAGATTGATTGTTGGTTCCTCTCTCGTGGTATTGTCAGTTAAAATATCTAGAGAAACAAGTTTTATCTCTGACCATTTGTTATTGGATGTGGGGGGTCAACTTGCACGTATTTCATGGGATAATCCCACCACCATTAAGGCCTTGATCACTCTTATTGGAGTTGATCTTTTGTAAGTTGAAAAATAGTGTTCCAAGATCAACTTATATCTCAGGTAATTTTTCTTAACTCGTGAAATGATATCATATGTCTAAACTACGGGTGCATTAACAGAATAAGTCAAGAAACTAAGAGAGTTGCAATTATTGAATAAGATAGCAACAACTGTCAAATGGAAATATGCAGGAAACTTGGTATACTTATCCTATCCTGTATGTTTTTTATTCTTTCTCTAAAGGCTAAGAAAGCTACATTCTCCCTCCATAAATATGGCTTATCTATTCCGCTCAATATTCTGATTTTTGACATCACAAAAGCAGATTCGTCGAGCCAGAATTTCTTCAAGGGAGTTCACTAGACACATGAATTAATTGAAGGGGGTTCAAAATTTATTATATACGTACCAAAAAAAATATTTTTATCATATATAAATACTATTCCCTCCATTTCATTTTAATTTGATTTGTGAGGCAATGCATATATACTAAGAAAAAACAAAAAAGAATTTAGACCATATTTTTCATTACTACCCTTTGTGAAATCATAAATATGTAGTGTAATTTATCTCTTAGAAAATATAAAACTTCAATAAATGAAATGACAAATGTGAAAAAAATTTCAAACATTTATCTTGAACTTTGAAGAATTAACTTTTTGAACATTGAAAAAAAACTCAAAATCCAACTAATTTGAGATGACGAAAGCATGATTTTTCGTTGAAGGGGGCCTGGATGAGCCCCTAATTACAAGGTGGCTCCGCCACTAGTTGATATCAAGAGATTCTAAAGTCATGTGATGCTTGATATAAAAGCTTTGCGAGTGAAAGATAACAAATACTCAACAAAATAATTTAGACATAGAAAGTTATTAATTTTGATATAATTTTGCTTCTTTAACTCGATTAGCAGAATTCCTCCCCATGCTATGAGTGAAAAGGAAAGTTATGATGTATTTTGAATAAAATATATATATAACTTGAAGAGAGACTTTTCGTATCTTTTGAGATTTAACCAAACTTACTCGAACATTATTTTTTTTCTAAAGAAGGCTTGCTTATGAGTTATGACATTTAACTGACCTAAGGTTTCCATTCATTTATATTTTCAGGCAGTGAACCACACATAATTCAATTGTGAAACTTCCGGTACTTAAATTTAACAAAAACAAAAAGTGTACATGTTGAATTGACACTTGTTATTGGTTACTCTTTTCCAACGCATGATGCGTTTATTCTTTTCTTTCTTGAGCCAATAAGTGCAGTGAAAAAGTCAAATGCCCAATAACTAAAAAATTAAAAAGAAGGAAGCCAAGATGCTGTCTTGCTACTATTTGCTAGTGGTTCATCCACTTCTAAGTAACTTTTAACCCAAGTTTTGCTTTTATTCCACTAATAATAACAAAACTAAATTTCAATACTTTAACTCATGTTTGTTAATATTTCTAATAGATTACTATTATGAACTAAACCGTAAGGATTAATCGGCAATTCAGATTGTCAAACATAAACAATCTAACATGTAATTCTATGATTAATTTAAAATCATAGAACTATATGATTTTCACATTACGCATAAGTTTAGTCAAGAAAACATACCAGAGTTGGCCATAAGATCTTGACTTGATTGCTTGTGCGGAAACCTTTTGCTTGATTAGATATTAATTTTTCTCTCTCCTGTTTCTATACGGATCGATTGTTCATAAAGCTACACATTAGTATATTTGATGAAATTGACTCAATGAAATTGTCGACATTATTAAAAGTTATGTTTTTAAAAAATTGTATACCAATTAAATCTTGATATTTATCGACTTACATGTACTTGTCATCTTTTATTTAGTAACATGGATTAAGGGAGTGGTTTGAGGGGGCGGGGGGAAGGGGGGCTGACAAAATACTTATGTTAATTAAACAGTCTTTGTCTTGATAAATGATACATTATAATTGAATGATATGAGTATAAAACACAGAAGGAATCTCATCACAAATTATCTTAGTGTGAGGGAACACAAGTATAAGTTAACACTTCCACCGCCACTCTTTACTTATTCACTATACTATTTAGGATATTTCACAATATTTGTATACTTTATAAAATTAAGACATAATTTTATACACAGTTTTTTATTTATTCTCACTAATTATCACTCTCTTCGTCGCATTTTATGTGACACTCTTTGACTTGACACGATATTTAAGAAAAATAACACTTTTGAAATTTATGGTCTAAAATCATTTATATATATATTATGTGGCTGAAAATCATTTCATTAAGGGTAAAAGAATAATTTTATGATTAAATTATTTTCAATTGAAGTAAGGTGATATTCTGTTGGGATGGATTAAAAAGGAAAGAGTGCCACATATAATGGAACAAAGGGAATATAATTTTTCTATGAAATTTTTCAAGACATTATATTCATTAATCAAAGAGTGATTTGATAAAATTACTATTATTATTTACTATTTTTTAATTCTTTTGTCAAGTGAGCAAGGACAAATAAAAATAGACGGAGAGAGTGGTTAAACTTGGATTAGAATAAAGGTAAGATCATTTATATAATGGACCTAAACCAATTTAAAATTAAGATACAATTAACTAAGTAGTTGATAAAAATAGAAAAACTAAAAAAAGGGTAAAGCACCGTCCTTTTTCCACCTTCCCCAAAGACAAATTCCAAACCCTCCTCCCCCCCATCCCGCTCCTCTGTTTTTCTCTTTTTGAAAATCAAACAATTGTTTAAAGTTTAGGACCCCCACCCATGAAAACCCACCAATAATTCCAGAAAATACGAGAAAATACTCAAAAGACGATTTGTTTTTATTAGTTCTTGATTTTGATTCAATCAAGAATTGAACATATTCTTGCTTCGTGAATGGATTTTGATAGCATTGAATGTGTATCATCTTCTGATGGTATAGAGGAAGATGAGATTTCACAACTTCATCCGCACATCATTCGTTCTCAGTTTTCGTCCTCAAAGACGACGACCCACAAGAACAACAACAACAACAATGGAAGCAGCATCTTATGTGATGGAAATAACGGGGGAATTGCAATTCATCCAGCGACTAGCGTTCACGAGCTTCTTGAATGTCCTGTTTGTACCAATTCTATGTACCCTCCAATCCATCAGGTTCGACCTTTTTCCTCCTAAAATGTTCTGAATTGACAGGATTAGGTAAATTTGCTTACTTTTTAATCAAATTCACAAGTTTTGGTAAGTTATATTCCATTTTACAATTTTGGGTTTTGGGCTTCCCGATTCGTCTGATGGGATTGAATTTTGTTGGGTCAATTGATGTTCCAAAT
Organism: Solanum clarkiae; assembly: GCA_011800125.2. Classification (NCBI taxonomy): domain Eukaryota; kingdom Viridiplantae; phylum Streptophyta; class Magnoliopsida; order Solanales; family Solanaceae; genus Solanum; species Solanum clarkiae. The sequence continues at coordinate 28,575,131 of JAABOM020000001.1, read as the reverse complement.
TGTGCAATTTTGAATTTTGGGGGTTTCCTTGATCCGTTTGATGGGTTGATTGAGGAAATGTTGACTTTTTTTTTCTCGGATTCTGCTATATATTTTCACTAATTTTCCGAAATAATTTTTTCTGTGAATACTTCTTTGCGCCATGATTGTTTCAGCAAAGATCCTTTTTCTCTAGAAAACGTTCATTTATTTTCTGTGACCATATATTTTTTTTCTTCAATTTTCTTTTTTATATTTTTCCTATTGGGTGGAGAGATGATGTAGATGTGATAATTTGTTTGTGTTTAGTGAATGAATTAGGTTTCGGGGAGTTATTTTCGAGTCTTTGGAGCTCGAATCATTACATTGGGTCTCATGAGTTTGTTTTGCATGAGGTTCTTGTTCATTTAGAATTATTGAATGGCAGGAGAAGTTCACTGAGGTAGTTTAGGAAGACGGGCATCAATCAATAATCCAGATATTTGGACTTGTCGTGGAGAATCCATAACTTTGGCTTATTGAGTCATCCTGCTGGTTTTTAATTCCTCCACTGAGGTGGTTTTGGAAGAAGGGCATCGACCAAAAATCCAGAAGTTTTGACATTTCGTAAAGACAATACCTTTGGCTTATTAAGTCATCGTGTTCTTTCTTAATCTCCTGCTCCATGTTTAAATATTTCTACGAGAGATTGTGTTTGTTATAGGTTATTTTTACCAAATCTGGTCTATTTGTATCTTCCTGGCTCCTGCTATGTAGGATCAACTTCAATGGCTAATGGGAGAAGTGGCATGCTCACACTCATACATATTAAAGAAGTAGGTATAAGATGACTGACTGTTCTCAGAATATGAAGTCGGGGAACACCAATTATGTATTCTGTTAAGAGGTAGCTGGGAGAGAAATTTAGGACGTTGCATTGAGGAGGAGCGTTTGCGCTTTCATGACTCAGAATGGGATGTGTGTTGCCTTGTTTCCTCTCCAGTAAAGGTGTCACTGATGTGTTTTATCTCCAATTATTTAGCAGCTGATATTTTATCTTCATATGGGTTGTGTTCAGTTAAATCAAGTTTCAAAAGTAACTATGTTCCACCAGCTTCGTGGATTTATGTGAAGTGTATAACTGAAAAGTCTAAATTCTTTTACAGGCTTGCAAATTCTCAGTTCTCTTATTGTAGTAGGCTTGTCAGCATCTGAGTATAGCCCATGGAATCAGAGTGGGGAGTATAAGCCAAAGATGTAGAATCAAGATTACCTTCCATAAATAAAAGAATCTGTCTTTGATAGTTTGATTGGCTATAGCAATTTACAACAACAACAACAACAACATACCCAGTAAAATCCCACAAGTGGGGTCTGGGGAGGGTAGAATGTACGCAAACCTTACCACTACCATAGAAGTAGAGAGGCTGTTTCCTGGTAACCCTCATCTCAAAACTCGTAAGCAAGAAAGAACTAGATATAACAAAAGGAAGGGAATGGAACAGAAAAAATCGACTAATAATGACAGTATGTAAATAAGATAAACTAACACATAATACGATAGGTAATGCTAACACATGAAAAAAAAAACACCTACCTTTAGCCTGCTACTCTAATTCGCGACCTCCACTTTTTTCTATCTAAGGTCATGTCCTCAGTA
>JAABOM020000001.1:28535662-28573413 GCA_011800125.2 Solanum clarkiae | reverse complement strand
TACTTAAAGTTTTCTCTCTTGGGGATAGGTTGAGTGGCAAGCCTCACATCAGAGTTTGCCTCATCCCTTTCAACACTAAATTTGCACTCCAAGTATTCAGTTTTAGTCCTACTCAATTTGAATCCTTTGGACTCCAAGGCATGTCTCCAGGCCTCCAACCTATAGCAGTTTAAATATTGATTTATTGTGACCTAGAGTTATCCCTGAGGCATTTAATTTTGCCTATAGTCATCTGCCGTAAATCCATCTTTGGTAGTTGGAATATGTTTTTGCACTTTGAGCATTCAATTGTCCAGGGATGGGCAAGATTAGCTTCCTCAAATGGAGTCTTTTAGCATGCCGGAAGATTGTTTAGATACTGGTAGAAAAGCATCATTATAATTCCTCTGGTATATGGTTAGTGAAGCAATGTACTTTTGTATTATGTGGTCTGTTTATTAGTTAAATGGCAAAGTTAGAAGTTGAAACTGAATTATTTTTAAAAATATCCGTGTCCTTTTTATATTGGGTAGCGATGTGTATGGTTTGAATCGTATGGATCACTTTCATATTTAAGCAAGTGGTTGTTCTTAGGGTAGTTTGTAGCAACTATTGCCTCCAAAGGTGATGCATTGACTTTTTTCTGTAAATAAAAGCAACTTTTTGAATCATTAATAGTCTTGTAATTCTATTGTATATTTAGAGGCTACTTTAGCAAACACAGATACTAAAATGAGTGTTACAACTAGTTAAGTCGAAGTAAATTTAGGTAATGATAACTGGGAGCTCTGAGAATCTTAACAATTTCTACTTGCCTTATCATATTCATGTGTGTTGCTGCAGTGTCATAATGGGCACACTATCTGTTCAACATGTAAAGCCCGGGTACACAACCGATGCCCCACTTGTAGACAGGAGCTTGGTGATATCAGATGTTTAGCATTGGAAAAGGTGGCTGAATCACTTGAACTACCTTGCAAATTTGGCTCTCTTGGATGTCCGGAGATATTTCCTTATTACAGTAAGCTGAAACATGAGGCATCCTGTAATTTTAGACCATACAATTGCCCGTATGCTGGGTCAGAATGTGCCGCTGTTGGTGATATTCCTTATTTGGTTACTCATTTGAGAGATGATCACAAGGTAGACATGCACTCTGGATGCACTTTTAACCATCGCTATGTCAAATCTAATCCCCGAGAAGTGGAAAATGCCACGTGGATGTTAACGGTAAGTTGAATATCTTCTATTTATTTTCAAGTTAAAGTACGCTGACCTTGTCCACAATTTTCAGTCTGACAACATAATTGGATCCGTATATAGTTATACTTGCCGTAGACACTATTTTAGGCACTTGCGTAGAAGTTATGGTTGCATCTTCCATGTAATTGTATTCATCAGGATTCTCTTCTCACTTGATGGTCTGTCGGGCTGTCCCAATTTAAAGCATGTCATAAGGTTTCTTGACTTCTCTGTCCATATAGTTTTTCAATTTAAAATTTCCCAAAGGAGGATTCCAACTGAAAATTTAATGTATCGTGCTAATGTTTCTCCTTCTGGAACTATTTCCAAAGCTAGTTGTACAAAATTAGACTGACTTTGGTCATGTTTTCCAGGTTTTCAATTGTTTTGGTCAGTACTTCTGTCTCCATTTTGAAGCATTTCAGCTTGGAATGGCTCCTGTTTACATGGCATTCCTCCGGTTCATGGGAGACGAGACAGATGCACAAAACTACACCTACAGCCTGGAAGTTGGTGGAAACGGAAGGAAGCTTCTCTGGGAAGGTACACCTCGAAGCATAAGAGACAGTCATAGGAAAGTTAGGGATAGCCATGATGGTCTCATCATACAGCGTAACATGGCCCTTTTCTTCTCCGGAGGGGACAGAAAGGAGCTCAAACTACGGGTGACTGGAAGAATATGGAAGGAACAACAGAATCCAGATGAAGGAGCATGCATACCAAACCTCTGTAGTTAATGCTAGTTGCATTTCATATCTGTTGAGTTTTGTTATTCTTGCCTCTATCTTATGTGCTGAATTTTTGGCTTAATGTCACTGTTTCTTGGCTAATGTCATAATTAAATTGAGATCTCCCATAAAATGTATGAAAGCTAAGTTGTTATCCATCAATTAATAAGTTTTCTTGCCAACTTCATGTGCTACAATGATCTGAGTTATTATTCCTATCTACACTAGGAACTAATCAAGATTTACATTGGACAAAAATTTTCTGGGTTGATACAACATTTGCAGATTAAATGCACTTATGATGGTGTTCAATTATCAGAAACAGAATTTCCCGAAAATTGATTGAGAGAGACAGGGTTCAGATCAAAATTTTATTTCTTTTTTGTCTGAATTACTAAAATGATTTTGTTGGCTACGTATATGCTATAATTTTCTCACATATTTTCAACATTTGTTAGCTTTTTGTTTTAAAAAGAATTTAAAAAAGAGAGAGAGAGAGAGAGAGTTTGTGAGAAGTCGGTGAGGCTTTTATCAGGGTTTAAGCTTCTCGTCTTGTAATACTCCTATTTTCGAGTAATACCATGAGCTTGCTGACAAGTTTAATTCTATATCCCCTTCAAATTTCTTCACCCAAATTCGGCATCTCAAAATGGAGAAAAAGAACCCCTTCAGCACGCAATTCCAAAATTTGCAGTCCCATCTCACCATTCTTCAACCCATCAAGATTCCAAAGTTCAGCTCAATTCGGCCGACGAACCAAACGGCAGAACTATTTGCGGAAAAAGCTCACTCAAAGGCAACAGGTAATCGAAAACCCCATTCTTCACAATCACCCAAGTTCTGAAAATTTTCAATTTGGCTCTGAAAATGTCGATAAGGAAAGCAAGAATCTTGTTTCTGATACTGGGGTGGTTGGCAACACTGAAGGATCAGTGAATGAATTAAAAATAAAGGCTTTGGGGGAATCTGTTTTGTGGAATAAATTGGAGAGCTGGGTTGAGCAGTATAAGAAGGATACAGAGTTTTGGGGTATTGGTACTGGTCCTATCTTTACTGTTTTTCAAGATTCTGAGGGTAAAGTCAAAAGGGTAGTTGTAAATGAGGATGAAATTTTGAAAAGAAGTAGAATTGATCCAACATTGTATCGGAGCGCTATGATTGAGGAGCATGAGGATGTAAAAGCAAAAGTTTCCCTTGCGGAGGTTTTAGCTAGGGAAATGGAAAGTGGTAAAAATTTACTTCCTAAGAATAGTTCGGTGGCTAAGTTTTTAGTTTCTGGAGAGATGTCCAGTACGGTCAACAGGGTCAGCACTTTTACTCTGAATCCAAATCTATCTAAAAAGTTGCCTAGAATTGGATTGGTGGTGTTTTGTGGTTTCTTTTTAATTTGGACGGTGAAGAAAATGTTTATTGCTGGAAATGATGGAGAAGAAGAGTACACAAGTTTGGAGAAGGAAATGTTGAGGAGGAAGATGAAAGCTAGAAAAGAGAAGGAGAAGACCGTGACAGGTGAGGTGGAAGTTATCCAGGGTCCAAACGAGCCAGACAACATGTCTCTTGAAAGGCCTTGGCTCAATAAGCAAGAAATTATGAGCAGCATAAGGAAAGCAAGGGAATTTGATGGTAAATTAGCATTAGCTGAGCAGTTTCAGAATCAGCAGTTTCAGAATGCCGAATTCTATGAAGAGATTCAGGAAATCAGAAAGATGGCGAGGCATGCACGATCTCAGGAAAAAGAAATTTCTCTACAAGCTGATAATGGAGGAGAGTCAGGAAATTATCCAGCCTCGACCGAACTCTCCAATGAAAAGATAGTTGCTGAACAGAATTTGTTTGAGGATATCGATGAGCAACATGATCTCAGTGAATTTGTTGGGCCAACAGCTTCCTTTGACAATAACGGAGTCCATACCAGTTCGTCTCCACTGGTGAATCATGAAGTGCACACTTCCAACAGCAATTTAGAACCTCTAGGTGATATAAAAAGTTCTATGGAAAATCCACATGAATCAAAGCATGATGTAATCTCCAATTATGGAACTGAAAAACCTATTATAACGTCTGGACAATCAAGCAAGCCAAGTGAAATCTCTGTGACATCAAAATCAAAAGTCATTCTGTCAGTTAAGGAAGCTAGGGAATACCTCTCAAAAAAAAATGAGAAACTGAAAACAAAGCCAGAAGGGACCCCTGAAAGTGATCCAGAGGTTGAAAACGTATCAATTTCGCTTATGGAAGAAGAGAGTATTGGTGATAGGAACCAACTGTCTGATAAAGCAGGAAAAGAATTTGACCAGTTGTCTTTATGTGGAACATCTGATTTTGCTTATGAAGATTCTGGTTTCAAACAAACACTTCCAACCAGCAACAGTGCTGTAGCTGCACCGAACAAAGGGAAGAGCTATCGAAGTCTGAGTTCAGATGATGATGAAAACAATAGATATGGAGAGCTTAAACCACTTGATTTGTCATCACCTGAACAAGAAGCGACAGTTGGTGAATTGAGCTCACAACCTGATGAAACCGAAATCTTTCAGCAGTCAATTCCACTTGAGACCTCGGATTTAACATTGTCTTCAAATCATTGTCAAGAGAAGAAGAAAGAATTTTCAGCTAATGACATTCCTGAACATGTTAATAAAGTATCACCACCGACTGAAATACCTGAAACGAGTCATCAAGAAGATAATGGCAGAACTGCAGAACTGGAACCATCACCAAATAATGGAAGCTGGTTGGAAAAGAACTTCCATGAATTTGAACCACTCATTAAGAAGATTCAGATGGGATTTAGGGATAATTACAATGTGGCAAAGGAGAAATCTGATGCGGAGCTGAATCTGAAATCTCAGATGTTTCATCTTGAGACTAATGAGAACGTCACCGAGCTTGAGTGGATGAAAGATGAAAGACTTAATGAAATTGTTTTTAAAGTTAGAGAAAATGAGCTTGCTGGTAGAGAGCCTTTTTATCAAATGGATGATGATGATAAACTTGCCTTCTTCAGTGGCCTTGAGAAGAAAGTTGATCAAGAGAATAAACAACTACAGGATTTGCACAAGTGGCTCCACTCAAACATTGAAAACCTTGATTATGGAGCAGGTATTTAATTTCTCTAAAAGTTCAAAGGTAGATACTTCTTCATGGAAATTGGATAAATAGACTTATGTCAGTATACCTGGTGAGCATTTTGAAAGATACAGCCTGACAATTAAGTTTTGTTGTTCATCATATTTGTCCTTTTCTTATTTCTGAGCCTCTTTAAGGACCAAAATCTTGATTTTTTGTGGATCCGTTTCATGCTCCTTCTTGTTTGAGGATGGTGGTAGGGCTATGAGTGAGTGGGTAGTCAGAGGAAAAAAATAAAAAAATATTTTGAAATTCAAGGCTATGCTAAGTTAAACTACTTTTGTTTTATACTCTTTTGCTGTAGATGGCATCAGTTTATATGATCCACCCGAGAAAATTATACCTCGCTGGAAAGGTCCACCACTGGAAGGAAGTTCAGAGTTTCTCGATTACTTTGTAGAACAGCGAAAGGCAGTTGCAGAAAGCATAAAAAATTCAAATCTGGTAAAGAAAGAAAGACAAGATTTGCCACAAGGATTGCATAAATCTCCATCGAGCAATAAATTTGATTCAACTTCAGCTATCTCTACTCATGATGCAAAGACAAGGACTCCCAGGACCATCATTGAAAGTAGTGATGGCTCCATCAAGGCTGGCAAGAAATCTGGTAAAGAGTACTGGCAGCATACAAAGAAATGGTCCCAAGGGTTCTTGGAATCCTACAATGCAGAGACGGACCCGGAAATTAAAGCTGTAATGAAGGATATAGGAAAGGACTTGGACAGGTGGATTACGGAAAGAGAAATAAAGGAAGCTGCTGATCTGATGGACAACTTACCTGAGAAGGGAAGGAAGTTAATCAAAGAGAAAATTGATAGGGTGAAAAGAGAAATGGAACTGTTTGGACCCCAGGCAGTAGTGAGCAAATATCGTGAATATGCAGATGAAAATGAAGAGGACTACCTATGGTGGCTTGATCTACCCTGTGTATTGGTAATTATTTCATTTTTCATTTGTCATTTTTCCTACTCAAAAAAGAACTTAGTCAATTGAGGGCAACAAAATTAAGAAGAGCATGGCCTCATACAAGAGAACCTGTGCAACCTAGAGGTTATTGGTGCATATATTGTCCAAAGGTTATTGGTGCAATTTATGTTTATGAGTCGAGGGTCTATTGGGAACAACCTCTCTACCTCCCATGGTAGGGGTAAGGTCTGGTTACGCACTACCTCCCAGACCCGACTTGTGGGACTACACCAGGTATGTTGCTGTTATTGTCCAAAGACTTATACAGGGGGAACTCTAGGAGCTAGTTTCCCAATGTTATGGCCCTCTAGAATCTAGTCTTATTTGTATTACCCAGTTACATCGTAATTTCTCAAACAAAATCTGTTTCTGTTCTTGTTTGTAGTGTATTGAATTGTACACTGAGGAAGAAGGAGAGATGAAGGTCGGATTTTATTCACTAGAGATGGCTGCTGATCTGGAATTGGATCCCAAGCAGTATCACATAATTGCTTTTGAGGATGCTGGTGACTGTAAAAACCTTTGCTATATAATACAGGCTCATATGGAAATGCTTGGCAATGGGAATGCCTTTGTTGTTGCACGACCTCCTAAGGTGAATCTATTTATTTATGGTGTAACTGCATTTCTTTGATTAACTAGTCCTATGCCTATTCTTTACATAATGACAGTGCTTTCAAATCTAAAACAGTTAACATCATTGGTGGAGAAATTCCCAATGCATAATAGGAGGGTTTCTTTTTTTTTTTTTTTTTGGGGGGGGGGGGGTGTGGATGAGGGTTGGGGTGCTAGTGTCTCTGGTAATATTTTTTTTGTGAGATTCTATCTGTCAGAATGCATAATGATTAGCATATGTATCATTTTTTTGGGAATATTTATGGATCTGTCTTTTCCTCTTAAAACGATATCCACTTCCAAATTTGGGATGTTATGTAGTTGGACAAAAGAAAGTACGACTTCCTACTATCCTGATAAAATTCCTAGAAATCTTAAAATTGTGTAAGTATGCTGTCAAGCTCCCCAAATTTTATAAATGTGCTAAATCTTCCTGCTGTCCCGAGCTAGGTATGCCATTAATGCTACTGTTTCTTGTCTAAATGCTTGATATGCTCAACCAGATGGCCTCCATTTCCTCTCTATTTCTTTATTTTTCTACTTCTCACTTTATGTGAAAAATATAATAGCTGGCAAATTGTGTCTCTTCTCTGCTTTCTTTTTGCTTCTCTTAGCCTGTTATATCAAAGATCTTAATACTGCTATTGAGAATTGTTCATTTTGCTGTGGAAATATTGTCTTATTATTCTAGTATTGCCTGTTGTGCAGGATGCTTATCGGGACGCCAAAACAAATGGTTTTAACGTGACAGTTATCAAGAAAGGGCAGCTGCAGCTCAATGTGGACCAGTCATTGGAAGAGGTGGAGGAAGCTATCACGGATATCGGGAGTAAGATATACCATGACAAAATCATGCGTGAACGATCTTTGGATGTAACTACAGTAATGAAAGGTGTATTTGGTACTGGAAAACCTACAAAAAAGAGGTATACTGCAACCATACACCTGTCACCAAATTTTAAAGCAGGCACATCTTTTCTTGAACTGTATGAAGCCAGATGTACATATGATGCCTAGTTTCTCCCGCTATTAGAATTCTTCTTTTGATTTTGACCTTCGTGTTTTTCAGGAGGAATTCACGGAGGAAGCTAAAAAAGCCCACTTCTAAATAGCTGTCATGTTGATGTTTACAGGTACTACATTTTGTAGGTAGTGTTAGTTCTAGTTTGTTGTGAACTCATGACACCTTTGGAACAATTCATAAAGTGCATGCCAAACAGTCCTGTTTGAATTAAAATTGTCCGATCTACTTATACTTGCTAGTTATCAAGGAGCCAAAATGTTATCAGCCCTCACCATAGACATAGTAAAAACATATAAGCAGAGAGATTTAAACATGGCATGCCCATCTTTTATGAGTTCCACTCAAGTTGGGATTACAGTAGAAGCTGAGAAGATCAATAAGGCTTTTGCTTGATATGCACTGATTTCTAATTGAACTTATCAGGAAGAAAATTCTGGTTAAGAGATCAACAATAACAACATACCCAATATAGTCCCCCAAAGTGAGGTCTTGCGAGAGGAGTGCACACAGGCCTTACCTATACCTTAGGGGTAGAAAGTTTGTTTCCAATAGATCCCGGCTCAAGGAAAAACAGTCCAGAAAAAACAAGTAACTGAAGTGAAAGCATAACAAGCATTCTGAACAGTAATTACAACAAAAGGAATTTGTTAATTGAATTTATAATTCCTTGACTGTACCTCTCAGTTTCCTTAATTTTCTTTGTCGTGCACTTTCCTGTGTCCTTTCTTGAGAAAAAAATTAACCTTTCTTTTCCTTATAGTTATAGTGCGGTTCTATCCCTTTAATTTTGAAATCACAGTGACCTTCCAGAACTGTAAGCTGAGATAAGCTTAGATAAAAAAAAATTGCAAGTGGTTTACCAATGCATACTTTACTAGAGTGTAAAACTCCTGAAAACAATGAAAAGTTGTTTGCGAGTAAAAACTACATTATCATTTCGGATTCTTCTTGTTCAGCCCACGTGGTATTTTCTATTTTTTTGAAAGCTTTAGGAATGATGATTGAAAAACTGAGGCCACGATTTTGTTGTTGCTGAGAGAGGAACTTAATGGAAGACTGGCAGAGGCAACCCCTGTTAATTGATTCTTTATAACTGAGGAAGCGTTATGTGTTGTGAGAAATTAAAAGGAGAGCTCTATATTGGTCTTGACTTTGTCCTTTTAATTGGACAATTTACTTATGTTTTGAGCCGGTGCTTAGCCAAATGAGAGATTGTGAGGGCATATTTTCAGCTGCTGGATAATATTCCTCAACCTTTGACTGGCTGGCTCTCATGGGATCTAGACTCAGTCTAACACCGCATACTGCACGTGGTGGGGCATCAGAATTAGCTGAGATGGTATTGTTCTTTGAATCGCGATTGGCATTTGAAATCTGCGCCTGAAGCAATGAGTTGAGTCGTGTACATTATTGTTTGCCACTTTACTCGTTAAAAGATGAGCTCCATGATACATATAGAATTTCTACCATTATCCTAGACTTTGAAATTGAACTCCTCCAAGGAAATTTTTGTATTCATGATAGTTAAGTCTCTGTGCATCTCTAGACATCTCCCTAGTGTGAGTAGTTCATGTAATCATCACTCTGTTAAAGAAACTTTTGTGAAAACTTGATTATTGTATGTGTTGCCTTCGAATAATTTTCTGGAGTCTTTGTTTCTGAGGTCCAAAGTCATTATCTGGAACTGTCCTTATCTTCATTGGGTTAGGTAAAGGTTACCTACACACTATCCTTCCTTATAATAACCTTCTCATCGCGATGTTGCAACTGCACCTTCAAAAGAAACATGTAAATTCTATACTCCGCAACTGCATGTAGGTTTTGTTACCATAATCTGCACTCCGTAGTTGAAACAATGTACAAATGAACTTTGTTACAGCTTATAGCTCAACTCTACTTGCATCGTTAATCATTCATAATTAACTCCAACAGACAAATTTGCAACTAGCTCAAACTGTAAATTAGCTTAAATGAGGAAGTTGGTCACAATAACGATGAACTGACAAATCTGGAAATGGCCAAAAGGAATTGTCTTCTGACGATTTTAATTTTCACCCACAAAAAAAAAAAATCATCTTGCAATTTGACAAATTCAATATTCATATACATAGATAATAACCCAAAGCACAAAAACAATCTTCATCAATTTTTGCACTTCTCCGTTCACCTAATTCTGCTAAAAGATACTGCAATTGGCTTCCCCATCAGCACCGGACGCCTAAAACAGAGCCACTACTGACTTGAATCACCACCCCACACTTCACTCCACTGTCCACCTTATGAGTAAACACCTTCAATACCCGAACTCTCCCCACCAACTTCATCCTCGTTTCCACCTCCATTGTGGGTCCCGCTCCAAAGCCGTTTGCCTCCGTCGCCGTCGTCGGAATCATCCCGCCGGAGACATCAGCTTTCAGCTTGGCCGGAAGTGGGTAAGACTGAACATCAAATTTCGCCGCCATATGCTGGGTCCTACCACCGTCGATCTTCCCGGCGGGTATAAAAACAAGACCCACTGGCTCCCCTGAATAACTGAGCTGAAGCGAGCTGTCGTAGTGAGTGAACTCGTCCCGATTTGGGTTTGTAACGGAGACGTACTGGAAGAAGGTGAAGTTAACAGTCCCGTTGGTAACGGAGAAAGTGGGGAATCGAACGGCCTCAACGGCGATTTTGGGAGTTTTGGGTTTGAAGAGGAAGAAGCAAACTACAACAATGGCTGCAACGAGAAAGAAGAGGAACACAGTGGCACAAATACATGAAGCAAAATTAGTGCGGCCTCTACTGGGTTTAGATCTATAAGGATCAAACATTGCTAAAGATTAAATCTTTTTCACTTGTAATGAATCCCAGTAGAGAAAATTTAGTGCCAAGAACGAAGAATAAGAAAGGGAAAGATGTCAATAAAGTGCAGTTAGCCTATCATTAGCAATAAAGAAAAGGGAGGAAAAAACAAGAGAGACATGAGTGACTGATCCATGGTTAAATGGTCTAGATCTACTACAGTGATTTGTTTCTGTCAAAATTAAGAAAAGTGCTACTTAACCCCTTTTGCTTTTCTTTCTTGTTAAGGAAAAATTGTTTGGAAGCAGTAAAAGATTTATGTAAAAAAAGGCTAGATTTACTCCTAATCTAAGGATTTTTGTTTAAATTCATTGGTAATATATTAATGGCTAAGTTACAATTTCATATCATATTTGTCTCTCTCTGTAGAAGCTAACAAGATCCTCGTAAGCATCCATTTTTATCTAATATGCTGACATAGATGACAACACTTGTAGTTGTGCATTAAATATGATTAGTTGCTGAGTTGTTTGCAAGTGTAAGAATGGGTGAAAAATTGTTTCTTTAAAAGAACAAATCGAAGTAATTTATTGATAGTAAGACGTTTGTATAGTTTGCTTTCTCGTTTGTGTTTTTGTTGGGGGTACAAGGAGGTTTAGCATTTACTTAAAAGAGTTTTGAGTGAGAAATAAGGTTTGCATAATTAGGTTTGAAGTGAACTAGGCATCAAGTTAAGGTCTAATAAAAAGGAGATAATGGTCCACCTCATACCAAACCCATCGTTTCCAAAGGGATACTAATACCTAGGAAGGATACGAGTCTTATTAATACCTTGTGAAAGTAGAGAGGATGTTTCTAAAAGACCCTCGACTCGAGCAACAAATCGAAAGAAGAAAATAATATAGAAACATAAAAACTAACAAAGGAATCCATGTAAAGCTTAAAGACAAAATAATGTGATAGTCGAACGGTTAGTACAACCACAACCACCACCAAGCCTAGACGCTCGAAGAGCAAAAACCACCTTCCATTGCCTACTACCTTTTTCTTTCCTAGTACATAACCTCCATGCTAAGGATGCATAATATCATGCCTAATCAATCACATCATTACTTAACTATGGTAAACTTCATAAGTTGTGTGTAAACATCTCGTACGAATTAGTATTATTCCCCTGGACCTACTAGCATTCACCTCTTATATTTTAAACACCTAAGAATTAAAAAAAAGTTTACCTAGCTTTGTACAATAAAAGAGATCAGTTGAGATATGCACATTTCATCCTTGGCCATTGTTCCTTCTAGAATTATTCGCCACCTAAAACTAACGCATAACCAAAGTATCCTGCAAGTTTGATGTCGATAACCTCGACTTCTGCAAACGTTTATATGAGTAAACCAATAACATAAATCATTATTTGAGGAAAAAGGATATTGTTCCTTCAAGTTAATCCAGCATAAAAAGATGAACAACAAACTTTACAGTATTTAAGAATTGACACTGAGATGATGAACTTGGTCACAACCTATCTAGGTCATTTCCAGTATACTGCGAAAATGAATTGAAAAACAGGAAATTCTCTTGAAGTTGATGCATGCAGCCAAAAGGTGTCAGCATACTCTCCTATGTACACCTATATACCAATTCTTCAGTGAAATATCAATAGGCAATCTCATCAAGGCGGTGATCCAAAATAAGCGAGATGGACTCAAGGAATGCATTTTCACTTGAGCCAGGAAGCACAGAGTCCAGTGCTTCTTGAACAATCTCCTCAATCACAGATTCCTTGTTCAAGGTTTCCCGGCACATGATGTTCCCTATGGTAAATGGAGAGAGGCCCCTCTCTACACCTTTCTTCAAAAGCATAGTAGAGATACGGAGTGTGCGGGCAGTTTCCAGAGGCATGTCCCACCCATAAAACTTCAACAAGGCAATGTCTTCTTCTGCATCAAGGGATTTTATGTACTCGATGGTTTCAGAGCTAAATGGTCGACGAGCTTGTGGCCAATACAGCCAATCAAAAGTGATATCTTCAAACTGCAACATCATAAAAGATAAAGCAACTCAAAAACCAAAGGATACCAAAATTTCCCCAAGTCCTAATGGATCTTCCTTCTATTGTCTATCTTGAACTAAAGACATTGAGAGAGGATATAAATAACTTAAAAACAATCTCTAAAATTCTACAAATTTTACAGGAGCTCTCTCTTTGCAGTATGTCAAGGCAGAAAGCAATGAGAAATTTTGTTAATTGCACTTTGAAACTAAATCTGAAAGAGCACACTATACTACTTTGAATGGTCAGTCTTGCAAAGGCCCAGCATTTCACAGGTATCCATAGGCCAATAAAAATCACATGAAATTGATTTCCTTTTAATCCTTTGATTAGTGTTTCATTATCTCAAGGGTAGTACATGGAAATGATGGGTAAACAATTAATATCTTAATCATGCATATTCATCAGTTGATATTCAAACCTCTAGCAAATGAACATATAAAGAGTAAGATTGAGACGCGTGCTCTTGACCTCATATAAACTCAAGTGTACCATTTTTAGGGTTTAAGGATATGACAAACTAGGCCTAACTTAACCCGAAAAATTAGCTTATAAAGGGAGGACTACCCAAGTCCATATAAGTAGATCTCACGTCCATTCCCCAACCAATGTGGTGTAGAAACCCACTCTGACAACCCCACAAATTTGACATAAGGAATGAAACTTAACATGCCTCTGAATTCTCATCACAGAGAGTACTTAAAATCAAACGCCACTTGCTGGAAGGTTATTTGTATCAGAAAACAAAATTGTCAAAGATAACTAACATCCAGAGGCGAATCTAGAATCCAAGTACGTGGGTGCACAATTACTTTATTTTTAAAAAAGGGACAAAAATGGTGCCGTTGACTGGGATCAAACCCCCAACCTTCATGCTAACAAAGAGCCTTTGAACTAGTGAACTGACTTGTCATTTTTGAGTATGAGTAGTATTTAATATATTCTTTAAAAATTATACAAGTAATATACCGAATTTAGTCGGATGACCATGGGTTCCCGTGACCAAAAATTAACCTATAAATTCGCCCCTGCTAACATCACGATGCAACTACTTTAACCAATATAATTAAAGATGTATCAGGACATGCAGCAGCAAAAAATGTATCCACCCGCTATTCATATCATACAACAAAAAAAGGGGAAAAAGAATAAAGACTTACACTCTCAGGCAAGCAGTAACCATGATCAATTGGAATGAGGACGATCTGCCCATCTTCACCTTTGCTCATTAATATATTCCCTGCATGTCTATCAGCATTCGCCATCCTCATATCGAGCACTGCAATCTTATGCACTTCCTCCACAGGAAAAGCACTAGGTCCCATATCCTCACAACTTCCGCTGTTCTCCATAAACTTTTGCAAGGACCCAATCTTAGGGGTAATACCATCTGGGTGATTGAATCCACTGTGTAAACACCTCACAATGACAGTTGGTGGAACACCAGCAAAGCCCAGTGCCTCATCAGAAAATGAACGCCTACCACTTTTTGGATGATCCAAAAGGTAGGCAGCACATTCCCGTAGAGCACCTTCTCCAACTCTTGTTCCTTTCTTCAGGCCTTCACCATCAACTGACACAGGCAGCCCTTGCGGGTTATTCACAGCCATAGGCTCCTCGTCAATTGGTTTAAACACCGAAACCTTCTTACTCCCTGTTCCATCAAGCATAAAGTACGCTCCTCCTGTGCCTTCGGAGGATCTAATAGGATAATGCCCTCTTTCTAAACCTTCAAGTGTAGACCCAATCAACTCACTAATCACCAAAGGCACTTCAATCTTTGGGTTAACAATGATGGGTTTCAAAATACTTGTCCTATCAGGTGGCTCCCTAGGGACCAAAAGCTTATTGTCTACTTCATTCCCACTCCTGTTCTCTGTTACCTTGTCATTCAGTTGTGGTGCCACAATAGACAACTCAAAATTCTTCTCCACCGGTCTTGCTCTAATTTTTGCAGATTTTCTCACAAAAAAATGAATCACAGCATCATTGTTCTTGCAGAGATCATTTATAAGCCTCTGATCCTCAAGCCTCTCACCATTGCAAAGCACTTCTTGTTCATCAATATCTACTAAAGCACCCTTCTTTTTTGCAATTTGACGCTTTACGTAACCAACATCCCTGCCCCTATCCACATTAAAGGTAAACTCTTCACCAGAAGCAGTTTTCACATTGATAACCTGAAGATCTGATAACCTAAGGACCAAATGGAGAACATTTCCATCGCCAACTCCATAATCCCTAATGAGGGAACTACTTCGGGCCAATTCCCGACCCCCACATACCAATTTTTGATTTTTCACAACAAACCCTTTACAGGTCTGAATCTGAAGCTTCACCGAGTCAATTGAATCGTATTTCAGAACCCTCATTGGTACCATAGAACCTGACATAGCCACGTAAATCAAAATTGATTCTTGGCTTTGTAAATGTGAAGGAACCACCATAGATTCCTTGCAAATAGGACTAATCGCAATCACTCCAGCTGAAGACATGTTTCACTAATCCAAAAACTCTCAAACCCTAAATTCCAAAAATCAAATCCCTAAAATAATAATAAAAGATAATTTACAGAGAATTTCACAAACCCATGTTTATATACAATCTGTGTTCCTCCTCACAGATCGAAACTGTACAAATCGAAAAAGAAGAAACCAAATGAAAATCTCCCAAAGCCCTAGAGATTCATGGTTGGCCCATAGATGAATTTAGTTTGATATGGGCCATCGCTAGAAGCTTTGGGAAACTGGGATATTAGGGTTTCAGAAATTGGATTTGGGGGAAAAAAGAAAATAACTTAAATAGAGAAAATTCAAAGGCAGAGAACAACGGGTGGATCCTAATGGAAGGAACAAGAACCGAAGACGAAATGGATGATCGGAAGGCTGGTATATAGATAAGGTAAAAACAGATGAACGATGAGCTTTTGAATGGTTCCGGCGACGTTTCCGGCAATTGAACGGTGCGAAAGTTAGGTAAAGAAATTTGGTACTTGTGAAGAAAGATATGCGTTGTAGACGTGGGAATTATTATAGTGGAGCGTTGAATGACGACTTTGACGTGGATTATTGACGGACTTTAACGGCGTTTACTCGGTTTTGGCCTTGCGAATGAAAAGAGGCCGTTAATTGGGCAACAAGTTGGAAAATGACACATGTTACGTGAAAATGGTAACGTTGTTAAAGGTAGGTTCTGGAAATTGGGCCAGCAAGACTTTCTACTTTGTTCACTTTGGTAGTATTAGTCAGATTATTTACAAAGTAATTAAAAATATCAATTAAAGACTCATAATAAAGGTAATAACCTACCGTTAAAAAACTTACAATATAACTTAATCATGTCTATATTTAATAAAAATATTCGAATAGAATTAACACAATTTGATGATAAAATTCTTAGTCAAAATCATCACGTCTCAGCCATATTAGACCAATATGAACATAATTATGTTTATGGTTTATTGTGAGAAAAGAAAATAGCCAATCTTTTTAGTTCTGAAAAAACAAGAATTAGGTAAAACTGTACCACCAGTTGTATAAAACATTACAGTTTGGAAAGTCTTAACAAAACCTATCAAATTTAATAAACAATATTAGTTTCATCATAATGACCTATAATACATTTCATTTTTGAACGATTTATAAGATATTAATGTAAATAATAAAAATAAGTAACCCTCTATTGAATCCTCACCAGAGACATTACTTCCATCAAATGTCTATTTACTTTTAAATGGTGTATTATTTTCCTCCCACAACTTACTAGACCCCACCAATATCTAATTTTATTTCCTTGGGTAATTTTTTATTTTGTGTCTCACCTAATTGATATGGTAAGGTTTCTTTTTATTACACAAGTTAGTGAATTCGAAAATGTCATCATCACCATGCCCGCAATACTGTAAACACCATTTCATCCAAGTTGTTGGAAGGGGTAGAGAAAAAAATGGAAGTTTGGTAGTAACAGAATCACTTTACTCTAAAGTGCATTCAGGATGATATTCAGAAACAAAAAACGAACTATTAACATTAGTGGTAATCCCCTATTTAAGGTTTGGAGAATTTTCATAAATAACTTAGATTTGAAACTTAATACGATCAAATAGCTATTTTACATAGTTACATGGCATAACCTCAATTATGTGATATGGAGGGGAAGAGAGAGGCGAGTTAGATCAAAAGAGGGAAGAGAGAGACGGATTGAATATGTATATTTGTTAAATTATATGTATATATCTATCAAATAATTGTATATGTGTAACTAATATACATATATATTTATATCTTTGGCAAGCGAGATCGGGAGATAGAGGAGAGAGGCAAGCGAGATCGATAGAGGGAGGAGAGAGGACAAAGAGTGGAGAGAGGCGAATTATATATGTATATCTGTTAAATTGACTATGTATATCATTCAAAATAATTGTATATATAAAACTGATATATCTATATATAATTGTATATCTAACAAGACATTGTATAGAGAGGAGAGAGATGAGAGAGAGAGGAGAGAAAAATAGCAACAAAATTCTAACTATAAACATAAATTATAATTTTTTTCAAACTATAATAATATATCATATGTTTATCTAATTAGGATATTTTTCCTTTCTATTGTCAAACAAAAGAAGCGTTGAAGGGAGCATATTCCATATTGGTGCCATATTTTATTGACTGTTCAACTCTTGTGCGGTGTTGCCGTTTGCCAGTCATAAAGTCATAGGAAGAATTTTGTAGCAGAAGTTTTATAGACGTTAAGATATTTATTTCCCCATTATTCCCACTTTAATTAGACACAAAGCCACCAAAGAAATAAAAGGCAGCTGACCAAAAAGTAGTTACACCTTTATGACTCATTATTCACATACTTTAATTTGAATCCATGGAAAAACATATAAAAGAGTTGAACACATTGGTAGTGATACAAAAATTTAAAAGTAAAACTTTAATATACAATCTAGTAAGTTTTATTTGATGTAACAATTCATTTACCAAGTTTTATTTTGTGTTATTCATTTATAAAGGTGATGTCTAAGTCAGTTTATGTGCACTTTGATAACTTAATAAAGTTAAACTAATCGTTTCGTTGAAGCAACACCTATATATGCACATGGTAACAATAGTTTAATACATCTGTGTATTTTCCAGCAGTTCCAACCAGTCAGTTCAATGCAAGAGGTTACAATATGGTGGAAATATCAAGAATGGCTATTGTTTGGAAAAATGAAGGATTAAATAAGCCTAGAGATCCTTCTTGTAATATTGACATCACTGCAAATCACTCTTCTTCATCATATACTTCAAAGTCAAATAGATACAGTTACAAAAAGGAATAAAGATGAAAGCAAACTGAAAATAAAACCAAAGTCTCGAAAGGCACCAATCACTCTGACAGTCCCATACTACTCTTCACAGTGATATAGTTTTCTAATCTGAGAAAATCAAGTTCTATGCAATGGACAAAATCAAAAGCAGATCACTAAATCCTAAAACCTTGAGCATACACTAGACTACTAGAGTGCAAATTCAGAAGGCTAACGAACTAAATTGGATGCAGAATGTTTTCTTCTTTTACTTGGGAATGAACCATAAGCATTACCTGTTCATACAAAAAGCGAGTGCTTCTTGTACAGTTGTAATGGATGGCTCCTAGTTATTGGCAAGTATACCTGTTGAAGCTGATCATATTGCAATTAAACAACCCTGACTACACATCCAAGCAACCATAATACCCAGCAGAGCCCCAGCAAAAACCTGGGATGGGGTGTGGCCAAGAAGTTCTTTTAGTTTTCTTTGACTGATAGGATGCCCTTGGAATAAGTCCTCAACGATCAGATTGAGAACCTGAGATGACAGAATAAGATTTGATTAATCAGAAAGTTAAACATGTCCATCAGAGATAAATGCAAGTCTCCACAGCATTGGCCTTAGATTGTGCAAAGGATACAATTAACGAAAAGAGATTCTTTTACTGTTCTTTTAAAGGGATGTAGGTAATTTTTTTTGATTGATGAAACAAAAGAGGGGAATCTACAGAGCATATGCAACAAAAAGATCAGAACTTATCCACATGACTTAGCACCGGAGAAGTACTTTCTATGTTTTCTGGAAGAACGGGTTCTCCATTAGATAGAGCATGGGGTGAAAAAATGAGGAACAGAGGATGAGAGCCAGCAGTAGAATATCACAAAGGATAAGACTCCTCAGAGTTTCACCTAGGGTGTGTTTGGCATGAAGGAAAACATTTTTCAAAAAATGTTTTCCAATTTTCTCATGTTTGGTTGATTAAACTATTTGAAAATATTTTCTCTAGGAAAACAA
Source organism: Solanum clarkiae (assembly GCA_011800125.2). NCBI lineage: Eukaryota > Viridiplantae > Streptophyta > Magnoliopsida > Solanales > Solanaceae > Solanum > Solanum clarkiae. Next base: position 28,554,576 of record JAABOM020000001.1, on the reverse strand, counting down.
ATTCCTTAAAAACATGAAAAATGACTCCATGATGAAAAGTAGGGAAAACAAGTTGCATAAGTGACGAACCAAATTTATTGTGTCCTCCCACGCCCCCAATCTCCCCAACCCCCCATCCCTTGACCATGCCACCGCCGAACCCCCACTTCGCATCTCATCCCACCTCCATGGTGTTTTGCTAATCATATGTTTGTACCTCATATAATATACAATTAAAAAAAATACATGTACCTAATGAAACTTTGATTTTTTAGTTTTGTAGATTCAAATGATAACCAATCATCTTGATGGCAACAAACAAGCTACCATATTGTGATCCATGTTGAACACTCACGAGAAAGTTTACATTATTTCTTCATGTATAATTATTTTTCTACTTTTTAAATAATATTGGTATTATTTTATATAAATATACATTATAAAACACGATACACACGAGCTATGCACGTGTCAAGAGACTAATAACATATAAATATCCTTGGGATATATTTTCTTGCTTACTTAGCAAACATTAGAAAATAAGTAAGAATCCAATTGTTTTCCAAGAAAATATTTTCTAGGAAAACATTTTCCTTCCTACTAAACATGCGCAGTTACTTAATTTTCTTCTAAAGGGTTCTTTAATCTGAAAAAGACATGCAAAAAGGTCGTAGAGCAAAAGCTCATTTGAAGAAATGCAATCAATTATTTTGCAAATCTATGTAACCATATGAAGTTTATCAAGGCACTTTTCAGCTTCTATAAAGTACTAAATATAGCATTCTACGTGAAGCTAACCCTTTCTACAGCTAGCCTCAAAACAATTTAGGTTTTACTAATTCCCCTCATCATAACAGTATGGAGGAAAATGCATGGGCCATGAGAGTAATTCGGAAGTAAATTCAACCCTAATGTCTATTGGTGAGACAAGTAGAAGCAATGTGAAATTATTCAGTCTGTGGTCCGACTTGAGAGATTTTGTGTAGTTGACAGGTAAACCTAAATCATCAACCATATAACTTTGAGACCAGATAGATCACGGGTTTATTTGGAGCCAGAAATGCCAGATAGGATAAATGATGCTAACCCTAACATAAGAGTTAGATGTTCAGGAACCATGACTAATCTCTAATAAATCAGAACAGATTGAGCACCATGAGCAAACATGGGCCATTATAGGAGTCCTCAAGTGAGATATTGTTAATGGTTCGAGGCTATTGGCCCTGGAAAGTGTTGTGGAAGACATTTGACCCCATGCGGCTGCATTCTTTGGTTGGGTTGCTGCAAAGAATGCTTGTTTGACCCATGATATGTGGTAAAAAAGGGTGGGGGTGGGGGTGGGGTTCATTGTGCAGTGGATGTTTTCTATGTGAAGAATCAGCAGAATCTACAAATCATCTACCACTGCATTTTAAATGTAGATGGCGGATTTGGACTTTGTTCTTCAATTTTCATTGGGTCATGCCAGGAGATGTGAAGAGTTCGCAACAGAAGCAGTGACCATCTTGTGGTCCTTCCCATTATGTTAAGGCGGGTTGGTCATGCCAGGAGATGCGAAGAGTTTATTCCATTGCTGGAAAGATCTGAAGACTTGTAGCAAGCTCCAGAAGATTTGGAGGACGATTCCTTTGTGCATCATGTGGACCATCTGGCTTTAAGGAAACAAAAGATGTTTCAAGGGGAAAAAACAACATTTAGCTTTCATTGTATGCTAAATTTATTTATGTGAACTAAGAAAAAACTAAGATGGAAGACTCGAACCAATTTGTTGAGATCCTGGATTCCTTGAGGCTAATGTTGAGCTGGAGCTTTTTACTCTTTCTGCTGTATCTTGGCAGTACTTCCTTGGTACTTGCCTTAATAAAACTACCTTACTTTATCCAAATTCAAAAAAAAAAAAAAAAAAAAAAGGTCATGTAGTCAGGAGTTCTCCAGCAAGACTCAAAAAGTCAGCGGCTTCAGAAATTTTGAGGTACTAATAAGCCATTTTGCTGTGCCAGATTTTTCTGGTCTGCCTATTTAAATCCATGCCTAAATATTAAATGACTTAAGGGGCACACCTAACATATGAGTATCACCTAACAATTAACATGGTCATCTAACAATGTTAGCATTGGGACCTAGTCAATTTACAACCTTAAGGATTCAGATACCAGAAACCACTTTCATATTTTCCACTATAAATAGCCTAATAACCTGAATAAGTATGTATGGACTTTAACATTAAAGAAACTTAATACACTCGGCATCAGTTGACCACTACTAATAAATGAAGTAGCACTTACAAGTAAAGACCCCATTATCACCATTGTGTTAAGATCTTTCTTGGTAAGGATTACAACTTTACATTTGCTATCCTGTACCAGCCCACCATATCTCCCTATTAAAGCAACTCACAAGACCTTAAAACTATCAGACAGCCTATTCCCCACAAATTATACACATAAGAATGAGTGAACAAATATAAAAGATCAAACACAGCAGCAAAAGAATACAGAGGATAATCTGATAGGTGCTTAATTACCTCTGCTTGCATCCCAGCATGCCTTCTGACTCCAATAGCATCATACATCACAATTAAAGTAAATCCCAAACAAACGGGAAACAATGAATCTGCAACTCCATGACAAATAGCAACTGAGGTGGTCAATGCCGTGCACAAGGCTGAATGGGAAGAAGGCATTCCTCCAGAAGCAAACATAATCCTAAAGTCCCATTTTCTCTCCACACAGAAATTCAAAAAGACCTTCATTGACTGTGCCACGAACCAAGCTATAAACCCTGAAACAAAGGTTGGATTTGCAGCTAATGTAGCTACAATTGGACTTATTTTCACCTTTGCTGTTGCAGTTATACTCAAAAGAGCCATCCCAAAGCTTCCATTTTGCAAAAAATTTCCTCTAAGCTCCTCTGGAACATTCTCAGTGCCACTACAACCTTTAAAAACAGAGACCCATTTGTTCTTTGAGGCTTTTGCTGCAAAGCTTCTTACTTTCTTGAAAATTGGAAGAAGAAGCGAAAAGTGTTTTAAGTATGAGCTCTGGTTTTGCCATCCCTGATTGGGGTTTTGGGGATTCAAGTATGAAACGGTAATTGAACATGCTTTCAATTTCTTGGGTCTTTTGAATCTGAAAATCCAAAAAGAAGAAAGATTGAAAGAAGTGATGTTAGAGTTAAGAATGTTAGAAGGACCGAGGGCTGTATAGGGGGAGTTTATTAAGAGAGAATCCATGAAAAACCGCTGGATAATCCTAGTTCAGGTTCAGGCAGCATCGAAACTGCAGGTTCAGGTAATTTCGAGAGGCTTTTTGTGGAAAAAAGGAGAGCATGGATTGGTTATTTAGATGCTTCACGGCTTCACTTGAAGGCTGGCACGTGAGGTCGTCATTGCAACTTAGCTTACGGCCAAATTTCATAATTTTGGAGATATACTTATTTCTCAAGAATATGCTTCCTTGGCATATTGGTGGCTATGTTGCTCGGATTGTTCAAAAATATCAATAGATACATGTAGAATTTATCAAAAATAGTCTATTTTCAAAAAAAATTTAACATGAATATAGCATTGAAAGTGAAGAGTCCGTGCAATTTAAATTTGTTGCTATCCCTATTTGACTAAAATACCATTCCTCTATCTTCTATATTTACCTTTATTCTATTAAAAAAAAGGTTATATTCAATATTTAAAATTTAAAAATTAAAAAAAATAATTTCTCAAATTTTGTAAAACCGAAAACCTAACAAACAAATTAAAGCGATTGAATTATAATATTTCAATCGTTCCTTATTTTTTGTTCCTTACACGAGCACTAAATTTATCATACCTTAGATCATTAAATTTATTTATTTATATTATGTAGACGTTTGGACGTGTAATCTTATCTCATGATTTGAAATCATAAAATGAAATTAGTATTTACGAATTTCATATCATGATTTTATATTTTTTAAATACAAATATCGATCACAAGTTTATACTTTATGAAAAAAATTCATCACTTTATATTTAAGTAATTTTTATGAGAATATTAAATGAGTGATGAGATATTTAGGGAATATGAACGTGATGAGTTATTAATAATATTGGACAATAAACGACTCGTATTATATAATAATGCATTAGAACTCATCTTCTTACTTTTTTATTGAACTAAGTTCGATAAATAAACGTTGATTTTTTTTTGAATAATTTTATGATAATATATTATATTTTTGTTTATTTGATACAATTGTGTAAAAATTAGAGGCAATTTTGATAATTGTCATAATTTATGAATTTTTTATGTTTTTGAATAAAAAAATACAACTTAAAAATCTAAGTTGTATGTTGAAAAGAAAAATTCAATTTCACGTAGCTAAATATATGTCCCAAGATTTAAACACATATTTAATGTCAATTGGTCTTAATTATTAAGTTCTTGAGCAAGGTCTCCAAGCTAGATTTTTAATTCTTAAAGAAATTTATAATAGATATTCACTATAAATCAAATATGTTTATAACGTTTTTTATTGAATAAATAGTAATAAATATTTTATATATATATAAGTGAAATTTCCAATAACAATTTAAGTCATGTCCAAATTCTTTGTACGCCGTCCATTGCATGTATGCTAAGGATTCGAATTGAACTGGGCATGCAAATAGAAAAAAATTATCACTTAATTATAACAATTAATACAAATTTGCACCTTACTCCATTAAATAATTAAATTATAATAAACTAATGTAATCTGATATAGAAATTGCATAGATAAGTTTTTACCCTTATCTTCAATCAATCTTTATATTGTATCTGATTCTCCACTATGCAATAATTAGTGAAATATCAATTCAAATAACAAAAGTATCTTGCAAATTGATATATAACATTCAATTATATCGTTGTTCAATATTTAAATATATCAGTGAGTAGCTAATGAAAAGAGAAAAATCATAAAATTTTAGATTTAAATACTTTAATAGAATAACTAAAAAGTATTGCATGATTTTTATGTCATTTTTTAAATTAAAAGCCTTTTTAGTATGCTTTATTCAGAGAAGATCTTTTTAATTAAATTATATATATGGGTCCCACATATATAAAAAGAAGCAGACAACTCAAACAAACATGTCGGCTTGCTGTCTGCTTGAACTGTTTAACTCTCTCTTATTATATATATACTTTTTACTTTTATGACGATTCGAATTCATAATTTGATTTGAAAGTGAATAATGTTTCCTATTTGAGCAATGCTTTTATAAGCATATAGAATAATTGTAACCTGTTCAGATACATATAATGTATTACATACAATTAAATTTTTTATTTTATTTTTTAATTAAAAAATACTTGTTAAAAATATTTACAATCGCTTTAATCTGTATCAAAATAAATATATCTTTATTATGTTCAGTTCATCTTGTAGAAAATACTTTGCTATACCTAACCCTACCAAGAATGAATATTCATAAATATTTTTTTTAACAAAATTATATTATGTTTTTTCTCTACAAGAAAATCAAAGTATTACTTATTAAGAAATACGAATAAGCAGTTCTCCATCAATTATGATGGGCATGGTATAGTATATATTAAATATAATATTGAAATCGAATTATTTTATACTGTGGTATGATAATTATGATATTTGGTATGATTTATAATTTTTTTGGTATTTAGAATGATATTAATATTTAAAAATAAATATCGAAATACCATATACCATATCGAAATATCATATATATATATATATATAGTTTTAAATTACTTTAAATATATAGAGAGCTCTAGTTGGCACTCCCATTACTGACCATGTTGAAGAAAATTTTGAGAAAAATAAATTTAAAAATATCGATTAGCTTTTGTATTATTCATTGTCTACAACTTGAAAAGACATATAGTGTTTGATCACTTAATTGATTCGAGACGTTTTTAATATTATTAAAGTTATACTTCTTTATTATATGAATATATTAATATAGAGTCAAATTAATTATGGTTACCGAACAACCATATCGCAAAATATCGAAATCGAAATTAGAAATACTGAACCATACCTAGCTAATTTGGTATGGTAATATATCGTATTTTTAGATACAGAAAATTGAAATTTCCATACCGAATTTTTAAATACCATACCATATGGTGCCATGCCCACCCCTACCGTCAACATGCCTACTTGAGCTGCCTACTTTTTCGTCGCTATTATATGAGACCACGAAAATAATTTACGATTTCATTAATTTAATATTTTCAAAGTAGTTTGATTATATTTATTTAATTATTTCGATTATGATTTTACAATATTAGCCCTAATAAATTAGTTTTGTGCGTTTTTTATTTTAATATTTCCAAAGCAACTTGATTGTATTTTTTGGCTGCTTTAATTATGATTTTGCAATATTAGCACTGATAAATTATTTTTGTGAGTTTCTTAATTTAATATTTTTCAAAGCAACTTGATTATATTTCTTCAACAGTTTCAATTATGATTTTACAATATTAGCCTTGATAAATTATTTTGCGAATAAGTAGACAACTCTCTGTCAACATGCCTGATTGAGCTGCCTACTTCTACACGACTATTATATAGGACTCATAAAAAATAATTTGTGGATTTCTTGAGTTAATATTTTCAAAACAACTTGATTATATTTCCTCAACTATTAAATTTAATAACTAATAACTTAATAATTTTAAAAAATATATAAAAAATTTATTTGCATCATAAAATTTTAAAATAAAAAAAAATTGTTGGTGCTCGCGACTAGTATAAAATGAAAGGGTGAAAGGAAAATAAAAGAGCAACTCAACCCCAAAGTTGTGAAAACTGACATACGAGTCCCTGATTAATTAATTCATTTACAACCGAACCAAACCGACGTCGACGCGGTCCGTTCTTTTAAATTCTCTGTGGCCCCGTTACAATTTCAAATTCTAATTTCGACCCGTTGGCCTTTTCCTCCCCTTTCTTCGAATCGTCGTCGATCTATCGATCAATAAGGAAGTCGCCGGCGCCTACGCTGATCATTTATCGTTACCTGAGTCAACTCACCGATCTTTGACTCTAATCAATGGAGAATCTTATACAATTGGTTAACAGATTACAGAGAGCTTGCACAGCCCTTGGCGATCATGGTGAAGAGAGTGCATTGCCTACTCTATGGGATGCCCTTCCTTCCATCGCCGTTGTTGGTGGCCAGGTCTCTCCGATCTCCTTCTCCTTCTTTTTCATTTTCTATCATCGTTGTAACGGTTTCCTCGCTCGATTCAGATCTGTGTTTTATCGTTATCTTTCTATTTTGGTCTCTGATCAAGACTTCTGGATTTTAGATTATCTCTTTTAGCTTGATAGTATGCAGTTCATGATGGAATGGGTATTTTGTCAAAATCTAGTGTTCCGATCTAATTTTTAATTCTTGACCCAGTCGGTTGCAGCTTCATTTGATTGGTTATTTTGGTTCATGAAGGTATATGTGATGATGCTGTCTCCGTTACAATATAGAAGCTTAATGTGAAAGAGCCTGTGTACTAATGAAGTTCTATGAGCACTAGATGTTATTTCGCTAGTGCCATGAATGTAGGATAGTGTTGCTCACTGTGTTTCAGCTTGTGAACATTCATGCACATTTATTAGTTCCTTTTCACTCAGTTTATGATTCTCTGCAGTCTGATGGTTTGTAGCGGCGAATTATGGTGTCTTTGGTCTGATTATATGTCTTAAACAACATTAGTGTGTGCTGTCTTCTGAACACTCTTGGTTAATGATTTGTCGGTTTAGTCATATTGCTTAACTGTCATATTTTTGTATGGCTTATAGAGCTCTGGGAAATCTTCAGTGCTTGAGAGCATTGTGGGGAAGGATTTTTTGCCTCGTGGATCTGGTAAAGATTGTCTTCATTAGTAGTGCTATTTACATAAAGTTTTTCAGTACCAGATCACAATAAATATTACTAATATTTCATGTACAGGTATTGTCACTCGCCGACCCCTTGTCCTACAGCTTCACCGGTTAGAACAAGGTAGTAGAGAATATGCAGAATTTGGACACCTTCCAAGGAAGAAGTTTACTGATTTTGGTGAGTCATTGGACAATATATGCTATTACTCCCTCTGTCCCCAGTTTATGATACACGTTTTGTTTATTGAGAGTCGATTTGACTAATTTTCAAAACCAAATTGGATTATATCAACACTATTTTAACATTGAAATTTTTGGATATTAAACACTATACAAAAAAGTACTATGAGATTCAATTCTTATCAAGTCAATATGATGAAAAAAAACCTTTAAATTATTGGTCAAATTTTACGTAGTTTGAATCTCGAAAAGCGAGAAGTGTTACACAAATTGGGACAGAAGCTGTATTGTTTATGCCTTACAATTTTTCTCTTTGTGTATATATCACCTGATATACTTCAGCATACAGTTCTTGTCGTCTTGCTCGATAGTTTTACCTTGCTTTGTTGTCTTTTTGACTTCTAAATTTTGTGAATCTCTTGTTCAGCTGCTGTGAGAAAGGAGATCGCTGATGAGACTGACCGAGAGACAGGCCGTAGCAAACAAATATCTAGCGTGCCAATTTATCTCAGTATATATTCTCCCAATGGTATGGAGATATTTCTAGCTTTCTGCAACTATTAGTGCAACTAGACATGCTCTCCATTTGGGTATTTTCTATCATCTTGAGTAAAATTTCATGTAGGAGAGCTTTGTCGGTGAACTTTAGTTGTTGTGTATGCTTTAGTGGAGAACTTTTCAAAATTTTCTCACGCGTCAAGATCTACGTGATGTTGAATATGGTGTTTTGACATTTGTTTCCTATTGAGTTATGCCTTTTGAGTTGCAGCCTTCTGTTTTTGCCAATTTTGTCCCTCTTTTCCGGCCATCAAATCAAATAATTTTGAGAATGTCCCGAATAAACAAGATCTGCAATTGTTCTTCCGTGTTGTATATTTCTATTTGTTGGTCAGGCTTTTGACAGCTGAATTTTGATTTTCATCATGCCAGTCGTAAACTTGACACTGATAGATCTTCCTGGACTTACAAAAGTAGCAGTTGGTGAGTTGTTTGTTTTGAATCATCAGTCTTAGTTTGTTCTTTTGCCCTTTTCCTGATAGTGGACTATTGTTTGAATTAATTTTCTCCATTTATTTAGAGGGACAATCTGAGAGCATTGTTGCTGACATTGAAAACATGGTTCGCTCTTATATTGAGAAGGTTAGTTGTACCTTTTTTAGTTATAAATTTCCTATGGGCATTTATCTAGTGTAAATGAAAACAATAATGCAGTTCTGAGTTCTCTTTGGGCCAATCTGGTACATTGCGGAAGGAAGTCTGACATAATGGAATTAGAATATGGTACAAGAGGGTTCTGTGCTTTGGATTTGTTCTTGAGATAAGCAGGAATCAATATTAGGGTATACCCTAACCTAGTTCACTTCTGACTTCAAATGAGTTTGGAAAGGAAGTGGGAGGGGCTGGGGTTTTGTACGGAGTAGGCAAGAGTAGGTGGATGAGGTTCTCTAGTGCTTGAGGAGGAAAGGGGATCATATGAAGGGGTGGATCGGTAACAGGTTGGCGATTAAATGGGCATTGATGGAAGGTTGCGGTTGAATGGTGATTTTCTGATCCACTCAGATTCCTCATAATTTGAATGACCATTTTGGGCATTTCAAAATGGAATTATCAATTAAGGCAAAATGGAAATAGCATCGGAATCAAACTCGAAAATGAATTCAGGGATACAAACAAATAATGGAATAGCAATGTTCATCTATTCCATTATGTTGTTCTAATTCCTGATTTCATTTGGGAGTTGTGATCCTGAATTTACTTTTATTCCGCATATGGAAATGGAATGAACATTGCCAATTCTATTTTGTTATTGTTCCATTGCCCCGAACATGCCATAAATTATCAGCGACTTACTTTTTATGCTTAAAGATATTGGGTAACATATATATTGGATATTGAAAGGATCTCAGTTACTACTTGACATGTGTAGGAGAGTGTTTCTGATTCTATTTTTTCTTGCATTGCAGCCGAATTGCATTATTCTTGCTGTTTCTCCTGCTAATCAAGATCTTGCAACATCAGATGCTATTAAGATTTCTCGCGAAGTAGATCCAAAAGGTTATAGCTTGGAAATGTCCTCTTCTTTGTCTTCTCTTCTCTAGCTTGTTTGCTATATTTAATAGCTTGGAAATGTCCTCTTCTTTGTCTTCTCTTCTCTAGCTTGTTTGCTATATTTAATCAGTTATGTATATTTTGATTGATGTCAAATTGCTAGATCTAGTTAATTAATTTGGTTTAGTTAATTATTGTTTTGCATATTGTACAATTGAGTAGAAGCTAAAATTTCGAAATGGACTAGGAAATCCCCAGCCCACGCCACCCAATCAAATCTATGGTGTTTTGAAGTGCAACTTATTATGTGATACCTTTTATTTAGTGCAAGTTATGTTTCGTGGAGTTGTATTAAGACCCTGTTTAGAAAACCACAATGTAATAGAGATTTTTTGTAATTAAGTGTAATTATACTCTTTGACATGATTGGCAGACTAAGTAATTACTTGGTAAGAGAGGAACTGGGTGTAATTGAAGGGGGGTGCAATTACAATTCTCAATTCTCAATGGAGGGTAAGGAATTGGGTGTACGGGTGTACTTATACCATGAAATTTTATAAAATTCTTTTTTTCCTTTATTTTTATTTTTCATTTTTTTTAAATTCTTATTGTTTTAAATTTTCAAATTTTTTACTGTAATATTTTCTAAGTAAATTTTTTAATTATTTATATTTTATTTTCTTTTCACTCTCAACCTTTTTCTTCTTCATGTGATTTCATATAATTTTTTTATGTTATCTATTTTTTTGCTTATTCTATTTTATTGTTTCATTAGCATAATTTTTCCCCAGACTCCACTAGTGGGATTATACTGGGTATGTTATTGTTGTATTAGCATAATTTTGTTAGTATTCTATTTTTTAAATTAAAGTAATATTCATTGTTGAATAAGGTTATAGTTTTACAATTTTCTTTTCTTTAATATGAATATTTATAATATTAACATATTTGTCAAATATGCATTTTATGATGTTCGTCAGAATCTTGTACTTTTAGTTTTTATGATTAATTTAATTAAAATATAATAATTTTGAAAGTATAGATCAATTATGTTTTATAATATTAGTTAAAAATATATGTTTAGTAATTAATTAAATATATTTTCTATCGGACAATATTTATCTTAAATATTTAATGTAATATCATTTATAAAGCCCTTTATTTGTATAATATAAATTTTTAATTTTAGATAATTAACTTTTATTTTGAAAAATTAACATACCTTTTGAATTATGATTGCACTTGTACCACTAAACTATACACTTGTAGTTGCACCGGCAAAGGAAGAGATTGAAGACTTGGATTTCCAGGAAATAAAATAGAACTGAGAAGAGAATGATATATTTTTGTCAGAGGAGAAATCATAGTTTCTTGTAGTACTTTTTTTTTTTTTTATAAAGGTATGTACCACTTTTTAAATAGATAATATTTGCACTTACCGAGTTATCATTGACAAAATTAAAGCAGGTATGGAAATTTGTTATTCCACACATCTGCAGGTGAATATATATTTGAATAAAGAGGTCTTGGAATAGGTTTCCTGCTGTTCATACACTGAAAGCTAGTAGGGGTGTCTGGTTATACCTATTAATCTGATGAAAGCTAGTAGGGTGGTTGAACCAAAAGCTGCTTAGGGGATAAACAACCAATTCATTAAAAGAATTTAGGACTTCTGATGTTCTTCATGTTGGTATAAAAAAATGTTCTTCATGTTGCTATGTTAGAATGATTTTCTTTTCTTGAACGCATAACTTCCTTTGCAAAAGACTACACAAGCTTCCCAACTTCTGTTTATGTGAGAACTCAGAATTACATTTTCAATTTCTTAACAAAACTGTTAACCCCTCTAGATGGAAACAAATTTAATTTCCTTACCAATTTCCCCCAATCCCCATGGCTGCTCCTGTTATAATGCATCGCCTTGCATCTTAAGAGTGGAGAGTCTTCCAAGCATGTGAAATTGGGTTTCCTATGATTTAACAAAATGAAAGGCCATTCAGGTTGGCCTTATCACCTAACAAAACACAGTGGCTGCTGGTGATCAAATTGGCTGTATAGTCACTTTAAGGGCACCTTTTGTCTGATTATTTCTTGCTTTTATTTGAATGTTAATCTTGGTTTTAGGCTTTCAGGGGTTTCCTGAATTGTTTTTCAAATAATGACATTTGCAAAGTCATTCCTTTTATTAGTATGTATAAATACAATTTTTTTTTTTGTGGTAGCTAAAATTAAATATGTCAATATTATTATCTCATACGCTTACAAGATTATGGGTTTCTGTCCGATTTAAAATACTATTGATTGAATAAATGATGTAGCTAAAGTTTTTTCTTGTCATGATCTCTTTGCTCTCTTTCTTTTTGCTCTGTCCTGTAGTGATGCAATGGTCCACACTAGCTCTTATTAAGTACTGTTTGAGTTATTTTGCATTATAAATTGTGTTATATCAAGAGTGATGTTGAAATTTAGATGATGAACGTTGTCGTTTAACGGTGAAAGGTTACTTGCTTCAGGGGAAAGGACATTTGGTGTTCTGACTAAGATTGATCTTATGGATAAGGGTACTGATGCTGTTGATGTAAGTTTCTACTTGGTCAATAACGTTACATCTATTTTTATTTGTTGAGTAAAAGTATATTTGATCTAAGCTTGGCTTGATTCAGTGATGTTGGAGCTCTTCTGTATACATGCTTTGTTTGGTATTGTACTTTTAGAAGAAGCTGTACTTGGGTATTCTTGTTGAATTGTTGGTCTTGTAATAGAAAATCTAGGTTTTAACTTGTTAGTGGGTCTAGAAAATGATTGGGAGAATTATTTATGTATGAAGTCATTAATAAGTGATGCTCTTTGTTGATAGTCATTGGAGAACTTTGGGTAAGAGTCCACTGACATTAACCCTGCTTTCATCTATGATTCAATTTATTTAGGCCAAGTTTGGACACCACGCTAATTGAGTTCACCGGGAGCCAAGGAAATGATTAGCGAAATCCAAATCTATACTTTTTGGTATATAAAAAGGGTGAACCTGTAGGTTTCTTGTGTACTTGAAGGATCTACTTGAATGACCTATCCCCATGTTTCACCCATTCACAGGAAGAGAGTGCTTCAAGATGAATGAAGAGTCTAGGTAGCATGCTTTCTCTCAAGTATTTTGACCATTTGCAGGGATTAGTCCAAGTTAGACCGAGAAGTAAGAGTTTGTAATTGAAGTATAGAGAAATTCTCTTCCCACGTAGCGCTAAGAAGCAAGCTCCATGCTCTGGAGATGAAGGATTGGATTGCTGCATATTCTTTGTGTTCAAAAAGCGCCCTCCAGAACCCCTTGTTTCTCCCCCAGATATGCCTTTAATAATTCCTAATGTACGCAGTACAAAGTTCATGATGCAAAACTCATTTGGTTCATCCTATTGGTGTGCCCCATCCGAAAACCCTTTACGACTATACTATAAAGGACAGGGGGTGTTCTCAATTTCATCTTGTCTAAGATGCTCCATTGTGTCATGAACTGCAAGGCTTCTTTAAAAGTAGTTTCTACATTTAGGAAAAGGTTGTTTAAGTGAACATATCAAAGTGGTTTGGGCTTGGGACTTCCATGTTGGAGGTCTCAAGTTCAGAGCCCCTTGTTAGCGAAAACAAGAGATTTGCCTCTTGGGTCGAGCTTGTCGCACCGGGATTGCTTAGTGCGGGGTTACCTCTTGTGTGTGTTTGAGAGGCTATTGCATAGAAATGGGGGTTTACCCTGTGCGTACCCGAAGAATAGTGGCTGCGGGTTCCCCTTGTCATAAAAAAAGGAATGATTAAACAAAACGTAACAATAAACAAAAAAATTAAACAAAATCTCAATGTGCATTTAAGTGAATACATCAAACTGTCTTAAAAGATCTAGTAAATCTACATTCCTAATTTGATAAGGTTTGTTTTGAATTCACTTTAAGGATTTTATTTTCAAAGACAACGGTGACTAGTGAGACATGATCCCTACAACAGCAGTCCAAAATAAGCTTTGAATTTGTTCCAATTTTGTTGATATCTTCCCGATTTATGTAAAAAGGTTTGGTTTGTGGCATTGATTAGGAAACAACATATGCCTTTTTGCATCGTATTTTTATGTGAATTACTAGTGTCTCAATACTTCAAAATCTTCACATGCATATTTTTATGTGCACAACTCTCCATTTAAAAATTCTTAAGCTAATAGACGTGATTTGATTTCAAAGATATAAGATCCAGTGGGAACACTGATCTTTTATCTGCCTTTTGATTTCTTATCCGAGCATTTCAGAATTCTACTTTTTGGAACAAACAGGTACTGGTCAGCAACATTTCTTTTTGCTGTTATTTTGTGAACAATTCTAGTAATCACATGTGCTGCAAATGAATTGTCAGCTGGATGCATGCTGTAGCCTACACCTAATTCTTTTCTTGAACAAACTTTTGAGCCACATTGAGGTGGTTGGTCACTCCTTTATAAAGGTTTGGTTGTTGTATTAACCATCTTCTTCGATTTTCAGATCTTGGAAGGAAGAGCATATAAACTTCAATATCCGTGGATAGGTATTGTCAACCGTTCTCAAGCGGATATTAATAAAAATGTTGACATGATTGCTGCCAGGCGTAGAGAGAAGGAGTACTTTTCTAGTACCCCCGAGTACAGGCATCTTGCCAGCAGGATGGGGTCAGAACATCTTGGGAAAGTTATGTCAAAAGTATGTTGTATTCTCAAATAATATTTCTTCTTATTTCTGAAATGTTGTTTAAGTGCCTTGGTGCTTAAATCTTTTGAATTAGAGCATGTTCCCTCCCTTTTAAATTCTTTTCATGTGCCTCTGAAGAAAGTGTTGAGATAAGATCTTCCATGACTTCTTCCCCTACATACTTTGTTTTTGTTGGTGCCCTAATGAGGCTTTCGAGGTCTTTATTTTTTCCTGATTGACTTAGTCATGATTTTCAGTTTATTCAGAGTATTACGAACAGTTATTTTTATTTTTCTTTTTGCGTTTTTAGCACTTGGAGGCTGTTATCAAGTCAAGAATTCCAGGTCTTCAGTCTCTTATCAACAAGACCATCATTGATCTAGAAAACGAATTGAGCCGTCTTGGGAAGCCCATTGCAACCGATGCTGGAGTAAGTATCAGCTTGAATTTTCTGTGAATTGCTTATACGATTTTTCCAGACGGATATTAGTCTAGCTGAAATGAGTTGGTTCTCTACTTTTGACGTAGTTTTGAATGTGATGTTTGCTGTCCTGTGTCTGCAGAATATGATGTCTTTGTTACCTTCCCAAAAAATGTGTCCTGTATTTGTTACGTATGTTTAACATTTATCAATGCAGGGAAAATTGTACATGGTTATGGAAGTCTGTCGTACTTTTGATGGAATCTTTAAAGAACATCTTGATGGAGTGTAAGTATCCCTTGCTCTGTCTGTCCTTCAAATCTAGATGAATTAGTTATGCTGCTTTGTTCTAATCTTATTTTCATCGCAGTCGACCAGGTGGAGATAAAATATATAATGTCTTTGATAATCAGCTCCCAGCTGCATTGAAAAGATTGCAATTTGATAAGCAGCTTTCAATGGACAATGTAAGGAAACTTATAACTGAAGCTGATGGATATCAACCCCATCTGATTGCTCCCGAGCAAGGATATCGTCGTCTTATTGAATCCTCCTTGATTTCTATCAAGGGTCCAGCTGAAGCAGCTGTCGATGCGGTACAGAATTAAATTTTCTCTGACATGCTTCTACAATCGAATCTAATGAGTGTTATGCATGTATGATTTCAATTAGTTTTTTAAACAAAAAAAGGTTAAGGATCCCCTTGTAGGTCCCTTTCACTACTTCTTCGTCTTTTCCTCTGCCTTTAAGTGATTCTTATCCCAGGCTTCTGCTTTTATTAGTGGGGTATAAAACTGTTGAATATGATCTCTCACTTTCAACACTTGATGTGCAATGATTGCTTGTTGTTGGGTGTGATATTTCATAAATGTTTGGGACTAATCTCGCAAATAAAAAGCCTAATTTCCGTGATATGTCATTTAGGGTTGCTTTTGTTTTAAGTCGATTTGGATTTTCCTTAGTCTTTGAGACATTCTTAAAGAAAGATGTAAGCTAAACATGAATGGGGATGTAATTTCATGCGAAATTACAACATTAATTGAATGCTCATTTTCTTCTGGGAGGTTTCATCTACGTTTTTGCTTGTATTATTCTAAAAGTGTGACTGTCAATCAAACAGGATTGAAGCATCAATCTAAATGTTTGGCTGCTGCATGTCATTAGGTGCTTGATGGTGGAAGAGCATTACTTGTGTGGAATATTTTGTGCTCGACTTTGTTTAATTATACTATTCTGAAATACACTAGGGGTTCTGTTCAGCATAATGGCCTGGCGGACACATCCTTGTGTAGTTGAGCAAAAATCATTTCTTAACTATTTCGTGTGCAATGCAGGTTCATGCTATACTGAAGGATCTGGTTCACAAGTCAATTAGTGAGACTACAGTATGTTCACTTGCCATTTTAAATTACTATTCTGAGTTTGAGATATATGAAAGGAATTAAACACATGCTATAAATCTCAGCCATCTTTATTTAGGATTCTAAAAATTCATTCTGGTTAGTTAAACAAATGAATCCCATTAGCATATTGTGCTCAGTCATTGCAACCCGAAGAAGTCAAAGAATTCTCTTGTTACCATGTTAACTTTTGTTAGTCGAAGGGGGCTATAATGAACGCGTATATTGGGTCTTTTGTTATTGGCAGGAGCTAAAGCAATATCCTTCTCTTAGAACTGAGGTCAACGCTGCAGCTGTTGAATCATTAGAAAGGATGAGGGATGAAAGCAGAAAAGCAACTCTTCAGCTTGTTGAAATGGAGTGTAGTTACCTGACCGTAGAGTTCTTCCGGAAACTTCCTCAAGATATTGAGAAGGGAGGGAATCCAACACATTCAATTTTTGACCGATACAATGATTCCTATCTTCGAAGGATAGGTGAGTTGGATTGCTTTTGTCCCTGAAATCCAACGGTCTTTCAATTAGTCTTCTGAATTTTGCTTTTATGTTACACACGTTATTGCGTGTAAAATATTTTGGTTGTGTCCTCTGATGGGCTCTTTTCAACAGGATCAAATGTCTTGTCTTATGTCAATATGGTTTGTGCTAGTTTGAGGAATTCTATTCCGAAGTCTGTTGTTTATTGTCAAGTACGGGAGGCCAAACGCAGTTTGCTTGATCACTTCTTCACAGAGTTGGGCAAGAAGGAGGTGAGAATTTTGCACCTCACTGTTCCCAACTAAACCTGGAAACTCAATTTTTTTTATAATTTATTTTTGCTTTGGTTAGTATTTTGGGTGGGAATGGAAAGGGATGGGGTGGAAAGAGAGAGTAACACTGCTGATGACTTTGATGTATAATAATCTGTGCTCTACTTTCCAACTTTATTTTTGTAGGGGAGACAGCTGGGTACTTTGTTGGATGAGGATCCAGCTATAATGCAGCATCGTCTTTCTCTAGCAAAGAGACTTGAGTTGTACAGAGCTGCTCAAGCTGAGATTGATTCAGTCGCATGGGCTAAGTAGACACAAATCTTTGTTCCTTCATTTTTTATTCATCACGATTGGAATGTAGGGATGGATAGGTGGCCGTCATTCTTTGGTTTGACATATAATTCTTTTCATAAAAAGTAGATATATAGTTATAGGAATGCTAGCAGTTTCTGTGCCTCGTCTTATTTTGCAGTACTTATTTAAATCCAGATGTATACTCGATTTTGACATTTGATATCTCTTGCTTGTCTGAGCCAGACAATATATTGGATGTGCTGTCCTTGGTTTTTTCCACACACTGAAATCCAGTTCAATTTGGATATGATATTATCCATTTCCACATACTTTGTAGTTCTCAACTATTTGATTGTTCTTTAGATCCATGGAACATGGAAAATATGGATAGTTTTAGGCCGTAAAGGGAATGAGATACCAGTTTTTCATTTACTTGTAAGCTGCTTAAATGAGCTTATTTTATTAATGAAAATCTACATTTAAGGTTGGTTCTATTAAAGATCGAAAAAGCTACAGTTCTATTTTATGAACTCAAAGTTTCATTAATAGAATCAACGTATATAGTTGTACTCATTGATTTCTCAAAATATGAGAAGTAAGACTTACTGCCTGTTTATCAGTGTTTTTGAAAGTCGAACAACATTTGCATGCTTTTCAAAATTATTTTTTAAATATAAGAAAATTTTCTAAGTTTGGTCGATGATAGTTTTTTTTTTCTTTTAATTTAATTGGGGGTAGGGGAAGAGGAGATGGGAAGAGGATTATAATATGGGGAATCGAACTGTCACCAATAAGATTGGAGTTCAGATAATCAATCAATTGAGCTACTAAGATTCTCCTGGTTGATGATAGTGTTCTTTCTCAAGTGTGTGTGTGTATATATATATATATATATTATTTTTTTATGTTGGCAACGATGTAAGGGCATTTGTGGTCTAAAACATAGACGACAATGGTAGTTTTGCTCTCAAAAATAGTCGAAGAGTATATTTGAGCTATTTCGACTAGTTCGAGGGTAATTTTGACCCTTTTATTGCCACGTGGATGTCTACATGGACTGCCATGTGGCAAGGATGAGGGTGTAAAGGTATTTGTGGTCCCTTGGAGTAACGAAGGGGTTTTTTTGATCTCAAAATGTAATGAAGGGTATAAGTGATCTATTTCGCATAGTTTAGGGGCAATTTTGACCCTTTTCCCTTAAATCAATTGGGATAAATTGAATAAATTGACATCTAATTATAATATGCACACAAATGATATTTTAA
>JAABOM020000001.1:28523660-28535552 GCA_011800125.2 Solanum clarkiae | reverse complement strand
AATAGTCTAGTCAGCCACTCTATGCCATCCTTGCCCACGTTCTTCCAAAAGTCTACTGGAATCTCATCGGGTCCGATTGCCCTCCCTCTCTTCATCTTACTCATAACTGATCTCAACTCGTCAATGGCTGAGGCTTAGTTGATAATCAAGTTGAATAAACAAACTAATAGGGAAAATGCGCAAGTAACCCCTAGATTATAATTAAAATTTCAGAATACACATTTAAATTTAAATTTAAATTTGATTCTATTACTTGTAAGTTTTTTTTTTCTCCTTAATTTGACTTGAATTATTGATTTGATACGATTTGTTGATTTTCTTTATACATCCTCAATTTTTGCAAAGTTGTGATTTTGTAGATTACTTGTTCTTTTTTTTTTCTAATTTAATTTTATAACTTTTTTTTTTTAAAAAAAATTATGTTATACATGAAAAGATCGTTACTTTTAGATCTGAAAAATTATTTTCCTTGTATTCATTTTATAAGTTATCAAGAAATTTTAATTCCTAATAAAAATAAAAGGAGAAGAGGGAGGAGGAATGTCTTGGAATTAAGCAGAGCTACAAGTCATTTGTCCATTAATCCATATATAATTAATTAACCTATACTTTCTACGTTTAACGGCTTTTCGTGCGCCGTCTATAACCTGAGACGCACCAGAAGATAGTAATTATTTCTTCCGTCTAAAATTAATGTCATATTTAATTTTTCAAAGAGTCAAAGCAGTTGGGGAAATTATTAGCGCATAACTTACACAAGTTCCATAGTATAAGGAGTAAATTATATTTTAATTTAAAGTTATCAATTTGGGTTAAGCTTGTTGGGTCGGCCTGACATAACTTGTGATTTAATGGGATTGGGCTATAACTTTTAGATCCTATTTTAAAAAATGGGTTTTTTAGCTCTGCCTGAATAAGGTTGTTGATTTGTGGGGCTTTTGTAATATGGGCTGGGTTGGCTCATGGGCCAAATTTAAAATAATTAAAAATAAAAATAAAATAGAGTGTTAAAAATAATAGGAGTCCAAACTCAAAGTTCATTTAAAAATTTTAAATATTAAAATTTAGATACAAATTATGTTTTTATAATATGTACTCTGTCGTCCAACTTTACTTGTCCTATTGGCTTGGTACAAGGATTAAGAAAATAGTAAATAATAAGGAAATTCTACTAAATCGCGCTTTGAATATAATAAATACAATATCTTGAAAAATGTAACAAGAAAATAACTATAACTAATGATAAAGGTAAACTAGTAACTAAGTATGAAAATTGTCTCTTGATTTCATAAAGTGGACAAGTATTATTGGACATCTCAAAATAGTATAACATACAAGTAAAGATGGACGAACAACATAATAGTAACACTAATACTATGTAATATTGTTCTGTTGCTATTTATTTTAATATTTTTAAATTATAATTTAATTTTAAAAATTATAAAAAAATATACTAGTAAAAATGTGGGTTGCTCCGGCAAGGACCGCGGCCCATATAATAATGGGTTGAACTAGCTATTCTCTAGGCCATTAAAAAAAAGGCCAGGCCGACTCAGCTTGGCTGTCAAATTCCAAAGCATGTATGGGTAGCCCATACCGGGTGTGCCAATTCGTATTGACAACACTAATTCTATTCATACTCTGGAAACAGCCGCTTTATGTTTTTAAACATAGGGGTTAGGCTGCGTACATCCGACCCCCCCTCACCCCGCAATGAGCGGGAGCCTTTTGAGGCACTGGGGTATGTTGTTATGTTGTACTCTTTATTAATTTATAAAAATTTCTTTAAATTTGTCATTTGGATACATAGCAATCATCCGAATACATAAATGTTGATACATTATCAAACTTGTCTATTGAGTTTAAATATGAAATTAAAAAATAACTTAAACGAAAAGAAATAATATTAAGAAGCCTCTAATTACAAAGAGGTCTCACCACTGACTAAGTAGAAATGCTAGATCGTCTATGATTGAGAACATTCAATTATATTTCTTGAAAAAAATATAGATGATCATTAGCAGTCTTTTTATCCAACTAAAAATCGGAGCCGATCCCATAAAAAATAAAGTGAAACAACTATACTAATTATTCTATGTCAGTTGCGAAAGGAGCTAGGGACCTGGTCCTCTACCTACTAGAAGCTTTCTCTTTCATGAAGCAATGCAACCGAATAAGCCTCAAACCTTGGAAAATAGAAGGAAGAGAAAGAGGTCTATTTGTGAAGAAAAAATCCCAGAGGCTGACAGTGTAGAACAATAATTAAGGTGATGCGATTGTTGCTAAAGAAAAGAAAAGGAAGCGAGTACACACCAAACAACAACCATCACAAAAAGGGAAGTCTAGTCGAAGTGCTAGACAGAAAAGTGATCAACAAAGGAAGGAATCCACTTTTGTGCAAAGGGAAAAGGAAAGAAAATAACCTTCCAAAAAGGAGAACCAAGGAAAGGGCAAACAGACAACCAAAGTCTTAATCTGAAGATTTGGATGAAGAAGAGGGACCTGGTCCCAAAACAGAAAAGATGCTATAAAGGAGGAACAAATTGAGGTACGCAAGATCTATGTTTATCGAAATACACCTCCAGTAATATTTAGATAAATGTTAAATACAATAAATTATTAAGCTAAAGGTTAAAAAGATTAATATTTTGGGTAAAAGTTAGGAACTTTTTCAATTCAGAAGATGATTTTGTCTCTCACGATCTTCTTCTCTTAATCACTCCTTTATAAGTTTTCTTTTTAATATTCGTGTGTTGAATTTTCTGCATGAAGGCTTCTCGGATGATTGTTTGTTGTTGACGTTCTTATTGTTGCCAAGTTGCCCACAATTACAAAGACATTCACATCATTTTGGAGAAATGAAAAACAAGAAAATGACCAAGGAGAAAAGGAAGAAGGGGAACAAAACCAAGAAAAAGACTTGGTTAGCCCTAACAAAAGAAGAAAACAGAAGAACTAATATAGTTCAAGTACATATAAAGCTAGAAAAATCAAGATAGCATGTGTTTTTGAGCCTCAACATTTTTTATTATTAGGTAGTACATAATTGTTGACAATAACATTGGCAGACAAGGATAATAATTCTACTTCATGACATAATTGTTGACAATAACATCGGTACACAATCATGAGAATGTTACATAATCAAATATACTAATTTAAGCAATAAGCCTACAAAGCATAATTAAGGTAGTAGTTGTTCATCACATAGGGACCACGTTTGTCAAGTGCAGCTTTCAACTTTGTAATGAGCTAGTAGCTAGTCAACTTTGGTTCCCAATTTTGCAAGATGAGCAGCCTCTTTGATACGCATGAATGAATCGATGAAATCATCGCCAAGCTCATTCAGATCTGGAATTATTCCTTCATCAACGGCTATAGTAAACGTCAACTTCTTCGCATAGCTACACACGTGAACCATTATCCCCTACAATATAATATGCATTTCCATTTAGTGATCTTAACCTATGTACGTACGTTTAATATTCATATAACTGAAACATAGTTGTTTGATTGATGGAAGAAGCGTACAGTGGGATAGCCAGAGCATGTTGGGGCAACGAACTCCACTGGATGGCCTGCGCAAGATATTTCTTCACGTGGACCGACTACGTTTGATAGGGCTAGTGTTGTTTGCAAGGGAACTCGTTGAGCAAGTTTTGACGCACCCTAGATGTCATACCATCGAGAAAAAATAAATAACATAATTCTTCGATTTAGATTCCAACGACAAAACAATTTCTTGATAATAAGGTGTAATTATGAGAAGAAATTTGTTTACCTTATAACCAAAGAACTTGAGTAAAAGTTTTGAAGCGTAAAAGGAGCATTGAGACCCAAGGGAATGCTTCTTTCGATCCATTGATGTCTTAGCTTTGAGAACATAATCAAGAGGATTTTCTAATTGGGCTATAGTTAATGGAATCAAGACAAAGCCAAAGCAATTCCCTTGTATCACTGAAGCATTCTTCTCAATCATTTCAGCTATAGCCTGCCACATATGGTCATGTGGACTAATTAATTGACAACATATAATATGATACTTTTACATAGCAATAACGCTATTATACATCAATCTTCAAACAATAATTGATTTATTTCTAAGTGAAATACTCACTTGGACCCCTAAAGCTGGTCTCAAATTCATTATTACATTGGCCCTGCATCTCATTCCTTCAAGGGAAAACTTCCTCTTGCCTGGAGAAACAAATTATAGGGAAGTAAAACAACTATATATTGTTACGCACAACTGCAAATTAAATATTCTTATTTTTCTAGTTCTTTTTTTTTTTTTTTAAAAAAAAAGGACTCTTTCTGTTTTTGATAATTCTTTATTCCAACTTTTTACATGATACATTTAAGATCACAAAATTAAAAGTCATGATTTTAATATATTTTAGGTTTCTTTAGTTTAAAATGTTACTATAGCAGAAGGTATGTGTTAAGTCAAATTAAACCAACGAATGAAAGCTTTGAGAAAATATATCATTTTCAATCTTAAGTAACCGTACTATGACTCCCACCCACCAGAACTCCTGAAAATCCTGGTACATTCAATTTGCTACAAGTGTATGTATATATATACAGTAACTAATTGAAGAGATTAAATTACCGTATCTTCGATGGATATAACGAGACAAAGCTGCTTGTATTATCCCCAGTACAACGTCATTAACCTTCTAAAAAATTCACAAGAGAGTACGAAAAGAAAAAAAAAACAAGAGCTTAGATCCGATCAGACAAATAAAAACTTCAAATCCATGAAAATATTATAATGTCTTGCCAGGTTTTCGAAAGTCAAAAAGTTTTTTTTTTTTTTTTTTTTTTTTTTTTAAGCTTGGTGAAATAGACTATAAATATAAGGTTTACATATATGCTTACAGCGTTCATGACATCCTTTATAAATTTAATGTCATCCAAGCTAACGGTCCGATAGATGTATCTCTGACGAGCGGACGCATTAAACCCTTGTGTAGTCGTGAAAGGTGATTCAGAGTCCTTCAAGAAAAGCGCAGTTGCTATGAAAAGCACAACATCAACAATTGTATTCAACAAAAGTTGGATGAGGAACCACAACTTGACGAGGTACTGCCAACTATTTTCTTTCTTAATTTTTCTTATTGATTCATTCGAAGTTGGGAGTGTCGGGAGACAAGTAGGATCAGAAGTTGTTCGAAAACAAGAGAGTAAGAAGGACATGAGGGCAACTCCATCCCCAATAGAATGATGAATACGGAAAACAGAAGTTGCCGCAGCATGAGATGTTTTCACGTTAAGAATGTGAAAATCCCACAAAGGTTTCGACATGTCTACAGATGTTGTGCTTAGGTTTGATATATAATCTTCGACCAATTCGTCATTGTCCATATTATTATCAACGATCTGGGGAACTATGACATGATCATCTATGTTCACTGTTGTCGGAATCCATCTCATATTTCCGCCACCATCAGTCTCATCCATAACCTGTTTGAAAATATTTTTGAATTATTAGCTATATTACGGGGGCGGATGTACATAGGCCATCATGGGTGCTTAAGTACCCATTACTATTATTTATGTAATAATTCATTAAAATATATTAACAAAGCAATCACTCTATATGTAGCAAATTTCAAACCAAAAAATATTGAGCACCCATGATAAAAAATTTCTGAATTTGCCACTGCTATATATATATTGATTTTTAAAACAAGATTGATCGCTAGTTTGAATATATAGTCAAATTAAGTATTTTAACTTTAGTACTTGGAACGTGTTTGTTATCTTACCTGCAAACTTGAAAAGCGCGGGTGTTTAAGCACCTTGCTTTGTAGTTCAGCTTTGATGGAGTCAACCTGAATTGGTACTTTCCAGCCCATAATGGCTAAGACGTAAACATTGTAGCTAGGTTCATGAAACATTCGAGAAGATGGACTTACTAATATTGGTTCTTCTTCTCCTACATCTAAATTATTTGGTATTATGCAGAGAGGTTTCACAATCATTTTTTTCCCACCAACCATAATTAGTCTCCTAGATGCTAGAATAAAATATATAATTAAATGCGCCTATCTCAATGTTTTGCTCATAAAACGTTACCTCCAATGATCATTATTTATAGAAAGGAAAGGCAGAGACTTACTGGGTGCCCACAAAGACTTTTCTTTGAGTAGATTCATTTGTATATGTTAACCCTCTCATTAAAACCACAACTGCATTGATAGTTTAGTTTTGGGTGAAAATGCATAGAATTTGGGTTTTGAAAATAACAACTCAAATCAATTGAATCAAAATTGGATTTTTCGATCTCAAATTTAGAAGTTTTTCAGATAAAAGGGTATATATGTTTTGGGATGGAGGAACTAGAAAATATTTTTTTACCTTTTTATGTTTGGTGATTAAAAAAAATAAAGAATATCTTTTACAAAAAATTAAGCTCCTTAAAAATAAAAAAATAGATTTCCTATACTTGTATATCGAATATTAAAAAAAAAAAAAGTAAGAACTCACTCGTTTTCTTAGAAAGTATTTTTTTTTTTTGATAAATATTTTTCATCCAAAACATTTCCTTCTTACCAAATACACCCAAGTTTTCATACAAAACGTAGAACTTGTATTTAAAATATTTCTTTAATCTTAGTAAGATACATTTAAATGATTTCTTCATTAAGAAAATAACATAAATACGAGAACTAACATATTAACAAAAAAGATAATGAAATTGCATAAAATAAATATGAATAATTAAAAAACTATATGAAAATGATCATAATCTAAAAATATTTAATCATGCCAAATAAGTATTACTTATGTAATTACAAAAAAATTAAAATAAGGTTATGTAGCTTCCCTGTGTAAATCAACCAATGCAAAATAGATATCTAAAATATTATAGTCATTTCTAGTGTTTTTCTTTTATCGACAGGCTAACATCTTCTTTATTTAAACTTTTTCCTTTAATATTCTGATTCACCATTGTCATCTTCAATCAGTTCATAATAAAACTCAGACATGACTTAGAGAACTTATATTAATTAAAAGAATAAGTACTCTATATTTTCAGTCTTACCACACAATAGACAATTATTATATAAAATATTTATAAAAATTATATACGTATAATGTCAAGTTGAATTTAGTTTTAATTAACTTTTTGGTTGTTATTGTTGAAACCAAATCAAATCAATTATAATTGAATTTTTGTATTCAACACCAAATCACTAGTTGAAGTCTTGGTTATCAATTTGGTGTGATTTGTCAGTTTACTTTGTACACCCTAATTTTTGAAAAGTTATGAATTTAGATGAAACTTTGTACTTATAGTACAATAAAATAGAGAAATGTCAAATCCGCAAAATTGTGGTAAAACTTTGCAAATATATTACAGTAAGAAATATCAAATTCAAAAAAATAATGATAAAACCATGTACATATATTACAGTAAGGTAGAGAAATACCAAAATTTTAAAAATAGTGGTAAAATCCTGTACATATATCGCAGTAATTAAATTTGAGAAATGTCAAATTCAAAAAAAAAATAATGATAAGACCTTGTACATATATTACAGTAAAATAGAAAATATCAAATTGGACAAAATAGCTGTAAAACTCTGTAAAGATATTACAATAAGGTAAAGAAATGTCAAATTCGAAAAAGTGATAAATAATACTATAATTCAAGTAAGATGATATTTTTTTGAACGACAAACTAAAAAGGAAGGAAAGACACATAAAATGAAACGAACGAAGTACTATAAAACTCCTTACATAAGGTAATAATATATATATTACAGTAAGATAGGGAAATGTCAAATCGAAAACATAGTAAAATACTCCACATATATTATGCTAGTAACATAAAGAAATGTCAAATCCGAAATATAGTGGTAGGTGTCAATTAAGCTTAGAGTACTATGCATTATAAATTAAAAATGATGGTGGAAAACATTTATCATGTGTAATTCAAAGAAATTGTTAAAACATTGATAGTAATATTCACGCATGTCTTATATTTTCTGAAGCACATATGCAAAGAAATAACGGAAAGCCATCAAATATTACTTGACATAACAATCACTTGCAGTTTTTAATTGAAATAAACAAGTATTAGCCCTCTTTGATTTTAATTTGTTAATTTGTGTTTCAATGAAATATATGTCAACGTCCTTAGAATATTGAATATAGAAGAATCACTCCGATACAAAAAAGTGGAGTTAGTTTGAAATGGATCTGAAAAAATCGTTTATTTGAGAGGATCTACAACTTTGGTGAAAGAAAAAGGCAGTTTGTTTTAAAATGATGTGGACCAATTATAGTTCAAGCTTTGAACTTTTTATATGGACTGCAACTTTTGGAGAAACTCTCAGGAGCTTATCTTTTCCTTTTTCTTCCTCGTATTTTAAAATAAAACTAGACATTGGTGGCACGGGCCTAATATTTCTCTAATTTTTTTTGTCTGAATTTATATGATATAGATAAAATTTAAAAAATTAATTAAAGTTTTAATATAATTTTAAATTATTTATATTATGAACTATAGTACTATTTTACATAATTTTTAATAATATATGTTACTCTTCTTGTCCCAATTTATGTGGCACCACTAAAATTTTAAAAATCAAAATTTTTAATATGTCTTTTTATTTTTTGATTTTCAATTATTGCTATTTATATTGCGTTTACGTTATATTTAAATAATACATGTTATCCATCGATCCCTATTTATGCGACAATGATTTGAGTATTAATTGAACTTTTCATATGCCTTTTAAATATTTTAAGTTATTAATTCTTATGATTTGTAATATTTTTTTTAAAAAAATTATATGTAGATATATTACTACTATTAAATATCTAGATTTACAATACTTTTTCCGTAGTTTCCTAATTAAATAATGCATTCTTCTGTTGTCTTATTTTATCTGACATTGATAGATTAATTTCAATAATCAATCAAAATTTTTCTGCTTTTAAAGTATTTTAAGTTGTCAACTATCACGAGTCATGATATTTTTTATGCTTTACTGTAATATGTTTTTAAAATTATTTTATGTTGTCAATTATCATGATTAATAGCATTTTTACGTAATTTGTAAATATATAAAATATTAAAAATAAGAGAAATAAATTAAAATGGAAGAATCATAAAAAATTACGGATATGCCCTCAAGCTGTCAGACAGGCATATGTCGACTTGTTGTCTGCTTGAGCAGCTAAACTCTCTCTTATGATATAGTAGAACTGGAATCGGTACTTGTGCTAGTACGGGCCCAATATATGTTATTTTGTGTCTTAATTTATTTGACATACATAGAATTTTAGAAAGTCAATTAAATTTTAATATGATTTTTAAATATTTTAAATTACATTAATTATTGTGAATTATAGTGCTTCTTTTTTACGTAAATAGGTTACTCCTCCTGTCTCTATTTATGTGGCACTGATAAAATTTCAAAAGTCAAAATTTTTTTAAGTCTTTTAATTTTTAATTATTGTGATCGATATTACGCTTACGTTATTTTTACACAATATATGTTCTCTCTTTGTCCTTTTTTATTCGACATTGATTTGAGTGTTACTCCCTCTATTTCAAAATAAATGAATTGTTGGGAAATTTTTTACTTTTCAAAATAATTGAATTTATTCACTTTTCAATGGATATATAATTCTCTATCAAGAATGAAATATATATGTCACAAGAAGTCCAATGATACCCATATTTCTATATATCTAGCTAGACCTAAAAACTCATTTAAATTTTATAATCAAATCTAAGATTAAGTCATGATTAATGGTGTTTACATAATACAAAATTCTCAATATTAATACCAAAAAATATACATATATATACACATCCAAAAACTAGAGCTGTCAAAATGGGTTTGGCTCGTGAGGCCGGCCCGAAACCTAACCCTTGAATCAAATGAGGTTGGGCTAAATATTTTCAGCCTATTTATGAATGAGGCTTTTTAGCCCATTCTAATTTGGCCCGCCAACCTCATAGGCTCAACCCGTAAGCCCCAGAAGCCGGCCCATGGCTCGCAAATTTTAATAATATTTATTATATGTTTAGTTATTTTTTAAGTAGTATTCTATTTATTACGATTATAGACATTTTTTATAATTTATTGTCCCATTAGATTTCTAATATTAGCTCATTATTAGCATTTTATCAAGTTTTTGCACTGACTTGTGTAGTTGTGTTGTTGAAAATTTTTAAACCAACTAGTTATAATCTTTTACT
Source organism: Solanum clarkiae (assembly GCA_011800125.2). Classification (NCBI taxonomy): domain Eukaryota; kingdom Viridiplantae; phylum Streptophyta; class Magnoliopsida; order Solanales; family Solanaceae; genus Solanum; species Solanum clarkiae. Next base: position 28,525,327 of record JAABOM020000001.1, on the reverse strand, counting down.
ATTGTGTTTTATGTCAAATTTGTTGTTTCTCCTTTTGTTATTTATTTATCTTGTTTATGATAAAAAATTATCGATGTTTCATAGTCTTTCTAAGAGGTTAATATTGTTCATATTATAGTTGAAGAGCCGGCCCATCCCAACCTGTGACCCGCATAGGGCTAGGTTGGGCTACTATTTTCTAGGTCATTTAGTTAAAAGGGTCGGTCCGTCCTAGTCCATTTGACTCTCTATCCCATTAGGATTGGATTGGATTAAATTGGATTGAGCTGACTCATTTTGATAGCCCTACCAAAAACGTGCCCTGGAATAATAAATTCAACTAAGGAAGAACAGAAAGACTGGGCGAAAGTGCCAAATTTCTTTTAGAAACCAAAAGCACTGATAGAAGTGCAAAAATTTTCAAAAGCCTAAAGAATCTCTAACAAAAAAACTTGTTAATTTGTTCTTGTGTGCTTGTGAGGTGAGTGGTTCCACTAGGATATTGTGGTGCTAACTAAAGCACTTGAATTTTCTCGACAACCAACAGTATGTATAATGATGTGACCTCCTCCTAGTACACAACCACAAGATTAGGGGTGTAATGATATGACCTCCTTTTAGTACACAATCATGAGATTAGGGGTGTTAAATGGGTAGGTTAAATTAAAATTAAGAATGTTAAAATGGATTGAAATAGAGATTGGGTTGGCTATGACCCACTCAAATTTAATTTAAGCTCAAACGGGTTGAGCACAAATGAGTTAAAATTTGGGTTGGGTCATGATCTGTCCAATTTAACATATTCAATCTGAATAATTCTAACATATTATTATTTACTTTTTAAAATCATAATTTGAATTTCAACTCAAGAAAATAAAATAAAATAAAAAGTTACAAATAGATAGATAAATCATAGAAAAATATAAAATAGATTAAAAAAAACATGCATTACATCAAGAGAAATTTACAGAAATGACTATATTTTATGGGTTACGATATTTTTCTAGCTACATTATTATAATTACCTTTAATAGCTACAAGTTACATGAAAAAAAATACAAAAATATGGGCAATTAATTTAGTATTTTACTATTAATATATACTATGCATATGTTATTAAGGAAAGTATATAAACGTTTTTTTTAAACAATAACAATAAATTACATTAATTAGGTTATCCAATTTTGAATTGTCAATCTTCCCTTTATTGTATTAAATATTATTATACAATTTCAATTTTAAGGCTAAATTTTCTTATATTTAATTGCTTTCATTTTAGTCAAGCAAGTTGTATTTTATTTTTGTTCGTAAAAATTGTCAACTTTTGTTTATATCTAATGCATTAAATTCTCATGTTATATTCATTTATGTGTGATTTAATTGTTTTCATTTGGGTCAAGTAACAATATTCACTTTTTTCGTGAAATATATCAAGTTTCTTTGTACATTAAAATATAAAGTGTATATGGATATAATTATCTGACAGTGAATTTCAAATACAAACAAATACAAAAATTCTAATTTTCAAAAAGTATACCTATGTGGAATGTATTTAGTATTTATCATTCAATTCAAAAGCATATATACTACATATTAGTATCTTTTTAATATAAATACATAAGATATAAAATACAAAAATTGATGCAAATACATATGTCTAACTATTTAAAAGCTTTATAAATGTTAAA